>ML685771.1:21816403-21924473 GCA_007922175.1 Pelusios castaneus
CCCACTTCCCTTCCAGAGCCAGGAGAGAACCCAGGAGTCCTGGCTCCCAGCCCCCCCATCTATGCCCCTTTCAGGCACTGGACCCTCCCGTGTGTAACTGAGGGACCCCAGGGCTCTGGGTGGGGGGAGAATCCATCTGGGCCCAATTCACTCCCAAGCCGAGAACCCCACGCACCCCCACCCCGCAGTTCTCCCAGCCCCCCAAATTCCACCCTGCCACTCTCCAGCCCCTCAACTTCCTAGTCCCTCTGGCCTCCCAAACTCTCTCCCTGCTCCCCAGCCCCAAACTCCCCAGCGCCCCTCCAGGTCCCCCTCCCCATTACCCCACTCACTGGCCGGTCACGCTCCGCTCTGCTCCGCGGCTCGCTCGGATCTGACTTTGGGGCTGGGCGCTGTGCTCTTGAACTGGGAGTGGGGGGCGGGGTCGGGATGTAGGGCGGGGCGAGCGGGTCAGGCAGGGTCTGGACCCAGCGACCCGAGAGTCACCCGGGAGGGGCTGGGTGACATCAGTGGCCCCTCGCGCGTTTCCTGTGGCCCAGCCCCCGCCCTGCCTACTGACATCCTCTGGACAACCCCCACCCCCGCCTGTGCCCCTAACCCTGCAGCCCCAGTCCCCCCTTTACCTCCAGGGACACCCACCTCCGGAATGTGCTGAGAGGGGTTCCGCAGCCCCCTGCAAGCTGGGGGGCCCTGATGGAGGATCTAAGTCTGGGGGGTCAACCCAACAACCCCCCACTTCCCTGCCCATAGTGGCTCCCTGAGACTGCATCTCCTCCCTCCCACAACACAGACCCCACACACATCGCTAAGAGACAGCTCAGCAGGAACCCAGGTGTCCTGGCTCCCAGCCACCCCCCTCTCTAACCCTTAGCCCCCACTGAGCCAGGAGAGAACCCATGTCCTGGTTCCCTGGGATAACCCCAGGAACTGGGGGGCTGGGACTGACCCAGGGAAGAGTTGGGGGAAAAGGGGTTTCCTCAGCAGGGGTAGAAGAGTTGGGGAAACCCCATCTCCCCTCTACTCCGAGATGCCTGTTGGGGCCCCAAACCCATGGCACAGTTGAGCAAAGAGGGAAACAGACAACTCCAGCCTAATCCCCTCATTGGTGCTACTAGGAAGTAGGGGACTCCCGCCAGGGGGTCCGACTGGTTCAGGGTGGGGGGGGAGGCAGAGAATGGAATATGGGATCTTCCCCAGCAATTCTGACCCACAGCTGTCACCAGCCCTGGATTCCCTCCCAGCACTGACAGTACCCCTCATTCCCGCCCCGCAGCCCTCTGCAATTCTGGTCTGGCAAGGTGAGTAATTCCCCAGTCAGAGCAATCCAGGTAGGGCCAGGGTGTTGGCGGCTGTCTTTTTGTTTTTCCTTGCCTCGAACTCTGCCCGATCCTGACGCCTGGGTCCAGCTCTGTGGCACCTGCTAGAAATTGCGCCTGCTACCCCAGCCTGGCTGGTGCCCCTCACTCCTGTCCTGCAGCTCTCTGTTCGCCTGGCCTTGGACTCACCTCACAGATAGCTCCACTTGTGCCCCTCCCTCCTATTCCACAGCCCCTGCCAGCCCTGCCCTCCCCCGCCCCACAGTCAGAACCATAGGAATTTGGGAGGAGATGGTGAAGTGCCTGACAATTGAATCTGGCTCCCATCCCAGGGGTTCCTGGTAGCTGGCCTGTACAAGACAGGGGCTGTGAGGAGGGTAGGGGAGAATCCTGGGTCGGGTGGTGGCCTTATTACGCCCAGTCAGATCTGCCAGGAAACACCTCGGTGTTGCAACCCCCGTGATTGCGTGTCGGAGTGTCACAGTTCCCACGAAGGCAGTGGAGCAACAGGGGCTGCGGCGGATGTCGAGGTTTCCGTATGGCTGCAGTGGAGTAACTCACGCGAGGAATTTGGTTCTGCACCAGCCCAGCCCCACCCTGGGGGTGACATGTTGGAGCAAATTCCATCTGCCCAGGGAGCTGGCTAACGGCCCAGCGCCAGGCTAACCAGGGCTATGGGTGCGGAGTGCAGCACACTAGCAGATCTATGGGAGAGTGGGGGAAAGGTTGGGGGTTCTGGGGTGGGAGTAAGGGGCACTGGCAGAAGCATGCCAGATTGGCGGGACCTGCAGAGCTGATTGGCTGGATTGGGGGCCTGTGGATCAGGAATGAGAGGCAGCCAGCAACTCTGTTCACATCAAGATACTTTTAACCTTTTATTTCCTGGGTCCAATAAATTATTGGGGATGGAGCCAGAGTAGGGGGTGGGGTGGGGCTGGGGCCGGCCTCACCTGGCCAATTAGGCCAGGGTGACCTCCACCTGGGGCAGCAGGGCCGCCAGCTCCGATTGGGCAGTAGGGAGGCTGCCCACGGGGTTGTCCTGCAGGGCCAAGAGGCGGAGCCTGGGGAAGGAGGCCAAAGGTCGGAGGTCAGCAGGTCGCTGGACGCCTGGGGAAGCAGAGGAGTCAAGGAAGGTGTAATGGCTAAAGAGGCCCCTTCCCCGACCAGCAGCCCATCCCATCCCATCCCTTGCCCCAGCAGGATACGGTTGCTGCAGAGGGAGAGCTCCTCCAGGTGGGGGAGGGGTGGGAGCCCCTCCATGGTCTCGATCTGGTTCCCGTCCAGCTCCAGCACCTGGGGACAGAGAGAGTCAGCAACCACCCCACCCTGGACACCTGGCTTCCTTGGCCCACTGCAGGAGCAGTGGGGATCAGTGGTTAGATTTGGGAGGGTGGAGGGAGGGGCAGGATGCCTGGGTCCCGGGTCTCACCTGGAGGCAGCGCAGCGCGGCCAGGGTGGGTGGGAGGCGGCGCAGCCGGTTCCCGGCCAGGTTCAGGTGGGTGATGAGCAGCAGCTGCTCCAGATGGCAGAGGATGGTCAGGCCCTGGGGGGAGGGGGTACAGAGAGAGCTAAAGGGAGGGGGTCTCTGTGGTGCAGCCCCACCCATTCTGCCATAGCTCTGCCCATCTCTTGGCTCCACCCCATCCTTCTGGTTCCTAGCCCTACCCCCACCGCAACTCCTCCCATATTAGCCACACCCTCTATCCCCTGTGGTATTGGCCCCACCCACTGGTATCATGGCCCCACCTCTTTTCCAGCCAGCCCCACCCCTCAGGGCTCATGTTCTCTCAGCTCTACCCACAAGTCCTCTTCTGGCCCCACCCCACAAGTCCCGTGGCCCTGCCCCTGGGTCATACCCGACCGGATAGGTCCACCACCCTGGCCTCGGCATACTCCATTCGCAGGATGCCGTTCTCCACCAGGAACCGGCTACGTAGGTCGTCCAGATAGGCCGAACGCATAGGGTCCACAGCCTGGGGGTGGCAGACAGATGTGTGTGGGGAGAGGGCTGGGAACACCAGCTCCAAACCCTTCCTCCCCTCTCCCAACTCTCCTCCTCTGCCTGCCACTCACCTTCAGCGTGTCAAAGTAATGGAGGGTCTCACGTTCGTACACCAAGGGGTCCAGGGCCCACATGAGAAGGATGATGGTGAGGAGACACCCTGTGGGAGGAGAGAGAACCCAGGAGTTCTCGCGCCCAGCCCCACCCCTGCCCACTAGACTCACCCCACCCCCGGAGGCAGGGAGAGAAAGATGTCCTCGCTCCCAATCCCCCTCACATGCTCTAACTATGAGGCCCCACTCCCCTCCCAGGGTTGGACAGAACCCAGGTGTCCAGGCACCCAGCAGACCGCTCTCCTCTTCCTGAGCCAGGAGAGAACCCAGACATCCGAGAGGCACCTACACTTGTTCTCTGGCTCCAGGGCCTGCAGCTCCTTACAGGATTCCAGCTCCGACTGCAGCAGGGTTGACTTCTCCACTGACAGCTCGCACCTGAAAGGGGGGGAGGCAGGAGGTTGGTGACCTGGTCAGCGCCAGAGGTGATGGGGGCAGGGCTCATCCTGGGCAGGTGGGACTTGCACTGCACTCAAATGGGGAAGGTGGAGCTAGGTGACTACACACTGGGGGAGGAGTTTAAAAATACTGAAGGGGTGAGGTTAGTCTGAAACTGGCATTCTGGGGGCGTGGTACCTCAGGGGGTAGAGCCACTCCATGTACCTGCAAGAAGGAGGGATTTATCTAAGAGGCAGCACTTGTCTGGAGAAGGGGCATGGAAGGGGCGGAGCCTGTCTGGAATACATGGGTAGGTGGGGCTACTTTAATGGAGTGGAGGCGGGGCCATTTTGAGGGATGGGGTCTGTGTCATCCATGTATCAAGTTCAAGAGGGGTAGCCGTATTAGTCTGTGTACAGCAAAAAACGAGAGTCCGGTGGCACCTTAAAGACTAACAAATATCTTCGGTCATAAGCTTTTGTGGGCTCCAACCCACTTCGTCAGATGCATTGTTGGAGCCCACAAAAGCTTATGCCTGAAGATAGTTAGTCTTTAAGGCTATGTCTACACTAGCAGGTTAGTTCAAATTAAGGAGGCTTAATTCGAACTAACTAAAGCCATGGCTACACTAGGCTTTAGTTAGTTTGAATTAAGGGCTTCCTTAATTCAAACTAATAAGTTCAAATAGGGCTTTAGAAGTAAGGCTTTAATTCGAACTAACTAGTTTGAATTAACCAATGTGGCCATGTTAATTCAAACTAATTTCTTAGTTCGAACTAACCGGCCATTGAAATGAATGGGGATCGCTAATTTGAACTAAGCAAGTGCCATGAATGGCACTTGCTTAGTTTAGACTAACTTTTTCTAGTTCGAATTAAGCTAATCCGAACTAACTAAAATTAGTTCAAATTAGTTAGTTCAAACTAACTAATTCGAACTAATTTTAGCAAGTGTAGACATAGCCTAAGGTGCCACCGGACTCTCGTTTTCCACATATCAAGGTTATTTTAAAGAGGAGGTGGTGAGTGTCATCCTGAAGAGATGGGGCCTACTAGGGGCTGAGGGTTACTCAGAAAGGGGAGGGGTTTGTGGGAAATAGGTGGGGCTCCTCTGCAGGGGCGGGGCCTCTCTGAGGCAGGTAGGGCTGGGGTGTGTCGCCTACCTGAACACCTGTTCCTCAATGACTGAGTCCCGACACCAGCAGTCCCGGCAACCTGGGGGGCGGAGGGAGAAGGTCAGGGGCTGGCAGGGGGATTTGGAGGGGGGTGAGAGAGGGCTGGTTACCTTGGAAGAGGACACACTCCTTCTGGGTTTCCCCGCCTGCCCAATGCACCCGGAAACTGTGCTGGGGCCACTGATCATTCAGGGCCGATGCTGGCAGATCGCAGAGCTGGGGGGCCAGGGTCAAGGAAAAAGGTTCTAGATGCCAGGCCCCACTGACCAGAGAACCCAGGCATCCGGGATCCCAGTCTTGTCGCTCTAATCCACCAGAGCTCACTCCCCACACACAGAACCCAGGGGTCCAGGCTCCCAGCCCATTCCCCTGCTCTAACTCACTGGAACCCACTCCCTGCCTAGAGAACCCAGGAGTCCTTGATCCCAGCCCCTGTCTCCCTCCTCTATCCCACTACTAGACCCCATTTCCCACCCAGGAGTCTGGGATCCCAGCCCCTACCATACTTCTCTAACCCACTAGACCCTGCTGCCCTCCTGGTGCGAGGATGGAACCCAGGCATCTGGGAGGATACCCACACGTGGCCAGGGCGGTTTCTTCCATCAGGCGTATGCCAAACCACGACCACGGGGGCCTCATCCACAAAGAGAATCAGGTCGTCAGATCCTGGCATTACCTGCTGGGCGACACACTTGTGACCCCAGGGTCAGCACCATCCCCCGGTTCCCCCCCCCCCCCGGCCCTGATCACAGGCGACTCACCCCCACGGGCTGGGAGAAGGCCACGACCAGGGAGGCATCGTCTCGGCTGACATAGATGCACAGGAAAGTCGGCTCTGGGTTGGCTGCAGAGAGAGAGGCCCTCGTCCCTGGCGTAACTAGACTGGGACCGAGTCTCGACCGTGTGGGGGGAGGAATCACCATACAGCCCACAGCAAGTGGGTGCATATGGGGAATGGTTGCGGGGACACTGCTCGCCAGTGCCAACAAGTTCTGTGGTCCTGCAGGGACCAGCCTGGCTGGGTGCTGGAGTAACCCCCACCACACACAGCCCCTGGGGACCATCAAGATGCCTTTTGGTGCCAGAACCGTCCTGGGGCCAGTGCCTTCCCGTATACTCAGTGCTGCTTAGGTACTGCACTGCCCCGATCTCAGGCAGCCCAGGAGGTGGGGGGAGATGGGGATCAAAATGCCCCTGGGGACTAGATCCAGGCACAGACAGCTCCGTGATGGTCTTTCCTCCAACCCCCTAACCCTGGGCAGTGCGCTGGGAGCAGCTGCTAGTAAAACCCAGCACAGGACAGGGAGTTTCCCAAGCTGCTACAATCATTGGGCCTCCAGCCCTGGTACCACCAGGCGCCCCTGGAGATCCCCACTGGCTGCAGGTGTCTGGTGAATCCGCCAAGTGCTTTGCTGGCCCCTGACTATCCTCCCTCTCCACCTGGCATGCTGGGTTCCTGCAACGCCGGTGTAGGGAGACAGATGCTCAGGCCCGGCCAGAGTGTTCCCCAGGGCTGCGTACGGCACCCGGGTACCCACAGCTCTCACCCAATTGCCTCCCTGGGATCTTGGCATGGCCCCATTTGCCCTACCTCGGCCCAACAGCCAGCGGTGGTAGAACCAGGCGCTCTGGTCATTGGGGTCGGTGAAGAAAGCGTTCTGCACCAGCTGCAGCTCTACGGGAGTGAGGTGAGAGAAGATGGGAATCGGGGTGTGGGGTCTTTCTCCTCCAGGGGGCTCCAGCTCCCAACTGGCCCTGGGGAAAGGTGCTGGCCAGCTAAAGCATGTAGCCTTTCCCTTCTCAGAGCACCAATGCCAGGATACTCTGGGTCTTGCCTGTGACCCACCTGCCCCAGGGAGCTGGGGCTGGTTCTGGCAGGCAGAAGATGGTGGTGCTGTCCCAACTGGATCAGCCCCCCTGGCTTCCGGAATGTCACTGTGGCCAGGTTCAGAGACTTCTCCAGACAGGTGGGGGCTTCTGCCAGGAATGACTCGATCCCTGGACTATGCCTCTGGCTGGGATGAAACCCAGGCATCTTGGCTTCCCGCAAACTGCCCCACCCCCCACTGCCCTCCCAGAGCCAGGAGAGAACTGAGGCATTCACCTTCTCCCCACTCAAAGAACTAGACTCTATTTCCCTTCCAGAGCTGGGATAGAACCTAGGAGTCCTGGCTTCCAACCACCCGTCTTCTCTAACCACTAGACCCCACTGCCATTCCAGAGCTGGGAGATAACCCAGGAATCCTGGCTCCCAGCCCCTGCTCTAAGCCCATCCCACCCCAAATCCCAGAGCCGAGACAGAACCCAGGCGTCCTGATTCCCAGCTCCCGCTCTAAGCCTCATGGCAAGGAGGGAGGGCCCGACACCCACCTGTGAGCAGCACAGCCTCAGTGGGGCGTCCTGGTTGCCGGGGGTCAGGGTGCAGATGGGGGAGCAAGCGGCTGCGATAGTGCCAGGATGAGTAGTTGGAGAAGTTGCGGGTGATGAGGCCATCGGTGAAGCGCAGCTCATCTTCGGCTTGCACCTGGGCCCGCAGCACCACAAAACGCCGGTAGTCCCAGCAGTGAACTGTGGGGGATGCCAGAGGGGGGGTGCTGTGGCTCCGTTGCCCCCCAACTCTGCCCCACCCACCCACTGGGAGCTGAGTTGTGGGGGTCCACAGGTCAAAGCTGCAGGGTTGGGGGGTAAATCTGGGGACAGAGTTTGGGGGTTTTCAGGGGTTGATCCAGAGAATTTTTGGGATGGATCTGGTGTCAGAGATCAGGATGGTGTCGGGGGTGCATCCAGGGTGCAATGTCCGGGGGGGGGGGGCGGTTTCAGGGATGGACCCAGCTCAGAGGTTGAGGTGGGGTTTGGGGGTGGACCCAGGGTCTGAGGTTGGGACTCACAGTTACGGTCATCGCTCTCCAGGAACTTGGCACATAGCTCCAGCTCACGGGCCCAGTCGGGATGTGGGACATGTCCCATCACCCAGCAGCGGTGGTGCCAGGTGCCGTACGACTTGGGGTTCACCCGCAGGCAGGTCTCCAGGAAGGAGAGCTCCCCTTGGCACAATGCCTGCATCTCTTCCGGGGACCTGCCATGGAGGGTGGGGCTCAGAGCCAAGGACCAACCACTGGGACAAAGCCGGGGAACCCACCCTCCCAAACAACACCCTGGAGATCAGCCACTGGGGAACAAGCTAATGACCCCCTAACTCCACCAATTACCCCCTCCAGGGACCTGATACTGCATCAGAAATGGGCCTCCCCATTTCTCCACACAATCCACCAGGAGCCAGTCACTGGGAGTTAGAATTAGGGACCCTCTGACCTTCCAAATGATCCCCCGGAGACAGCCACTGGGTGTCAGAAACGGGGCTCCTCCCAAATCCCCAGACTTCTCTTCCCCCTTTCCATGTTCCTTGCAACCCCTTGTCCCACCCCCGAATTGCTCCCTTTCTCTCTGTCCCGCAGATCCCCTTCCACCCCACAACCTCCCCATATCCTCCTGCCGCCCCTCACCCCTCCTTCTCCAAGTGGAGGAAGATCTCCCGACGGAAGTTCCAGAGGGTGGCAAAGTCAGGGTTCGCCCCCAAGATCTGATTGGTCAGCTCCAGGGCCTCCTTGTCCAACTGCCCCGCTTTCCTCTGGGGAGGGGAAAGGTCAAGGTTCAAAGATCATGCTAGCTCCCCTCGCCCAGCATGGGAGCAAGGCATCAGGGGATCATGTCACATGGCTAAAAGGTCACAGGTGGCCAGGCCAGGGGTGAAAGGGCAACCATTTTACCAGTCCATGCCAATGTTTGACCGATGGGCAGGAGGCAAAGGTCAGCTGATTACACTGGCCTCTGATCAAGGGTCAAAGGTCAGAAGCCAAAGAGCGTAATGTGGGATGACCACATATGAGCCAGAGGAGGAAGGTTAAGGGTCAAAATCGACTTGCGTTGTCCACCACAGCCATCCCCAGCCAGCCAATGGGAACAGAAAAGGGACAAAGTTCACTTTAGATGGGTCAAAGGCCACAGAGCACCCAGCCACCACAGCACATAGGGGAAAGGCTGGGGGTTAAGGGTTGCACACTCATCCATCTCCAGCAAGAGGTGAGAGGTCACAAGGTTGCCATGACCCCAAGGGAAAGAGGTCGGGGTGAGAAACATCTTTGATGATTCCCCCCCAGTGGGGCTGAGGGCCAACATAGCCCAAAAAACAGAGTGGGGGAGGTCAGGGTTCAGAGTGGGGGAGGTCAGGGTCACGCACTCTGACCAGGTTGGATGAAGGGAAACTGGGTCAAAGGTCATCAAGCACCCTGTGACTGGAGGAAAGGCCAAAGTTCAAAGGTCAGCATGCTCGCCAATCACCCATGATGGTTAATGCCAGAGTAAAAGTATCATTTTTGTGCAGTCAATCTACACGAGGTGTTGAGTAAGGTCAGGGGTCAAAGATCACTGTATCGCCAGGCCACTAAAAGGAAAACGTCAGGGATCAAAGATCAGCAACCACACAATGAATCAGAATGAGTGTGAAATTAAGGGGTCAAAGGTCAGTAATGACATGGTCAGTCACGAGTGAGCGTGAAGACCAGGAATCAAAGGTCAGTGACTACATGGCGAGTCATAATGAGTGTGAAGGTCAGGGGTTAAAGGTCAGTGACCACATGGTGATCCAAAATTATTGTGTAGATCGGGGTCAAAGGTCAGCATGCACCCTAATGATCCAAGTTGAGCACAAAGACCAGGGGTCAAAGGCCATATGGCATTCCAGCAAATCATGCTGATTTGTAAGGTCAGGGGTCAGCAGGCTGCCCATTCTTCTCCCACTCTCCCCCAATCTTTGGGGTGCCAGGTACCCCCAGGCCCAGCTCACCTTCTCAAAGATGGCTGTCGTGACGGCTATGTACTGGCGCAGCTTCTTCTCCCGTTCCAGACGCTTGGCCTTTGCCTGCTCCTCTGTTGTCTTCACCTTCAGCCGGCCATGCTGGGGGGCAGTAGTAATGGGTGGGGGGGGGGAAGGGAGGGCTGTCACACCAGGCTGTCATACCCCCCACCCAGATTCAGCAGGAGCAGTTCTGAGGGGCAGGGACACCCCAGGGCAGCAATGACCCCCAGGGGCCACGCTCCTGCCCCTGTATCAGGCACAGGTGGTGGGGTGCCTGGGGTTGAGTGTGCAAGGAAGAATCCAGCCACCCAGGGGCCCTAGTGGGTGCACCGAATGGGAAACGGGTGGGGGCGGGGCAGCTGGTGGGACCCCACTCACCATGGCGACTCAGCTGTACAGGGCTCAGAGGCAGCGAATCAGGGTCCTTGCTGCAAACCTAGTGGATACAAAAGGAGGGGAAGGTGAGGGTTGGGGGGCAGGGTCCCTGATCCACCTCCATAGTGCCCATCCCTGATCCATGGAACCCAGGCATCCAGGGACCTATCCCAGAGTGCCGCGCAAACTACTTGAAGGGGTACTCCAAAGAGGAGGGAGCTAGGCTGTTGTCGGTGGTAACAGAGGACAGAACAAGGAGCAATGGTTTCAAATTACAGCTGGGGAGGTCGAGGTTGGATATTAGGAAAAACTTTCTCACTAGAAGGGTGGTGAAGCATTGGAATGTGTTACCTAGGGAGATGGTGGAATCACCGTCTTTGGAGATATTTAAGGTTCGGTTAGACAAAACCCTGGCTGGGGTGATTTAGTGGGAATAGTGCTGTTTTTAGCAGGGGGTTGGACTAGATGACCTCATGAGGTCCCTTCCAACCCTATGATTCTATGATTCTATAATACTATGCTCTGAAATGTTCCTAGTCCCTTTTTGCTAGAAGGTGGAACCAGATGATGGATAGCTCCATGACTGCCTGTCCTGTTCATTCCCTGCAGCATCAGGCACTGGCCACTGTCAGAAGATAGGTTACTGAGCTAGATGAACATTGGTCTGATCCAGGATGGCCATTCTCATGCTCTTATGTAAAAATTAATTAAAATATAAAAAATGTTTAGTACAGAAACGATCCAAGATAATGACCTCTCAAAACAGTGATAATGTGAGATAATGACTTTGGCAAATAAAGAATTTTAACAATCTTGGCCTATTAGGAAACATTTATATAAGCTTCCTAGTCAAATCTAGCATTCTGAAGCAAAGTCACTAAACCACTGTTCAACAACTGTTAGAGCAGTGAAATTGACAAGTTTGACAGCTCTGGTGTCCCAGAGTGGCCTCGCTTGGCACTCTGGGACACTTCCGAAGGCTGTCAAAGTGCAAAGACCGTACACAGGGGCTCTACTGTGGGTAAGCCTAATCACCCTCGTTTGGGTGCTTTACCTTTTGTGCGGCAAGAGGGCTGTTGCCGCACAACGGGCAACATGGTAGTGTGTACGCTCACAGCCTTATGGCGCGGTAAAACTCCTTATTGTGCGATAAGGCTGTAGTGTGTACAAGGTCTCAGTGGGAGAACTTATGATGATGCAGGCTGGCAGTCACAGGACTCTGTTGTTTTTCTGCAGTAGACTAACACGGCTCCCCCTTTGGAATTTGACCACAGAAACACTGTGATTGTCCCATAGCAGGTCAAAGCACTAGCACTTACCAGTGATTTCAGCCTATAATGGTCACTTAAAATAACAAAAGACCCTATATGGAGTCTAACGAAGAGCTACAAGCACTATCTGACCAGCTCAATACTTGTTAAAAGATAGAGCTGATTGCTAATCTTGTTTGCATTCCTTACTTCTCAGTGAGTTCAGTTCAGTCATTTCCAACTAGTGACTAAACTGGTAGAACACTATGTTACTAGCAGACAACTGCAGGGGGTGTTTGGAAATTCAGGGGTGTGTGTGTGTGTGGGGGGGGGGTGTTAGAGAAATCCCTACATGGTCTTGTGTCAACTCCAAGGCATGCTCCCCCAGGTGCATTATGGGATTGAATCAGGGTAGCGTGACCGTGGGTCCAGACCATTGCATGCGCCCCTTTCTGGCCTCATCTGCCCGCTTAGCCCCGTCCCATGGGAGCGGAATCCGGAACAACCCCCTTTAATTCGGATTCTTGAGGCTTCCCCCGACCCGGGGCCGGAGAATGGTTTCTCCCTGGGGACTCTGGCTGGGCTCCGATAGGGCTGTACCAACCTGCGGAAGGCCACGGGATCCAACGGACCGGTGCGCAAAGAAGCCCCAAGGAGCGATACCAAAGCGCGGGCTCAGGGAAGGGTCAGCAGAGAGATCCGGAATTACCCCCGAGGACTTTGGGGCTGGGCTCCTGCGAACGATACCAACAGCCGCGTACGGGGGAGTCGGGGAGAACCAGCTGGGATTCTACCATCCCTCTCCTTCCCCTGCAGAGACCATAGAGAACAGGCTGCCAAGCAGGATAGAACATCCCCATTCTTAAAGGTGCTGCTTCTTTCTTAAAGGGGCAAATTTTAGTATAAGTTGGGGGGCAAAAAATTTAAAAAACTTTTATAGGAGTCGAAGAGCGGGAGTCCAGTGTCCAGGACTCCTGGGCTCTATCCTCGGCTTTGGAGGGATGGGGGGTGTCTAGTGGTTGGCAGGAGGGGCTGCGAGTCAGGACTCTGGCGTTCTTTCCCGAGCTCTGTGAAGGGAATGGGGTCTACTGGTTAGAGCAGGAGGGCTGGGCCTGGGATTCAGGACTCCTGGGTTCTCAGGAGGTCTGGGACATGTGAGACACGGACTGTGAGCATCCCTCAACACCCCACAGATGCCATGTGTAGAGCTCTGGGGCCAGCATTGGGTGGTTTCTGGTCATCATTCTCATGTTTTAATCAAGCCCTGTTTAATAGAGTGCTGTGTATGCACTGATCACTGGGTGAGGGACTTGCCCAGCACCGGGGTAGCCCCCATAGTGTGGGGATGTAGTGTCACTAATCGAGATGAGACACCCCAGCCACTGTCCTAAGTGACCATGACCAGTTTGGGTGATAAGTCCCCCAGGATCCAGGGCCCTATCAGGCTTGGGGGACCCCACTACACTGGAGGGTGGAGCAGACCCTCAAGGCCAGGGCAGCCCCCAAGTACATGGTGCAGATGCAAGGATTCACATTCTGTTGCTGGCCAGTTCCCCCAGGATGGGATGTGAACTGGGGAAGTGCCCCACAGTGGTGGGACAGTGCAGTTATGGGGCTGGATACAGGAATGCCAACCTGACATGAAGATCTACACTTGAGTTTATTTTTCCCCACTGATCTGGTAAACTTTTACTGACATCACTAAAAATACCATAAGCACTACAATAATGGCACAAAAGCAGCATGCACTCACTCACAATATTCTGCACACAGGAATTTGGAATTACAGTTGTTTGGCCTGCAGTTAATTGGGCAATCGGGTTCTTGGGGTACGTGACATAACAGAAACGATAAAGTCATATCATGAGCAGCATAGTTTTCTGATACAAGAATTCTGAATAACGACAATCATTATTAAAGCAATGTTTTATTTCTACCCAATTAATTTTAATTTAATTACAGATTTACAGACAGTGTTAAAACAGTAGATTTTCTTTTAACAGATTGTAAGTAAATTCACTGACTCTCTCCAGTCCTGGGACAGGAGTGGGACCTAGGCGTTGTAGGGTGGGGGGCGGAGAAGGGACTGGGAGCTAAGACTCTTGGGTTCTTTCTCAGGTCTGCCAAAGGGATACTCCAGGTGTTGGTTCCCCACAGTGGCTGCCGCGGGCGCCCGCCCGGCCGGGGCTCGTTGTCACCAGACAGGCACCGTCCGCTCGCTCCCCGCCCCCGAACGCCTGGGTTCGCCCCGTATTGGCGCTGCAGGGATTGGCGGGGCTCCTCACCTCCCTTCTCGCAGCTATGCAGCACTCATGCCACAGGGCATGCCGGGATGGCTTCGTGGTCACGTGCCGGGGCGGTGGGACCGGGGATGTCGGGATAGCCGAGCCGGGGCTGGAGGACGCGGGCTGCACGCGCGTTGCCGGGTGAGCCATGTCCGACGCGGTGCCGGACCCGCCCCGAGGCGGCGGCGATGGGCGCAGGCGGCAGCGGAACGAAAGGGGGCCCCGCCTGGACCCCGCCGCCGCGGGCTATTTCCGCCGGGCAGCCCAGAGCCTCCGCGCCGGGCTGGAGCCGGACAACGAGCGGGGTGAGCGTAGGGGGCCGCTAGGTGTCCGGGAGCGGGGCCCTGGGTGTTCGGGGGCGGGCTGTGGGGCTGGAGGGGAGGTCTGGGGTCGGGCGGGGCGCGGGGCGCTGAGTGTCTGGGGGCTGGACTGAAGGATGCGGGGGGTGGGGCTACAAGGGTGGAATGATGCTGGGCGGTATCCGGTACTGTACGTCTCTCATTTCCCATCTGTTTATGGAGTTAGTTGGGGGGCACTTGGTGCCCGGGTGCAGAGCCAGAAGGGAGCGGGGGGATGTCTGGTGCTGTATGTCTCTCACTCTACCTCTTCTTTTTCTTAGATCTGTTCGTCACCAATGTGTTGGCAGAGGCGGAGGGCTGGGCGCTGCCCCTTGCCCTGGACTCCTCGGGCTCCCTGCTGCTCCAGGGCTTGCTCCCTGAGGCCTCGCCTGCCCAGCTGGCCGGTCTCCTGACCCCCCTGCTGCCTGCCCTGCACCAGGCTGCCAGCCACCCTTGTGGGGCCCATGTGCTGGAGGCTGCTCTGCTCCGTGTTCCCACCCTGTTGGGTGAGGAGGATGCAGGGCCACTGGAGGAGCTGGTACTGCAGATGGGGAGGGCTGTGAAGACCGAGCTGGGGGCCTTTGCCAAGGACCCCCATGCCAGCTTTGTGGTGAGGACTCTGCTCCAAGTGCTGGGGGGCGCCCGGGTCGGCTCTGATGCAGCTCGGGGGTTGCCAGGGTCTGGTGAGTACAGATCGGAGCCTGGGGGGTTATGGGGCAGAAGGCGTAGAGACTGGAGGGAGTTGAGGGGAGCAAGGAGAGAGACCAAAGGGGCAGGGCAGGTTGCTATGGAGGAAGGAAGAAGGTATTTAATGGTGGAAAGATGACCGATAGTCGAGTTGGTGTCTTTGGGGTGGGTTGCGGGGTGCCGCATGATTCTCTCTCTTCCCCAGGTCTGTTCATGTTGGGGATTGGGCTAAGGGATGGGAGGGTAAGACTGGTCTGGGGTGGGGTGGCAGGATGCCCCACAGAGAGGAGATGGGTGTGGAAGAATGGGGGGGAATTGATCCCCTGTTCCCAGCCTGTTGTTGACTCTGACCTGTGACTTTTCAGTGGTGGTGAGTTTAACACCCTGCTGTGGAGTCCCCTCTTCATCCTGCTCTCCCTCTCTTGTTCCACCAGGGCCCCCCACGGTTCCCCACCGGAAAGGGGCTGGGAGCCAGGGTCCTACAGAATTTGAGGTCCCCGCCTCATTCCTGGCTCTTTTGCAGGAGGTTGTCACTGCCCTCCAGGAGCACCTTGCAGGTAAGCTGACCCCTGGCATTTCCGCCTCTACCCCTCCCTGGGAGACTGGCCTCATGCCCCATGGTGCCCCAGGGATTTACCTAGCTCACACTGCCCCCTTTGTCTCCCTCCAGAGTTAATCACCCACAAGGTGGCTAGCCTTTGCCTGCAGGTGGCATTGGAAGTCCTGCACCAGAAGGTGCCCCAGGCCTGCACTGAACTGTGCAAAGCTGTGATTGGCTACCTGAGCTCACGGAACTCTGCTGCCAGCTGCAGGTGAGCTTCCTGAATGGCTATGTGTCAGGAGGACTCCGATTGGTGGTGGGGGTCTGTTTGGCTGTGGGGGTGAGGACTGGCTAGGGCAGGGGTCGGCAACCCCCGGCACGTGTGCCAGAGCTGGCAGGCGGGCCGAGCCTGAGCGGCATGCCGCTCAGGCTCCCCTGCTGGACCCACAAACCGCATGGCCAGCAGCTGTGTCACACAGCTGAGAGTCCCTGCTGGCCCTGCCCCCGCTGGACAGCAGGAGGGGAGTAGGTCGCATTGCAATGCCCCGGCCAGCCCAGAGCCGCGTTGCTGCCAACAGGGTCGATCCGTCCATGGCCGGCAAGAGGGTGGGTTGGCTCAGCCCAGCCGGAGCAGCTCTTGCTGGCAGGCAGCCTCCGGTTCCTTGCCTCAGCTCCTGCCGGCAGTGGCTGCTCCGGGTGGGCCGAGCCCACTCGCCCTCTTGCAGGCCATGGCCCGGGGTCGGCTCTGCCCTGCCGGCAGCGGTGTGGCTCTGGGCAGTCGGGGGGGACGTGATGCAACCCGCTCTCCTCTCCCCTCCCCTCCTGCCATCCAGCAGGGGCCATCAGTCCCGCACTGCCCCTGTGGACGGGAGCTGGCCCCAGGGCGAGGAACCAGAGGCCGCCTGCCAGCTGATGCAGGACCTGGCCCTGGCCGGCAGGGCACCTAAAGCGTGGCCCCGCCCCCTGCACCTGTTGAGGGTGCGGTGGGCAGGGCTGGCACAGTGGCCAGCAAAGGTTGCTGACCCCTGGGCTAGGGGGTGGTTATAGGTGGTGGTGGGGCAGTTATTGATTGGCCGCAGGGTGGGGCTACAGTAGCCTTCCCAGTCTCTCCTCTCTTCCCATGTAAAAGTAGCAGATACTTTCCAATTGGCTGGGTGGTGGGTTAGGGGAGATGTGATTGGCTGTGAGTTGGACCCATTCTGATTGGCCGTTGAGCAATCTGGCTGCTTTCTGCTTGGCTGGGTAGGTTGAGATAGGTGGGTGCCAGTCTTGATCTGCTGTGTGGGTGAAACAGCAGGATGTTGATTGGCTGAGGTATGGTGAGCTGCTTTCTGACTGCTCAGGGAGCAAGCCTAACAAGTTGTGATTGGCTGCAAGGGGACAGGGCAGGGATGCTGTTTTCTCATTGGTAGCTAGGTTGCAAATGACTGGAAGCTGGCTGGGGATTTTTTGATTAGGCAGGAGGAGGGCAAGTGGGCTTTGATTTGCTGACTGATTGGTTCTGCTTGGTGATTGTGCCTAGTTGGGCTGTGATTGGCTGAGGGCATTGTGACTGAGGGATAACTACCTGAATATGCAAAAACAGGGCAAGCTGCAAAAATGAGAGCCGTATTCTCTAAACCCTGATGGGTGGCACTTAAGCCAGATTCCTGATCAGTAACAAACCATGTTTCTGATTCCCCACACTGGTTATCAAGAAGCACAACAAAATATAAACAGCTGCCTTTATTGCATTCCAGCCCCCGGTTCCCAAATAGCCACTGTGTTTAGTAAAGAGACAAGTTGCTCACAACTCCAAATTCTTTACTCAAAAAGGTTTCTCCTGACCCCAAAGGGTCAATCATAGTACACATATAGTACATAGGTTTGGATCTTACCCAAAATACCACGCTGCCAGCCAGTCCTTTAATAACTAAAACTAAAGGTTTCTTATAAAAAAGGACAGAAAGAAAACATGAGGGGTTAAAGCAAATCACATACACACAAATGATTAAAAGTTCATGTACAGCAAATCCTTGGAAGAATTTGGAGTTTGTAGGCTTGTTCAGTTCCTCAGGCAGACACCCACCATTCCTCTGGCAGACACCCACCACCTGGGTGGGCTTCAGTCCTTTGTTCAGTTGCAGATGAATAGATCCAGAGGTAAGTGTTAGCTGAAGACAAAATGGAGGCGATGCTGCTGCCCCTTTTATCACCTCTGCCTTCTCATAGTGGGTGAGATATTTGTCAGAAACAAAGGGAGATTAAAGTCACATGGGTAAGTCTTAGTGGCTCAACAAGTTTGTCCCTGGGTCCCTGTGACCCAGGGCCGTCCTTTGTGGGGTGAGGGTGGCAAGCGGGGAGATCGCCCTGAGCCCTGTGATTTCAAGGGCCCCGCACTGCCCCGCTATCAGCGAGGCAGCTTGGGCCCACATCACTCACTCCCCTGGCCCTGCTGCCTTCAGCTTCCTGCCACAGGCAGGGTAGGAGGTCAGAGCCCAGCCTCTGGGCTGGCCTGCCCCACCCCCAGGGTGGAGCAGCCAGCCCAGGGGTGGAGTGGGAGAGCTGAGCCCAGCCTCTAGGCCAGCCCATCCCAGCCCCGCTCCTGCCACCTGCTGGCCTGCAGCTGCACTGGGGCTGGGCCTGGGCCTGGGGCTGGTTCCCTGCTGGCGGGTGGCCTCGGGGTCCTGGCCGGGGCCGGCTCCCAGTCCCTGGGGGGCAACCGGGGTTCCCGGGGGCAGACTTGGCCGGCCCACCACGCTCCCCTCCAGCATGGGAGAGGGGTGGGTGGCCAAGGGGCCCTGCTGTCCTCAAGGGACTGCTCTGTTATGACCTCCATTAATGGGCCATTAAGGAAGCAATGGCTGCAGTTGTTCCATCAGGAGAGTTTCCCAGAAGCATATAAATTGGAATACAACTATAACAACCATATGAAACAGTATCATAAACGGTCCCCTAAGTCTGGACAGCGTCACAGATGTGAGCTGGTATTTTCTCAATGGCTGGCAGTTAAGCCAGCTGGCTTGTTGTTGGCTATGGATTGGGTGGGTATGCTGTGATTGGCCGTGAGGGGAGCAGGGTTGTGTTCTCATTGGCTGATGCCCCATTATTTCTTGCAGCCCCCTACTGGTGTTCCTGAAGGACCCCACATGCAGCCGGGTGCTGGACAAGGTGCTGGAGGTGTCAGAGCCGCGAGCGCTGAGGGCCCTCTACCGCCGGCACTTCCGAGGCCAGCTACAGGCACTGGCGGGCCATGGGGTGGCCAACTTCACCCTCCAGCGCCTCATCGGGGCTGCATCCCCCAAGCTGGTCAGTGAAGGGCTGGACCAGGTGGGGGACAGAGGGGCATTTGTGGGGGGAATCTGGAGTGGGGTGTGTCTGGGAGGGAGGGAAGAAGGGGACGAATGGGAGCCCACATTGTGAGAGGTTGGATCTGCTGGGGGGGAGGAGCCTGTTTGGAGCTTGGCCACACCCCTTGATGGTCCCTTTGTTCTCCCTCAGTTGGGGAAGGTGCTGGCAGAGCTCGGCCCGGGGCTGGAGGAGGTGATGGCCCAGGGGCACCCGGGTGTGGCCACAGCGCTGCTGGGAGCTTGCCGGCGGCATGGGGCTGGCCAGGAGGAGGCGCTGCAACTACTCATGGAGGTGAGTGTTCCCCTCAATCAGCACTCCTCCCCTCTCCTCCCCCCATCTCTTCTTGCCCGGCTCTCACCTGGGGCTTTTCCTTCTTGCCCTCAGGCCTTCCACTGCTGGGAGCCCCCTGCCCGGCAGATGTCCTGTGCCCCACTCTTTGCCTCGCTGCTGGCCTACGAGGCATACTACAAGGGGCAGGAGGAACAGGTGAGTAAGGGCTCAGTGGGAGGAAGCTGAGCCGGGAGGCTTGGACGGTGGCAGGGGATGGGGCAGTGATCAAAGAGCAGGGGCAATGTGGGCAGGAGGGAGGGATTGAGTCACCTGTTGAGTGGTGACGGGCAGGATGTCCTCCCCCCCTTACCTTTCATCCTCTGTGTCTTATAGCCTGCCCTGGCCTCGGTTTCCCTCCATGGCTCCTTGCTGCTCCAGCATCTGCTGTACTTTGCTGACCCATCCCTTGTGCTGCACAGCCTGGCCGCCCTCCCACCCCGTGACCTGGTCACCCTGGCCTGCAGTCCGTCCGGCAGCCACATCTATGATGCCCTCCTAGCCAGCCCCACAGTGGCTCACAAGCCTCGGCGCAAGGTGCTGCGTGGGCTTCAGGTGAGTGCCAGGGCTGAGGCCACTACTGTGGGGAAGCTTGCAGCACCTAGGCCATGCCTCTGACTTCCCTCACCCCTTTGTTTGCAGGGTCACTATGTGTCTCTGGCGTGCAACAAACATGGGAGCAGAGTCCTGGATGCCATCTGGAGTCGGGCTTCCCTGCCGGCCAAGAGAGAGATTGCCCAGGAGCTGGGTAAGAATTTCCTTCCCTTCTTCTCTCCTCATTTCCAACCCTGGCTCCTCTCCCAGAGCTGGGAGTGAACCCTGGTGTTCTAGCTGAATCCTGGTTCAGGCCAGTCCATCCTAACTCCTTCATTGGTTTGTCACTTCTTGTCCTAAACTGGGTCATTCCTGTGTGCTGTTAAAAGTTCCCAGCTCCACCCCAGATGCAGATGCATCTTAGTACTGGGTGAAGGAACCCTGTATTAACAGGCAGACCATCCTAGAGGTGGATGCATCTTAGTGCTGAACATCGGGGCCCTGTGTAAAGACCCTCCTCCACCCCAGAGGTGGCTGCGTCTCTCACCGTGCTCTATCTGCTTCCCCAGCTGAGCAGGAGCAGCAGCTGTGTAATGACCCCTTTGGGCACCACCTGGTCCGGAACTTTGCCTTGACCCATTTCCTGAAGCGGCGGCGAGACTGGGATCGGCACCAGGAGGCGGAGAGCAAACGCAGGCAGCTCTTTGCCGAGATCCTGGAGGACTGAGTACTGGGGGACAGCGGTGGGATTGCTAATCCCTTCTGGGACCAGGAGCGACTCTCCTTCCAACAAAAGCGATCCTGGAGGACTGAATACCGGAATGGGCACTGGGATTTTTATACCCCCTGTTGGCGCCTAATCACAGAGACCTTGAAGGGTTGAATCCTAAAAGGGACACTGGGCGATCTTGGAGGACAGATTACAGGGGGCCTGTGTCAGGGTTCTTATCCCTGCCCCTTGTCTGCTCTGAACCATAGATATCTTGGAGGACTCACTGACCACTAGGGGCCACTCTAGACTCGTTCTCCCACTTGTCTGCTCTGCTGTGCAGTGTTGGTTCCAAGCCCAGTTTTCTATAAAGTTTTCCGTTTCTCTCCATGCCTTGTTCTGTGTGTGTGGGGGCGGGGGGAGTTAGCCTGCAGATGCCCCCACCAGCCCTCTTGACTGCCCTCACTCTCTGGCTCCTCTTGTCCAGGCAGGGAAGAGGCATCAGAAATGGTCTTAAATAGCCTTTTATTGAGTATGTAGCAGCTTTGCGGTGGGGCAGGGTTCACAGGAGGAAAGATGGGGGGGGAGAGAGGGGGGCTGGCTCTAGGGCCTCAGTCTTCATAGGGGCTGAGTCGAGTGCGCCGGTGCCAGGTCTCCGCCCCGTCCAGGAGCCGCCGGATGTAGCCGGAAGCTCCCAGTAGCAGCTGTCCCATTGCCTGCAGCAGCGCTGAGGCTACTTTCAGCACCTCTCTGTGGGGAGAGAAGGGAGTGAGAGGTGTGGGAGCCCAGCCCCAGAGTGGGGTGCTGGATGTAGCAAGGGTGCTCACTCACCTCAGCACCTTCTTGGGGCCCAGGCAGGTGAAGTCACAGCTGAGTGAGTAGAGCCCATAGAAAGTGGCCTTCACGCTGAGGCTGCCGAAGAGGTCACGGGGCCCCAGCTTGTAGACATCGAAGGTGAAGCGGGCGATGTCCTGCCCCTGGCGTGGCTTCTCCCGGCTCTGCCCATAGGCGCTGGCCCCTCTCTGTGGCACAGTGGGGTAAGGGAGTGAAAGGGGACCCTCCCATGGATTGCCAAGGATTTGTAAGGTGGGGCCTGGCTCAGCTTGGGGGGCTGGGGTGAGTGATGTCAGCACCCTCTGAGCCTGAACACACCAGTAGCTCCAGCCCTTAGAGATCTCAGTCCTTAGCCACACCACTTAGGTTCAGTGATGTCATCCCCCTTCCCCCACCAGTGGTCCCACCCCTTAGGGGTAGTGATGTTACCCCCTAACTTCCATTCCTCTGGGCTTGTGATGTCCACACCCAAGTCCACCCTTTTCCATTGATCCCTCCCCCCTTGTCCACCTTCCTCTGGAGGGGATCCCCTTGCCCCAGGGCATATGGGGTGTACCCCCCCATTGCTGCTTCCTGTGGTGCTGCTGGGGGCCTCTGGGTGCTGCCATGTCAGGATTCTGGGGTGAGGAGGGCCTCCGATGTGTAGCGTTGGATGGGTGTGAGAAGTTGGGGGGTGGTATATAGGGGTCTCCCCTTGCAGGGATTTTGGACGTGGGGCAGGGTCTATGGAGAGGTGGGGGGGGGGCATGTGTGTGTGGGTTCTCTGAGGGAATATGGGAATGTCTCCCTTGTAAGGTGCAGGGTATGTGGGCGGGGTCCCCATGGGGGGGGAATAGTGTGGCATCCCTGCAGTGTGAGTGGCAGGGTACGTGGATGGGGTCCTGTGGGCAGTATATGGGGGTGTCTCCCCTGTGGGGAGCAGGGTAGGTGTGGGGTTTACTGGAGGACTATGGGGGCATTTTGCTGGTGTGTGTGTGGGGTCCCTCTGGGGGGAATATAGGGGGCATCTTCCTTGTGGGGGGCAGGGTACATGTGTGTGTGGTCCCCTGGGGGAATATGGGGCTGTCTCCCTAGTGTGGGGGGACAGGATTTGTGTGCAGTCCTCTGGGACCCCTCCCTTGTGGGGGACAGTGGTGTGTATGGGGTCCCCTGGGGGGAATACAGGAGCATCTCCTGTGGGAGCTAGGGCATGGGGGGGTCACTCACCCGTGGGGGGCTCCAGCCCTGCCCAGGGCCCAGCAGCATGAGGGCTGTGTCGGGAGGTAACACCTGGAAAAAGGCCTCACTTTCCACTGCTGTTCCGTCCTCCTCCAGCACTAGCTTTGCTAGCCCCACCATCACGAGTGCCTCTGTCGCCTGTGGGGCAGAGTGGTGAGGGTGGGGCTTGTGCCTTATCAGTGGGGGGTAGAGAGCAGGGTGAGAGGACCATGGGAGCATTGGGATGGGGATAGTGGGGTGGAGAGTGGGTGGTCGGGGAGCTGGGGTGGGAGAGGACACAGGAAGCAAGGGAATCGGGGGGAGGAAGGCTGGGGTGGGGGGAGCTGGGCTATTGGGTGGAGTGAGGAGGATGGGAAATGGGGCCAGCAAGGTGAGCAAAGCATGGGTGGTGGGGTTGTTGGGAGGGTGGGGGAGCCAGCAGGGTGTGGAGGGGCAGGGGGCTGGTGCGGGGAGTAGGGTGGGGGAATCGAGGTAGTGGGGGAACAGGAGGCAGGCGCGGTAGTGGGGGAGGACAGGGGGGCTGCTGAGGTGGGGTAAATAGTATGCGGCAGGGTGGGGGAAGATGGGGGGCAGGGGGCCAGGGGAAGCAGGGTGGGGGGGTGGCATAGTGGGGGAGAGCAGGGGGCCAGCGGTGTGAGGGGAGTAAGATGAGCTGGTGGGGGCAGGGCAGGGGAAGGTGGGGGTGGGAGGGTTGGGAGGCCGGTGGCATGGGGTGAGTAGGATGGGGTGGTGGGGGTAGGGTAGTGGGGGGCTGGCGGCATGAGGGGAGTAGTGTGAGGCGGGGCCTGGCAGGGTTGCGGGGGTCTCACCTTGGCTAGCAGCTCCTGCAGGGTCCCGGCCACCAGCCCTGTGCGGGTCCCCCGCCGGTGGTCGCAGATGCGGAAGGGTCGCTGTGGGGGGGCGCGCGGGGCCAGGACCCGACGGGTCAGCTCAGAACTGGCGCTGGACACTGAGCTGTGGGGCAAGGGATTGAGTGAGGGGCTCGGTGGGGCAGATCATTGTCTTATGGGGAGCATGTGGGGATCCGCTGGGGTGGTGCCATTCCAGGGGGGGGGGTGTCCATGGGGTACCTCTAGCTTGATAGAATCCATTTGCTAGGGAGTGAGGTTCCAGGGGGGCAGCAGGGAGCGGGTGTCTGGGGGCAGTGGGAGAAACCATTCCCTTGGTACGGGGTGTCCAGTGGCTCAAGAGGAATGATAAGTTGGGGAAGTGGGGATGTCAGCATGGGATGGCCCATTCCTAGGGGTGGGGGGAGTTGACACCCTCTCGTGGGAGAAGGGCCCTTCCATGGTGTGGTGAACCTCCCACCCCAGCCCCTCAGTTCTGGGGGTCTGAGCCCACTCACTGCAGCAGGGAGGAGGGAGCGAGGGCGCTGACGTAGTCCATGGTGATAGTGGGGTGCAGGGATGGGGGTTCTGTGCCCTGAGGAGGAGGGCGTCTGTTTGTCCCGCGATGGGATCCCGTGTTCCTCTGTCTGTCTGCTGCCAGCCAGCCTGGACTCTGGACTCCACAGCTCTGAGAGGAGGTAGGGTGACACACAGGAGGGGAGGGGGCAGGAGGGTGACACAGCGGGGGAGGAGGGGACAAACTCCAAGGTCCCTCAAGGCAGGGTGGGGTGGGAGTTGGGACAAGAGGTGATGTCACTGTTGCCTGTGATATATTAAACCCCTCAGCATCCCCTTATCCTATAGAAGGGAAACTGAGGCGCAGCTGGGTGTGGAATACAGGAGTCCTGACTGGGCTCTAACCACTGGACCCCCACGCTCTTCCCAGATCCAGGGATAGAACCCAGGCATCCTGGCTCCCAGCCCACCTGCTCTATGCTGTGTAGGCAGAGGGTTCTGTGCCCTGAATACCTCCTGTGTGGGACAGTCTAGGGGTGCCCCAGGCATGCTGCTCCTTGTCCCCCCCCCACTGATTCACGGCAGGAACCTGAGTTCATTGCAAAGAGACTTTTATTGGTGGCCCCCCAGGGCAGCCAGACGAACCCAAACCGTTGCTGGCTCTCTGGGTCCTTCCCCCTTACAAGGGCCCAGTGAAGGGCAACAAAATGAGGGGGGGTGGGCCAGTGTCAGTGGGAGGCAAGACTGAAAAGATGGGGGCTTCTCAGTTTGGAAAAGAGGAGCCAAGGCGGGGCTGTGATGGAGGGCTTGAAAATCAGGCTGGCCATGGAGGCAGTGATGGCAGGCGTGTTGTTGATCCTGTCTCATCACCCGGGAGCTGGGGGTCACCCACAGATCTGACTGGGCAGCAACCAACGGATGGGTTTCTGCACCCAGCCTACGGTGAGCAAGCCTGGGAACTCCTCACCGGGGGACAGTGTGATGGCCAAGACCATAATGGGGTTCAAAGGGGAAGCATAGGGCCAGCTCAGGCAGAGGTGACTGCGCCAGGAGCTGGGAAGGTGTGACAGGTGGGATCCCTCAGTGATTCCCAGTTCTGTTCCTTCCATGTGCCGCTCCTGGTGCTGGTGTAAGACAGGACACTGGGCTGACTTGCTCTGGGCAGTCTCGTGGGATGGAAATAAAGCTCCCCTCCCCCACAAGGAAAGGCAGGGGAGCAGATAGTGCTGGAGCCAACTATGCCCCCTCTTGGGGGAAGAACAGAGCCCAAGAATCAGGACTTCCAGACAGCCCCCACCCCTTATGCTAACCACTTGGACCCCACTCCCTCCCAGAGCCACAGAACATAGGAGTCCTCCTTGCTCCCGCCTCTCCCCCCCCCCCCCGCACTAATCACTAGCTCCTCTTCCCCGCCCAGCCTCTTGATGCTGGGTGTGTGCTGTGTGTGCTGGGTGGGAGGGGCAGCGGCAGGAGGGTCACTGGCGGCAGGGATCAGGGCTGGGTGGTGGTGGGGGGAGTTCGTAGATGGGCTCCGGGGAGGCTGGGAGCCCTTTGCCCTGGTGGAAGGTGGAACTGGAGAAGGTGAGCAGTGAGTAGGTTGGGTCCAGTTCCTGGAATGGGAAGAGAAGATGGATATCTGTCATGGCACTGTGGGGCAGGGAGCGGGGTGTGGGTGGTGAGGGCTGGTTGGGGCACTGTGGGGCAGGGAGCGGAGTGTGGGTGGTGGGGGCACTGTGGGGCAGGGAGCGGGGTGTGGGTGGTGGGGGCACTGTGAGGCAGGAAGTGGGGTGGGAGTGAGGGGGATCTGTGGAGGGTGGGGTAGAGCACTGTGGGGTGGGAAGCTGGGTGAGGGGCCTGGGCAAGGGGGACTGTGGGGGGACTGAGTTGGGAGGAGGATTTTGGGCTGGGATGGGTGGAGCGTGGGGGGGCTGGCTAGTGTAGGATGAGCAGTGGCTGGAGAGTGGGATGGGTGGAGAGTGGGGGGGCTGGCTAGTGTAGGATGAGCAGTGGATGGGGAGTGGGATGGAGCACTGTGAGATGGGGCAGGAAGATGGGGAGAGTGGGCAAGGGGCTCTGTGAAGCAAGGAGCCGGGGTGGGGGAGGGAACTCACCGGGAATTCAAACTCAGCACCGGAATCTGCATCTTCATCCCCCTTCTGGCACTTAGGGGGCACTGCCCCCACAGCTGCTTTCCCAGACCCGGGCCCCTCTGTGGGGAATTTGGGAAGCAGACCCCAGTCACGGGGGGTCTCATGGTGCCAGCCCCTTTGGGTCTTCTGCTGGAGAGCTAACCACAGGGAGAGATGTCACACTGGGGTCCCCCTGCTTCCTTTCTTGACCCCTTTCTTCTCTGTCCCAACTCCCTTAGCCCCATATTGGCCTCTTGTTCCTCCCTCCCTCACCTAGCCCCTCAGCACATGTGCTGCCAGCCTGGGCTCTGCTCCCCTGTGTTGCCCTATAGCTGTGACCCTTTGCCTGTGTCCCCCCACCCCTTGGTGCAGTCCTGCCAGTTCACCCCACTGAAGTCAGGGCAAGCAGAAACTGGCCTCTTAAGGGACCAGGCCAGGCCAGGGGGTGGTAGGTGAGGCTGCCCTCAGGGAGGCAGGGCAGTCCTTACTCACCCATATTGACCCCGGAGATGTCCTCCGACCTGTGGAGGCAGAAGCAGTGGGTCAGTGGGGTGCAGGGCCCCTCCTCTAGGGCAGGATGCAGGGGAACATGGTCATCAACATGACCCTCCAACCTCCTTCACTGCTGCAAAGGATTCTGGGTGGCTACTTTCCTTTCCCATCTCTCCTCCCCCTCCTTTTCTGAGCCTTTCCTCCTCTCTTCATTCTCCATCTTCTTACCCTCCTATCCCCTTCTCTTTGCTTCACAACCCTCCTCCATGGGTCACACTCTCCTCTTCCTCCTCTTTTCCTTGCCCTTCCCACTGATTCCTCCACAACCTCCCTCATCGCCTATAGTCTGTCTGTTGGACCCCCTTCTGCCCTGCCCTGGTCTCCCTGCCCCCTACTCCACTGCTCCTAGTGTGCCCTGAGTTCAGCCCTGATCTCCCCCACCATTCCAACCATGGAATGACCCCCTGTCCCCCCAGTGTCCCCTCGGAGATCCAGCCAAAGCCCCACAGGGACCCCCCAGCTTCCCCTTTTCATTCCCACTCACAGAATTCCCCATTTTTTCCCCTATATGCCCCATAACTATCCTTATTGCTCAATGCTTAGCTGACTTGCCTGTCCTGCTGTGTGCTGGCATCACCACTAAAGAGGGTGAGTGAGCTGGGTTGGGGGGGGCAGGGGCTAGGGAGGCCAGACCAGACACCCCCATCCGACTTACTGTCTCATTATCCGTGAGTGGCGCAGCTCCATGCTCTTCCAGTATGACCTGGAGGGGAAGTAGGGATGGGGGGGGGGGTCAATATAAGGCTCCTCTTGGGGAAGGTCAGTGGCACTGGTGGCTGCAATTCCTAGTTTTGCCACCAGGGGGTGGAAAGTGGGCAGTGGGAAAGAATGGGGGGTGGAATCTGAGAATTGCCTGACAGGCCGAAGGAGGGAGCGGGAGTGGGAGCCTGGACTCCTGGGTTCCATCCCCAGGAATCTGTTGGAATGGACTTTCCCTGCCAGGGATGAACACCCGCCACAGACCCTCGGAAGAGCCCTGTGACCCTGATAACTTACGTGGAAAGTCGGCGGCCAGCTGGGGAGAGAAAGGAAAGAGAAGGAAATGAAAGTGAGATTCCACAGAGCCTCCACCCCTGCCTCTCCCCCTGGGGGGAACACCCTGCCATCCCGGACACCTGGGTCCAATGGCCCATCCCAGTTTTTCCCTCCCTGGATCGTGATGGGGGGTGGTTCCCCAAGGGGTAAATTACCTGTGCTGCTGTCCTGGAGGTTTGGTCCCCTCCCCCATCCTGCCCCCTTGAAGATGGCTGAGTCCCCCCACCACAAAAGCCAAATCACCCACAGTTCTTTGCTGCAGCAGCTTATAGTACCAAACCACCCAGGATCCTTTGCACCAGTCATTCTTTTGCAAACCACCCACAATCCACTGCAATAATTACCTTGTGTCAAAAGTTACCCCAGTCAGTAGAGTCCTGAGGTGCCCAGCTACCCACATGATTTCTTGCATGGCAGACTTTCTCTAGCCAACTACTCACAGTTCTTTGTACTGGAGTTCTTAGGTGCCCAACTACCCAAGATCCCTTGCAGCGCCTTATGTGTCACTGCTGACAGCCTGGACAGTTGAGTCCCACTCCCCAGCTCAGTCTCACCCCCCACCCTCATGGGGACTGAGAGCGGCGGGGCACCTTAGGGGCAAGTGCCCTGTGCTGCTACCTTGGACCCCTGGGTCCCATTCCCTATCCCACGCTTCACACACCTTTCTTCTTCCTCCTGCAGAGGCAGACCATCAACATCAGAGCCAGTGCCAAGGCTGCACCACCACCCACAGCCACCTGGAAGATGAGCAGTGACCAATCTGGGGAAAGGAGGAGTGAGTTAACAGCCAGGAATTGCGGGGGATGGGGGAGAGGGGCGGAGGAAAGCATCTGGGGACATCGCTAATTCTCTGAATCTAGCAAGGGCAGGGGACGATCCGCACCCTCCCCTTTAAGGAGGGATTTTCTGCCTGCACGTCCCAAAGGAGTAGCTGTGTTACTCTGTTAGCCAAACAAGCAAGGAGTCCTGTGGCACTTTTGAAGACTAACAGATTTATTTATCGCATGAGCTTTCATGGGAGAAAATCCCACTTCGTCAGACGCTTTGTAGAGGGATTTTCTCTCTCAAAAGCTCATGCAATAAATAAATTTGTTTCTTTAAAAGTGCCACAGGACTCCTTTTGTCTCCCTGCAAGATACTTTTGGTCTCTCTTGTGGTGTAAATGTCACCACCCAGTGTCAGACTCTGGTACTGCACCCATGATGGCCATGTGTGTCTCTGTCGTCCCATGTAAAGTGTGATGGTGGGTTTGACTCCAGGGTCTGTCTTGGGGGTGAGGACCAGGCATTGGGGTGCTGGGGCTATTGAGGGGTGCTCTAAGAGACCTCACCTGTCACAGTGACGTTCACGGCCTCGCTCCTTGGTGATAGGACCCACCGCCCGCCCATGTTCTCCTTGTACCCGCAGGTGAATTCCCCGGTGGTGTTGGCATTGGCCCGTGGGATGCTGAGCACAGAGACGTTCATGGAGCTGTTCCTGGGCTCAGTGGCGCTGATCTCAGGCCCCGCGTCCCCAGTGATGATCTCGGCTCCATCCTTGTAGAAGTGAAACCTCCGCACGCCGGTGTCTCTGGGGGCCGCACAGGTGATGTTCAGTGGGTGCCCTTTACTCACTGCTCCAGATGGTGGATCCACACTCAGCAACGGATGGGGAGGGGGATCTGAGGTGGGCAGCAAAGTGGGGGGAGTCAGTATGTAAACCACAGCGCTGGGGGGAAGGGGTGGCTATACTGTATAATGGGGAGCGGGAGAGATAAGGTGGGGGTGGGTGGGAGGCTGTACTGTACAGTGAGGACTGGGGGTGTCCATACCTGTGACACCCAGCAGCACCAGCTGGCTGTGGGGTGAGTGGAGGTGTCGCCCGTGTAGCTCCGTGCTGTACCCACAGCTGTAGTTCCCGCTGTCGCTGGGGGTGACGTTCAGGGTGAACCGGGGCCCGCTCGGCTCCAGCAGGGGGTGCCCATCTCTCAGCACCGTGTGGTTCTGGGCGACGTAGGGCCCATGGGGGATGATGCACTCGACTGTCACTGACTCACCTGTCAGGTACATCGGGTAGTGGGGGCTGAGCTGCAGGGATGGGTGAGCTGGGGTTGGGAACACGGCCAGGGAGATGGGGTCGCTGATGTGGGAGGTCACCGTTCGCCCCTGGATCAGCTGCCCATAGGTGCAGAAGAAGGCCCAAGGGGTGTTTCTGGTACCATTGACGTGAAGACCAATCTGCCAGGATGAGGCATTTCCTGATGGGGATGTAAAGGGTTCCCCATTCTTGTAGAGCCCATATTGCATGGGGGAGGCACTTGGGGGAGCTGAACAGTGAATTTCCACCCTGTCCTCAGGTACGTAGGCCGGATACTCTGGAGACACAGACACTGAGGGCTTCCCCGGATGATCTGGGGGAAAACAAGCATCATTCTTGGTTTCCTTCTGCAGAGGGTCTGCCAGCAGGATGAAGGGAGCTGGGGAAGGTCAAGTCTTTGCCACCCCTGCCCCCACCTGTCAGCCAGCCTCTGCTGGCAGCCGGTCCAGGATCTCCCGCACCGATAGGCCAACACCTCCTCCTCAACGCCCGCTCAGTAAACCCTGCCCAGCTGACCCACTGTTCTCGTGGCCCTTTGGTACCAATCACTCGGTCCAGTCCCTGGACGCCCTGTTCCCAGCCCTGGCCTGCTGTGGGGCTCAGCGGGGGATTGTTCTCACAACCACCCTGGGGCTCAGGGAATGGGGTACTGGAGACCCCACTGGACTCACCTGTCATGGGAATGGAGACAGGCTGGCTCTGCTTGGAGGGCAGTTTCCACCCGGAGCGCAATGTCCAGTACATGCAGACGTATTGCCTGGCTTGTCCCATGGCAGCCGTGAGCTCCAGCCAAGCACCCCGCAATGGATCCGGGACCCTGTCAGCCTCCATCCCCCCTCGCTGCCCAAGGAATCTATATCCAGCCACTTCCTGCCCCTGGGGAGCCAGGCACCGGAGGGTCACCCGCTCCCCTGGGACATACACAGGGTGCCAGGGAGCCAGCGTGAGCCGGGGAGCAGGAGGTGGCTCTGGGTGGAGAGAGAGAGAAGAGGGCAGGGGAGAGGAAGAGAGAGAGCTCAGACTGAGAGCCCTCCAGCTCATTATCCGGTGAGTCCAGAGATGGGGACCTGCCCCACAGTGAGTCTGGTCCCCATTCCCCCACCACTGCTGCCTCCTGGTTGGCTCTGGGGACTGTCACAGGATTGCCAGGGGAGATGAGGGAGTGATGAGGCCAGAGGGGGATGGTGTGGGGTTCCCATTGGGATCCCGGGGGGTGCTGCGATGTCATGACCAGGGCAGTTGGAGCAGTGAGAGATCTCCAAGCTGGGATTGGGCCATTGTCACTGGGCTAGACCTGCATTCAGACTGGGCCAGCCTGGCCCTTCCACTCCCTGCTGGTGGGAGCAGCTCCCCCATCTCTCGTGTGTCCCTTCAGCCCTGCTCGCCTGCCCACCCGCCCCCCTTCCACGATCCCTTGTTCTGGGACAGGGCCCTGCTCAGACCAGCAATGCTGGGTTTAGTCCCAATGGGAGGCACGTGGTGCTTTGCAGGGTAAATTCCCCCTCCTCCCCGTATCCATCACTTCCTGCTTCCGTTAGTCAGGCAGAATTTTGTCTTCTCTCAGAATGGGTGTGTCTACACGTGTGAATTAAGTCAATTTAATTTAATCTGCATCTACACTACAATTTCTTTAAATCAATTTAAGCTGCTGTTTATGTCAATTTAAGGAAATTTTAAGTCGACTTTAATAAACCTACTTTAACGTTGACTTTACTGGCTAAATTGACTTTATTAAGTCGACTTAGCCAGTGTAGATGTGGATTAACCCTAAGTCGACTTTAAGGGCCCTGGTGTTTCCCCACTGACTTCCCTGCCAGGGCGGCTGGCACAGCCAGAGCCTGGCGTGCCCACCCACAGGGCAGGACACAGCTCTGCCCATCCTGCTCCTATACCCTGTCCCTGTCCTGCTCAGCCCCCATTCTACCAGGGTACAATGGGGCAAATGCTGAGCCCCCTGGCACTTTGAAAGGGATGCCCCCCCCGCCACCATGGACCAGTCCCAGGTCCACCTAGCCCCTAGAAGTCGACTTAGGCGTCCAGTTGACTTAATTTTATAGTGTAGACATGCTAAGTCGACTTATTTTGACAAGTGTAGACATAGCCAATGAGGGGGAGGCATCCTGTCTGGGGGCGGTCTCTGGTATTACAGCCCCACCACATATTATGGGGTCTCCACCTTGGCTTGCGGGAAGCTGAGGTGGAGAGAAGATGAGGGGGTTCTTGGAAACTGACTTCTCTCCCATCCAACCCCTATAGAATAGCCTCACCAGTCACATGCATGGCGATGGGCCGGCTGAGCCCTGAGGGGATCTCTCTCCCGGACTCTCTGCTCCAGTACCGGCAGGTGTATGGTCCCTCATGCTCCATCGCAGCCTGGATCTTCAGCCTGAGTGTCCCCCCGGTCAGGGTTAGCTCCTGAATGACTTGCTCCGGCCATCCCTTGTAGAATCTATAGTCTACCACTTCCTTGGTCCAGGGAGCCAAACAGCTGAGGGTAACCCATTCCCCTGAGAGATACACTGGGTGAAGGGGGTCCAGAGAGAGTGTGGGGGCCGGCGGAGTGGCTGGAAGAGAGGCAGCAGCATCAGTGCAGTGGGGAGACACTCTAGAGTGGGGCAATGGGAGGGAGACACGGAGCTTGGATAATCCAGGGCATTTGAGCGGATGAACGTCTAATGCTCCAGCGGCTGGAAGCTGGAACTCGACAAATTCAGGCCTTCCCTCAACCTCCATGAACCCCGACCCCAGCGCTCAGTCACTGCACTTGGGGGCCAGCACTCTGTTTGCCGTTCTGGTGGCTGGGAGAAAGCAGCACGGGAGGCTGCTGGAGCCTACCAGCAGGTGGGAGCTGAATATTGCTCTCTGAGGATTGGGGAAAGTTACTGGGGGGAGGACTCAGAACTTGGGCACGATTGCGGCAGGCTGTGTGGCCCAGGCTTGTTACTTATAGGAGGCACCTGCTGGAATAATCACTGGATACCACCATGACCCAGATCAGATGGGCTGGCCTGGTGTGTGTTCCCCCTGCCCCGAATCAGCTGCTTCACCCCATCTCCTCTGGAGGAGGGTGACAAACGAGCTCTTTTTCTACCCATTCAAAGAACACTCACCCAGCACGGTGACATAGGCCTTGTTACTGTCCCCGGATGGGATCTCCTGCCCTGACACCCTTCTCCAGTACCGGCAAGTGTATGGCCCCTCTTCTCCCATCTGTGCCGTGAGCTCCAGGTGGGCAGCCCCATGGGGAGATGGCAGCTCCTTAGGGGGCCAGCCCCTTCTTTCTCTGTAGAATCTGTAGCCCGTGACCCCTTCACTGCCAGGAGCTGAGCAGCGGAGTTCAAGACTCTCCCCCTGGTAAAACACAGGGTCTGGGGAGTCCAGGGACAGCGTGGGGGCCAGCAGGGGCTCTGGAACAGAGGCAGAGGGGGACACAGATGAGGGGGATAAAAGAAAAGACCCTGAAAACAGTGATACATACAGACTGCAGTCCCCTGCCTGCTTGCTGCGCCAGCCTGCGAGTTAGCCCAGAGCAGAGAACCCACCAGACAGAATGTGTCTCGCTGTAATGGCATCCTGCTGGTGCGGCACGGGCAGGGGGAGCGTGGAGGGCCCAGGGTGCAGTACCACTTGCTGCCACCATGGGGCGTTGTCATTAGCCCCCAGTGTGTCTGCCTCCCAGCTCTGGCCCCTGTTAGCCCCATTCACCCTGTAGTCCAGTTGCCCTGGGGTGGTCCATGTGCAGAGGCGAGTCTGTCCTCATGTCCAGTGTGACCAGCTGTGGGTCAGGCTGTAGGAGCTGGTGGGATCAGCCCCCAGGTCACTCCCCATGGCCTGGCACTTCCAGGTGTTTGGCTCTGGGGGAAGTCATGGGGCAGCCAGAGGGGGCTGGGGAGTAGTGGGGTCAGAGGAGGACACAGTCCCATGGGGATCTGAGTGGTAGGAGGTCTTGGAGCTGATGTTGGGATTTGGGCATTGCTGCAGGGCCAGGCCTGCATTCAGACAGAGCCGGTCTGGCCCTTTGACTGCCCGCTGGTGCAGCATCTACCCGTCCCCAGTTACGTCTCACCAGCCCTGCTTGGGCCTGCTGCTGGGATCCCTCCTTCAGCGACAGGGCCTGGTTCAAAGCAGCAATTCTGGGGTTAGTCTCCACGGGAGGCAACTGGTGTGTTGCAGGTTAAATTCCTCCTTCCACCTGCACCCAGTTGTCATCACTCCCCACTCCTGACAGGCGTCAAGAATGTTGTCTCCACTCAGGGTGAAGGGGACGGGATCTGGCTGGGAGGTTTTTGGTGTTACAGCCCCAGCATGTATTATGGGCGTCAGCCACGCCTGTGGGAAGCTGAGGTGAAAAGATCGTGAGGGGGGATCTGGACACCTGGTCTCCCTGTCAACACCAGCAGGAGATCCTTACCCATCACAGATACGGTAATGGGCTGGCTGAGCTCAGAGGGAATCTCTCGCCCAGATACCCTGCTCCAGTACCGACAGGTGTAGGGCCCCTCGTTCCCCTTCGCAGCCTGAATCTCCAGCTGGGTTCCCTGCCAGGTTGGTGGCAGCTCCTCAGCAACTTGGTGCGGCTGCGACTTGAAGAATCCATAGCGTGTCAGACCCTTGGCCCTGGAAGCCGAGCAGCTGAGGTGAACTGGTTCCCCTGGGAGATACACAGGCTTTAGCGGATCCAGAGACAGCACGGGGGCTGGTGGTGCGGCTGAAAGAGAAGCAGTGGGTTCAGCACAGGAGGAAGACCCTGAGGGGTGGGGAAAGGATGAGGGATATGCAAAGATTGGATAATCCAGGGCACTTGAGCAGAAAAATGTCTCAGGCCAGTGTCTGGAAGCTGGAACTGGACAGATTCAGGCCGTCCCTCAGCCCCCTTCACACTTGACCTGCCACTCACCCCGGACACCACCACTCAATTGCTGCATTGGGGATGCAGCACCCCGCTAGCCATGCACACTGCTAGCCACAGAAGACTTTGCTGTGGGGATGGTGGAAAGTAAAAGCAGGTTGGAGCTGAATGTCACTCTCCATCAGTCGGGGGAATTTGAATTGTGGGTGCCCCTCAGAACTTGGTCACAATTGGGGCAGGCTGTGGGGCCCAGGTCTATGGCCTACAGGTGGCTCCTACTGCAATAATCACTGGAAGCTGCCATTATCCTGGTCAGCGGAGCTGGCCCAGTGTGTCGCTTCCCTTCCCTGCCCTAGATCAGCTGAGCAGGGAAGGGCAACAAACAAGCTTTTTTCACACCCAACCTAAGGACACTCACCCAGTATAGTGACGTAGACCTTGTTACTGTCTATGGATGGGATCTCCTGCCCTGACACCCTTCTCCAGTACCGGCAGGTGTATGGCCCCTCTTCCCCCATCTGGCTTCTCAGTTCCAAGCTGGGTGCCCCTTGGGGAGATGGCAGCTCCTCAGAGGTCCGGTCCTGTCTTTCTCTGTAGAATCTGTAGCCTGTGACCTCTTCAGTGCCGGGAGCTGAGCAGCGGAGTTCAAGACTCTCCCCTTGGTAAAACACAGGGTCTGGGGAGTCCAGGGACAGCGTGGGGGCCAGCAGGGGTTCTGGAACAGAGGCAGAGGGGGACACAGATGTGTGTGAGGGAGAAGGGGAAAAGATCTTGAAAACAGTGAAACAAATGGACAGCAACTCCTGTCTGGTCACTGCCCCGAGCTGTGAATCAGCACATGGCAGGTAACCCACTGACCAGAGGTCCCTCACCACCCTGACATTCCACCCTAGCCCCCACTTGCCACTGGGGGGGGGCATGGTGGGTCTGGGGGATGCAATACATTCTGCTGCCACTGGGGAGATCACTGCAACCGGGACTGCAGTACTGCCCGCTGCCACGAGGGGTATTGGTGTCCCTGGGGGCTGCAGTACTGCATGCTGCCACTGGGGGGACCACGGTGGGTCTGTGGAGTGCAGTACCACCTTGTGCCATTTTAGGGCTTCACATGGGTCTGGTGGTGAAATACCACCTGCTGCCAATGGGGCCTGGAGAGGAGGGGAGTTGATGGGTGGATTTTTGGGGAGTGCCTAATCTGCACTCCCCCATTTCTCCATGGCTCGGGGGGAGGCAGGCAGTCAGAACTGTCTCACAGTCAGCACTGCAAGCGCACATCCAGCGAAGATAACAATATCAATAGGCTAGCTAAATATAGCATCTTGGATGGAGAGGGGGAGATCCCCTGCACTTTCTGAACAAAGATCGCCTGGAAGAAGAAAGAGGGAAGGGGGTTTGAAATAATCACACTTGGAACTGTGAGAAGCTTTTTGCCAGGGAATCTCCATCTTGAAACATCTCTTCCACAAGCAAGATCTGGGCCCTGCCTAGAGAAAGGCAGAGACTGGCTATTAAAGCATCCTCAGCCAAACATTGTGAGCAAGTCTGGACAGTGAACTTTAGGTTAGAATGTGTCTTACGTCTTAATTTGCTAGTGATTAACTCCTGACTGCTTTATTAAATGATTGTGCATTGATTTGCTATATTCTCACTTAAAATCATCTTTTAATCGATAAACTAGTGTTTATTTATCTAAAGCTGGGGGGAGTTTAGAGAGTGTGAAGAAGCAAAGGATTGTTGCATTTTTAGTTTCTTTGGTAAACTGGCAGACCGGAATATATGATCCTGCAGTGATTGGGGAGGAGCCCTGATCCCTGCGGGACAGAAGCTCTTGGTGTGGCATCTGTGGGCTGTGGGTGCTCATGGGAGGACCGTCCTCTGAGTGGCTGGAAAGTGCACACCCATTGCCTGGGAGTGATTACAGCAGGGGATCCCAACCCCTGGCCTATGGGCCAAAAATAGCTTTCAGGGTTTTTTAAAGTGGCCCGTGCTCCCCTGCCACTGACTGGGAATGGGGGTGTGGCCACCCGCCTCCCTCCCTGTTCCAGTGCGCAGCTGGGAGCAGGGCCAGATCAAAGCCTGGGGCTGCCCGCCCTGCGGAGGGGCTGGAGGTCCGCAGCCGGCACTGCTTCAGGGGAGCAGGGGGGTTACAGGTCAGTGTGGAATGGCTGTGGGGGGCCATGGGCCAGCGCAGTGCAGTGGTGTGTGAATTTAATTAATTAATTTTAATTTAATTTCAATTAAATAGACTGGTGGCCCTTAAGGGTTTTAAAAATTATATTTGTGGCCTTCAAGCCAAAAAGGTTGGGAACCACTGGATTAAACACCAAAGGCTGGTGTGGACTCACCCAGGAGTGGGGGGCCACCTAGTGAAGTGGGGTAAGTCGGGGTCCAGGAGTGGCAACAGATGAGGCACAGTGGCACCCCAGACCAGATAGCAGGAAGGGAACATCATATCCACATCGCCCTTCCCTCACAGTGTCCTCCCTATTCACATTTACTCCCTTCCCCAGACACATAATGCCCCTACTCCTGATTCCCCTGCATGTCCTCATCTCCCCTGCCTCCCTCATGTCTTGGCCCCTTCATCACCTGTCACCTCCTCCAGCCCCTTATATCTCTGCCCCTGTCCCTCTCCAGCCCCCTTGCAGCTCTGGCTCCCAGGGTAGGTCCCCTCCCTGCAAACGAAGGCAGTTAGCAGCAGCTTCCCTGGGCAAGGGTGGGGGGAGAAATTGCAGCCAGTTCAGCTGGAGCAGCCTGGAGCTAATAAATTCTCCCCCTGCAGCCATGGGATGTGATTGGGAAGCTACTACACCTGGAGCAAGGGGGTGGGCAGGTCTCTCCTACACTGTCTACCTGGGAGCAGGGGCCCATGGATCAGGGCTGGATATTTGTGTCCCCCACCCCTTAGCCTGGGACCTGGGCTGCAGCCCCTGAAGACCCTTCATTAATTCTGCCCTAGACACCAGCTGGCATTTGTGGGCACCTGAGACATCTCAGCAGAGACCTTCCATTCCAGGGAAGTGGTTATTGCTGGGGACACAGCAGGGATTCAGGGGTTAGACTGGGAGCACAGAATGGTGCAGACTGGGGTGGGGGGCAGATCTAGGGGTGGATCCAGGAGCACAAAGGGACACAGAGTTAGATCTGGGGTCACAGAGGGTGCGTCTACACTTACAAATTAAATCGACTTAAGCTTGCTTAAGTCGACTTAATTTAATCTGTGTCTACACTACACTTTCCTTAAATTGACTTAAGCAGCAGCTTAAGTCGACCTAAGGAAAATTAAAGTCGACTTTATAAAACTTAGTATAACGTCAACTTTACTGGCCAAGTTGACTTTATTAAATTGACTTAGCCAGTGTGGACGTGGATTAGCCCAGAGTCGACTTAAAGGGCTCCCCCACTGCCCTCCCTACCAGGGTGGCTGGCACAGCCAGAGCCTGGCGTGCCCCCCCACAGGGCAGGACAGAGCCCTGCCCACCCTGCTCCTATGCCCTGCCAGTGTCCCTGTCCTGCTCAGCCCCCATTGTACCCAGGTACAATGGGGCAAATGCTGAGCCCCCTGGCACTTGGCAAGGGGTGCTCCCCTGCCACCGTGGACCAGTCCCAGGTCCACTTAGCCCCTACAAGTTGACTTGGGCGTCCAGTGTGGATGCTCTATGTTGATTTGGCAGGGTCCCCTTTAAGTTGACTTGCAAAGTAGACTTATTTGGCCAAGTGTAGACAGAGAGATCTGGTGACGGGTTGGATCTGGGGATAGAAGAGAGATGGGGGGGGGGTTTAGATCTGGGGCACAGAGAAGGTGCAGCGGGGAGTTAGATCAAACCCAGATACCCTAAAGCCACCCAGTGGGGTCACCCCAGATCTCCACCCAACCTCATGTCTCTCTGGCTCCATGCCCCAACCTGCAACCACATCATCTTTCCTCCTGGTGGGCCTGGATATTCCAGCCCAGGGGTGCCAGGTTCAATGGCGCCATCCCAGTGCCCAGTTAGTGCTCTAGCTGCACCCTCCGGCATGAGTCCCTCCAGGCCGAGGGTCCCAGAGGATACAGGAGACATCTCAGGATCTGTCAGTGTGCAGCCACCCCAGGATAGAGGAAAAGGCCCTGTGCCCTGAAGCAGCCAATCCCTCCGCCAACAATGACACCCAGAACACCCCATGAACAGACCAGGGAATGGCTCAGGTCCTTCGGTGCCGATGGACAATGCCAGCTGGGGTAGGAACTGCAGCCAGGCTGTAAGAGGGGAGAGAAGGGGGGTGAGTGCTGTGGGGTGAGACTGGTGACGTGGGGAGGAGGAAGGGGTGTGGGGCAGAGAACTGTGTATACCAATTTACAATCCACCTCATTGTGTGGTGGGGGGGGGCAAGAAAGAAAGTGCTAGTGGATCAGGAATCAAGCTGGGCAGGTCCGGGTTAGCCCCCCTGCCACACCAGGCCTCCTCGCTGGCTGCTGGGAATCCAGCCGGTCCTGGAGTTGGGGAGCCCAGAGGGTCCAGCAGAGCAGAGGGCAGAGCCCCCAGACCTTGCAGATATCAGGTGACACTGACAGGATTCATGTCAGTTTCACTGTGTGTTCACAATGGGAGTGAGAAGGTCCTCAGCTATGATAGGGGGCCGGTATCTTGGCAGGGGTCTGGGTGGGAAGGTCCCTATCAAACAAGACACACAGGAGCAGTGCTGCAGAGGAGGGGGGGAAATGAGGCAGGGTCTCCCCCATCGGGCAATAGCAAACAGCAGAGACAGATCCCGAAGGGGTCACCCATCCCTTGCCAGATTATGTGTGCGACTGCTGCCTTGGGAGCAGGGTGAAGCCTGGGGGAGGGCGACCCAGGTGGGCGTGAGAGCTGCCAGCCAGAGTCTGGCTGTGTGGAAGGGAACCGGCTATGGACTGAAACAGGCTCCAGGCCTGTTAACCCTGTGCGGAACCCAGGTGCCAGGGCACAGAAAGTGGATGGAGGGAGAAAGGGGGGAAGGAAGGAGGCAGAGACCAAAGAAGGAGGGCAGAGCAGAGGAGAAGGTGGGAAGGAGAGAGCGGCCGAAGGAGGAGGCAGAGGTGAAATGGGGAAGGAGGAAGCTGAAGGTGTGGGGGGTGGGGGGGAGTCACTCACCCAGCACGTGGAAAAGGGCAGTTAGCTCCATGCTGGGTTCAATGGCCAAGGCTGGGAGCTGCATCCCCCATGCCCGGCCCTGCCTGTCTGCTGACAGCAGCCTGGGTCTGTGTGGCCCGTCTCGGCGCAGCAAGAGGAAGTGCTGACCAAGGGACGCAGACGCCGACTCTTAGCACCGAGGCGTCAAGCGTTGCGGGTTGTGAGACAGGCCCACCACGGCCTGACCTCGGGGCTCCCAGCGTGCCTTGCAGCTCCCTGCCGCTCTGCATGGCCTGGGCTGACAACGCCAGCTGTGAGCAGTAAGGGGGATGGGGTGAGTCTCTGTCGGGGAGGATCCTGTTACATCCTGTATCCTGGAAATGCAGGCAGCTCTGTAGTGGGGCTCCTGGGGAACAGCCGCATATAACACTGCGGAGAAAGGTTTGTGTGGCTTTGAGATGCAGCCAGCTTTGTGGTGTGGCAATGTGGGAACACTTACAGATAACACCACATAGGACGGTTCACCTGGCCCTGAGATGCAGCCAGCTCTGGGGTGGAGCAACTAGGAAACAGCCACAAAAGCATGCTGCCTAGGGTTCCTTCATTCCAGGGTAACAGACCCCCACTGAATCCCCCCAATACTTCAAAAGGCAGGGCGAGTGTCTGTTCAGCTCCCCTCTCCCCACTTCCTGCAGCATTTCCCAGAGCTGCTATTTTGGGGATGGGGCCCAGGTGTGGAGGCCTCATCCTGGCTGGACAGGATGTGGCTGTTGCTGAGCACTGGTCCCAGCTGAGCTGAGACATGGTCTCAAGCTGCAGAGGTAAGATGAGACTGCTCAAGGCTGCTGGTACTCGGGCGGAGACCGGCCGCTGTGCAGCCCTGCACCAGCTCCGCTCTGGCCCCAGGGCAGGGGCTTGGGGGCTGGGCAGATGGGGTTTTTGGGGTGTGCTGAGATGGGGTGTTTGGCCTCTGAAGCTGCCCCCTCTCAGTCAGGGCTGGCCTTGATGGCCCTATTCCTGGATTTGACCTGACACTCAGGGGACAGAGACCTGTGGGCGTGGCCTGGGATTAGGGGTGGAGCTGGTTATTAGGGGGAGGAGCTCGCTATCAGGAGATCAGTAGCTTGGCCTGACATCCGAGGCTGCACTCCTATCAGGGATCAGCATCTCTGGAGACACAGGGAGGGACCTGAGGGCTGGGGCGGGGCCTAACACAAGGGGTGTGGCCAAACAGCAGAGCCAGCATCCTGTCCAGGGCTGCTTTAGCAGGGTCAGGGGGTGGGTCTGAGATGAGGGGCGGGGATTCCATGGGGTGGGGTCTATTTCTTAGGCTGGGTGTGGGGTGAGGAGACAAGGCAGAAAGATGAGATTGGCTGGAATCTGTTAGTGTCTTACACCCCTTCCCTGTCTCTCTGCAGGGGAGGGCTCCCCTCTGCCCCCCCTCTAGTGCCCCATCGTGCTCTTTGGTTCTCCTTCATCCTGAGGGGCAGTGATCTCTCCAGGTTACACCCGGGGGGCTGAGCAATGGAGGATTATCTGGGTTCTTTCAGGGAGACGTTAGCCAAGCAGGTATGGGAACTTGTTGCTGGCACGCACTAACCCAGGTGGGATCTTGTCCCAGTCGGTCCCTGCAGCTGGGACCCAGAGTGAACCACGGGTGTCAAGGGGAAATATTATATTGCATCTGACTGACCAGATGTTTCTGATGGACACCGGGGAGTTCAGGCAGTTCATTCACAGTTGAACTAGAGCCGTGCTTCTAAAAACCCTCTCATCTGGATCTGAAAATTGCCAGCGATGAGGAATTTACCTTGGGAAATCAGCCCCTGTTTGAATCCTCTCCATGTGACAAACCTGCCCCTTATTTCTGGGCTGAACCTGCTTTAGCTTTAACATCCCGCCATTGGATCACGTCAGACCTTGATGAAATGTTCGTTCCCTGCCTAGGCACTTAGAGACGGGACCTTGGACCTTGTCTTTGTCAAAGCAGCTCCTCGAGTCTCTCACAATGAGGAGTATTTTCCAATCCACTCCTCTTGCTCAGGGATCTTTTCTGCCCTTCTTTCTCGCTCCCTGTTAACCCCCTGAAAGCAGATTCCCACCCTAGTTAGGTGGTGTAGGGAGAGGATGCACTGTCCTGCAGGGCTGTCACTAGGGGGTGCTGTGCCCATCCAGCCAACATTGCCCTGTGTGTGTGTTTGGGGTGCAACGCCGATTGCTGTCTCATCACAGGGCGGTACTGCAGGTGCTATTCTGGGGGAAGTTCTGGGGTGGACAGCAGCTGTTCTCCTCCCCAGCACCAACAGCCGCAAGCAGGCTCAGCTGAACATGGTGGCTTGAGTTTGGGTCTCAGCTCAGCTGGGGTCGGGCCTCGGCTCCAGCCACAGCCACATCCTGTTGGAGGCAGGAAGGGGCCACCACAGGCACACTCCACCCCCGGGCCTGAAATAGCAGCTCCGGGAAATGCTGCAGGAAGTGGGGAGAGGGGGGTTGGACTGAGAACTGCTCTGCCCTTTGGAGAGGAAAGGGGCTGGAGGGGGGGCTGTGCTGGGGCAGGGAGCTCAATAGGGTCTCATAGGGGCATTTTCTCCTTGCACTCAGTGCTGATCTGTCCCTCAGCATGCTCTGCCCTTATCCTAGAATGAGGCAGTCCTGGGCAGTGCTGCTCTGCGGCTATTCCCCAGCTGCCTCACCCAGAGCTGGCTGCATCTCAGCACCAGGTGAGCTGTCCTGTGTGGTGTTATGTGTGGCTGTTCCTCAGCTGCGCCACCCTAGAGCTGGCTGAATTTGCAAGCTACAGGATGTAACAGGATCCTCACACCCCCAATCCTTCCCACCCTCCTTGCTGTTCACAGCTGGAATTGTCATCCGGGGGCTGTGCAGAGCGACTGGGAGCTGCAAGGCATGCTGGGAGCCCTGAGGTTGGGCTGTGGTGGGCCTGGCTGAGAGCCCGCAGCATGGTGCTAGACACCGAAGGTTTTGTCTCTGTGTAACACCCTATTTCGCAGACTAAGCGGACTCAGGCTGGTGTCAGCAGACACGCAAGGCCAGGCATGGGGGATGTGGCTCCCAGCTTCAACCCAATATGGCGCTAACTGGTCTTTTTAATGTGCTGGCTGAGTGACTCCCCCTCCTCCCATCCTTCATCCTCTTCCTTGTTCCCTTCTTCCCCTTGGCCCTTCTCCTTCACCCCTGCCTCCTTCTCACTTTCCCCTCTGCCATCCTCCTTTGGCCTCTGCTGCTTTCCCTCTCACATTGTTTCCCTCCGTCCACATTCCTCATTCTAGACACCTGGATTTCACAGAGGATTAACAGGCCTGGAGCCCGGTTCCAGCTAATAGCAGCTTCCCTTCCACACAGCCAGACTCTGACTGCCGCCCCTAACACCCACATGGGTCGCCCTTCCCCAGGCTTCGCCCTGCTCCCCAAAGGGAGCAGCTGCACCCTAGACCAGGCAGGGGATGGGTGACCCCTTTGGGCTCTGTCTCTGTAGGTGGTTATTCTCTGCTGTGGGAGTCTCTGCCTCAGTTTCTCCCTTGCACTGCACCTGTGTGTGTTGTTCGATAGGGACTGTCCTGCCCAGACCCCTGCTGAGATTGGTCCTCCCTGCCCCCCCCGGCTGTGAATGCATGGTGAAACTTACATGAATCATGTCAGTTATACCCAGCAGGTGCTAGGTCTAGGGGTCCTGCCGTGATCTCAGCTGTGCTCGTTGGGTTCCCCAGCTCCAGGCTGACTGGCTCCCTGGCAGACAGCAGGAGGCCTGGCCTGGAAGGTCTGCCCTGGATCTGTAGGGCCCTGGGAGTCCAGAGTTGGCAGTTTTCCAAAGAGACATTATTAAGGGCACAAGAGCAAACTATTCCAATGTGTAGGAAGGATAAGAAGTATGGCAAGAGACCACCTTGGCTTAAACAGGAGATTTTCAATAATCTAAAAATAAGAAAAAGTCCTACAAAAAGTGGAAATTAGGTCAAATCACAAAGGATGACTGTGATGCTATCTGAGTTCAGGAGACCACTTATGATTTTTTTTTAATATTAATGGTTCATAATTGCAATAATCAATGGGAGATATGCCGCTTTACGTGGACTCTAAATCATTTGTATGAGTGTGAGTCACTTTGGTTCTTTAACATCTCTTATATTTTGCTTCTTTCCTTTTTATATTATACCTTTAGTTGTAGGTACTAAAGGATTGGCTATCAGTGTGGTATTTTGAGTAAGATCCACACCAACAGTGTTCTGTGTGCTGTGGCTGGCCCTTTGGGGTCAGGAGAACCTATTACTTCAAGGGACTGTGTGGTTAGGTGGGAGCCAGAGGAGCTGCAGTGCAATAAAGGGAGCTGTCTCTATTTTGGCAGACTTCCCATGGTACCCGGTGTGGGGAACCAGAAGCCTGGTTGTGACTGATAGTGAGACTGGTTTAAGTACCACCCATCAGTGTTTGGGGAGTTTGACTCCCAGTTTTTCAGCTTGTCCTGATTATTGCATGTTCAGGAGGTTATCCCAGGAGGCCCTGGTCACAATGACTATAAAGAAATAACACAATTATGTAGGGGAAAAATCAGAAAGGCCAAGGCACAAGCTGAGATCAAAGTAGCTGGAGTCATAAGAGGTAACAAATTTTTTTTTGAAAAATACATTAGAAACAAAAGGAAGACAAAGGACAGAGTAGGACCATTACTCAACAAAGAAGGAAAAACAATAACAGAAAATGTGGAAATGGCAGAGGAACAAAATTATTTCTTTGTTTCGGTCTTCACCGAGAAGGTTGGTAGTGATGAGATGCTGGATGTAGGGGAAGATGGTAAAAATGGGATAGGATCAGAAGATAAAATAGGGAAAGATCAAGTTAAAAATTATTTAGACAAGTTAGATGTCTTCAAGTCACCAGGGCCTGATGATATGCACCCTAGAATACTCAAGGAGCTGACTCAGGAGATATCTGAGCCATTGGCTATTATCTTTGAAAAATCATGGAAGACTGGAGGGGTCCCGGGGGACTGGACAAGAGCAAATGTAGTGCCCATCTATAAAAAGGGAAATAAGGACTACCCAGGGAATTATAGACTACTCAGTTTAACCTCTATATCAGGAAAAATAATGGAGCAAATAATTAAGGAATCAGTTATCAAACATCTAGAAGAGAATAAGTTGTTAAGTGATAGTCAGCATGGATTTGTCAAGAACAAATCATGTCAAACCAACCTGATAGCCTTCTATGACAGGGTAACAAACCTTGTGGATTGAGGGGAAGTGGTAGATGTGGTATATCTAGACTTTAATAAGGCTTTTGTTACGGTTTCACATCACCTTCTCATTAACAAACTAGGGAAGTACAACCTGTGTGGAGCTACTATAAGATGGGTGGAAAACTGGTTGGATAACTGCTCCCAGAGAGTAGTTATCAATGGTTCACAGTCATGCCGGAAGGGCGTAAAGAGCAGGGTATCACAGGGATCGGTTCTGGGTCTGGTTATGTTCAATATTTTCATCAATTATTTAGATCACGGATGTCCAACCTTTTTTGGTGAGGGGCCACATTTCAAATCTTTCCTCACTCAGAGGACTAGTGAGTAAATTTTGGATAGATAAGGCAGGGGACATAAAGGAGATTGTGGGGAACATAGGCAGGTTGGGGGTAGCAGGGCAGAGTGTGGGGAATAGGGGCAGAGTAGGAATGGTGTGGGGTGGTAGGAGAGCCTGATGGGGGCGGGGGAGGGCATGGCAGAGAGCAGTGCTGTGACATAGCGGGACCTGTTTCCTTCCCCCTCCAACCTCACCAGCTCCTCTGACCTAAACCTCTGGCCTATGACTGAGTTATTAAAATCCTTAAATCATAGTTTAAAGACTTCAGATACAGAGGATCCACCAGCAAGTGAGCCATGCTCCATGCTACAAAGGAAGGTGATAAAACCCAGAGTCTTTGTCAATCTGCCCTTTGGGAAAATGTCTTCCCAACCTCAATATGATGATCAGTTAAACCAGAAGGGTCAAACATGTGGCCCACAGGCCATTTGCAGCGTGCAATCTGCTCTGCTGTGGCCCCCACTGGTTCAGTGGTTTAGCCCCAGGGGCCAAACTGCAGGGTAGCAGTGAGCCCTTCCCCCCAGAGCCAGATTTCATGGGCCCTGGCCTCTGCTCCTCCCCACTGCAGCAGTGGCCAGCCTGGGATGGGGCACTGGAGGGGGCCTGGCCAGAGCTGGCGGGGGAGGGCAGTCAGTCCTGGGGCCAGAGGCCATGTTCCCCAGTGCTTTCACCCACACCACCCACAGGCCAGCTGGTCAGCCCCAGGGGCATTGGCTGGCTGGCGCATGGCTTCTGTGCTCTGCAGCCAGCCAGCCAGCCTACAGCGCTATCCTGGGTGGTGTCTTGGGGTGAGTGGAGCAGACCGGCCAGGACTGGGGTGAATGGCGCCAATGGCTGTGTCTACACTTACAAAAGCTAGTTTGAATTAGTTCATTCGAACTATCTAATTAGAACTAATTTTAGTTAATTCAAACTAGCACGGCCCCACTAGAATGCTAGTTCAAACTAGCCATGGCCATGCAGGGCACTTGCTTAGTTCGAATTAGTCAGTTGCAGGAAGGTCAATCTGCCGATTAGTTTGAACTAAGCAGTTAGTTTGAACTAACATGGTGTCCTGCGGGACCCTAAGTAGGCCTGACGCTGGGCTACCAGAGTGAATCAGCCCTGTATGCTAAAAAAAAATAAAAATAAAACTAAGGCCTATGTTAACAGCTTTGTTTAAGTAATGCTAAAGAGAAAACAATCTCAATGATTACGGGGTTTGTGGCAACAGCATAAGTTAAAGTTCCTCTGTTGGCATTTCACTTGGCAAGCGGCTTTGTGGTTAGCAAGCTTGTGCAAGTGTACCCTTAAGAGAACAGAAGGTGGGCCTATCAAAGTAAAGAAAATCCCCCCCATTCCCCCCCACCTCGCAAGAGAAAATTGCTGGATAAAGCAGCTTTAATTGCATAAGAAGTGCAGATTTTGATTATCTAGAAATTTCTATGGCCTAAACTTGAAATTACTAGGGGCAGCACAAATGGCTAAGTAAAGGATGCATGTGTGGTATGCATGTACAAGTTCCTGACCAAGGGCAAAACTCGCTGACTGGCCAGAACCCAGGAGTGCCAATTAAGAAAGAAGAAGTGACCGGTCGAAGGCAATTCTGAATGGAATGAAGGAGGATAAAGAGGGGTGGCTCGGTCCAGCCCCCTTGATTGATTCATCCATAAAACCAACTCGACTCGGGAGTTAGGAGGGAGGAAGACTGACATCAACACAAGGGGGTCGCTGTGCACCGCAACTTTCTCACCCCTTCAAGTCATGGCACCTGGGCTAACTTTGACCTGGCCAGTCTTAAGTAAGCCCTGCCTCTAACAGCTAAAGTGTGTTCCAACTGTGGATGTGTGAGTGTAAAAGCATGGTGGTTTGTCTTCTATGTTGCATTCTGTGCTGCCTAATTTAGAGCTGTAATTACAAGCTAAAACTTTTCTGCTGTATACTGTTGCTATATGTAATGATACCTAGAGACCTACCAGGATGAACTCGATCTCCTCATTTTTGGGATAGATCTTGTTACCTACTGTATTTATTGTGCAATTGTATTAGATGGTCTTCTCAACCATTGAACTGTGGCTTATGTTTTCCGAAACTTGTACCCTCATACCAAATTAATAAAAGTTACATACAAAGTGATTAATACTAAAAGAGGTGTCCAGAGTCTTTCTCCCCCTTTTTGAAACCCGCATAACAATGGCCACATTGACTTAATTCGAACCAACTATTTCGAATTAAGGGTTAGTTTGAACTAAGCAATCGAATTTATTAGTTCGAATTAAGGAAGCCCGTGATTCGAACTAATGAAAGCCTAGTGTGGCCGAGGCTCAAGTTAGTTTGAATTAAGCTTCCTTAATTCGAACTAACTTGCAAGTGTAGACATAGCCAATGTGACCAGAGCCCCGCAAGGGTAGAGCAGAGATGCGCCAGCCTGGCCTGGGGCCTGGGATGAGCGGCAGTTTTGGGGCCAGGTAGCCCCACAGCTTGGGGGAGTGGGGCCAAGAGCGGTTTATTTTTATAAACCTCTGAGGTTTATTTTTTCTTATATCGGTTTGTGACCCACCAAACTGAGTTGCTGACAGAAATGGCTCCCAAGGCTAAATGAGTTGCTGCAGCCAGTGTTAAACCCTGAGCATGTGGGCAAGACTCACCAGCCAGACATCCAAGAAAGAATGCCCTGTAATAACTCAGCACCCACCCCATCAGACATCCCATAATTTAGTAGTTACGTGCTGGCTCTGAAGCTGTGAACACCCACACCCTGTAGAGAAGCACTGTCAAATGCAATACTTGTTTGCCATGGGAGGAGATATTTCCTGCACAACAAAACAAGGCCTTATAGACACCCAGTAAGCCATTGGGGAATATTAGAGGATAAAAGCACTTTGTTGATTGTGTCCCATGAAGAAAAGAAGTGTCCCACCCTCCTGAACTCTGGCTTGCACTGAACAGAGCCATTGTGCCCTGTACTGGGTGTAAGGGAGAGTATCCCTTACAGAGCTGCCCTCTGCCACCTGTGACCCAATACCCTATAGAAGTGGTTCTCAACCCACAGCTCCTGCTGGCTGCAGAATGGAGCTACTGCTTCGGGACCCAAGGAGAATGCGTTTCCATTTCCAGGCTCCTTGCTGCAGCCAGTGGGAGGGGAGATCTGCACTCCCCTTTCCCAGCTCCAGCAGAGAGGAAAGTGCCTGGGGTCCCTGCTGGAGGCAAAGGGAGGGGAGCACTGACCTCTTGTCCATCTGACTATGAAAGAGAGCCACTGCCTAGAGACCCAGGTGGAGCACATAGGGCTACAGGACATGTTCATTTTCCTTGCTGCAGCCAGGGAGATGAGAGATCAGTGAGGAGGAATCCTCTGGCTGCATTGGGGCCTGCTGGCAGAGACCAGTGGCCCTTCAGGGCTGTAAAAATTATGTCTGTGGCCCTTGAGCTAAAAAGGTTGGGAACCACTGATCTATTACTTTACAGTGGAGTCAGCCCAATCTGCACAGTAGCTTGTGTTGCATCTTAGTTCAGGCTATGGCCGCCATTTCAGTACTGTGGTCTCTAGTCTCAGCCACACGTCGCTTACTATTTTGTGCCCCACTTTGTCTCAGCAGGTAACACTAGCCAGAAACACACGTCTGTGGTTCCTGTGGCTGGGGACATTTTATCCTCATATAGCTTGAGGAGGAAGTAGCTGTTGATTTTTTGAGATCAGAGACAGGGCTGGCGCCTCAGCAGAAAAAATAACTTCAAGCCTCAGGTTATTCGAGCCGATGCAGGGATGAAACAGGTTATCATTGTTCTGGTGACTGACTGCCTCTTTCCTGTCCCTGAGTTCTCATGTCTTCTCGCTTCTGGCCTCTCTCCATGGCTACATAATGAGGATCCCAATTTGGTTGTCTCCTTTGTGTCCGGGGTTTTCCCACTTGGAGGAGAGAAAGTTCAAACCTGAGCCAAGCTGTGAAATAAGTGATGTTTATGACACACCTTTGCTGTCATTTCTCTGCTTGCAAAATTTTAGTGACACAACTGAACATCATCATGACATCTTCAGATACATAGAGTTGGTTAGTTTCATTAAAGGAAGATAGGCTGCAGATAATATGAGAAAAATTGCTCACTTGATCCAGCAAGCTCATAAGTGAGAAGTTCCCTCCATAGCCTTATCCCCAAATACAAAGATAGCATTTAATAGGGTTGAGTGGCCTAATTGATCAGATATCATAAAAATATCCCCAATCCCCCTCCAAAATCTCTTTGGCATTCTTTCTGAACTCTTCTGCTTTCCTGCCTTTCCCCCGGTTGTGAATTGAACCCACCTCTAGATGTGGGTACAAAATAGTTCTTCCAGCCAGTGAAATGTTTTGAGATTTTAAATATTTTCTTTTGCTCTGTAAGGATGAAACCGATGCCGTTCCAAATTATGCCTGAAGAGAATAGCCAACAGCCACAAGGATAAAGCTGATGAGAAAGGAGGAGAATTTTAACCCAGCTGGGGCACAGTTTTGAATAGTCCACCCCTAAATATCTGCAACATGGGAGTGAGTGAGGCCAAAATTAATATGATGCATGCTCCCTCATCCCCTCTCCTCAAATTTCTCTTCATGGGCTTGTTCTAGGATGTGGAAAACCCAGTGTCATGTCTGTGGTCTGCACCAGGCAGTTGACCCTGGATCTTCTCCATCCTAGATGAGTGCCATAAATGTGGAGCTATTCAGAGTGACCCGTTCTGGCTTTAAAATCTGTGATCATCCCATCTGATTCCCTGAGTAACAGCTCCCTGAAACAATTCCTTAGTGGATCTACCAGATAACCTCTGAATCCTGATTTAAAAATTGCCAGTGATGGCAGGGCCTACTATGGAGAGCTGTGGTGTCCTTTGCTTGTACAGTTAAGGACCTGATGTTTCATTATCCAGGCATTCAATCCTAAAGTGGATTTCGTCCTGCAACGGCCCCAGCTAATCCTTCAGGCAGAGCAGCTCTGGCTGCTAACTGCCAGGCAGAGTAGCTGCACCCATGCAAACAGACTCAGCATTCCCAAAGACATTGGGAACCTGATTTCCACTCTTTACAAGAACCCCCATGACTCGGGGGGGCGGATAGTACTCCATCCACTTTAGGGTCTTGGAAGAGACTGTGTTAAGGTAGCTTTCAGCCCACGCACCAGCCACACTGCTAAGAAACTGGCCAGATGCAGGTATAACAGCCTGCCAGGACAAGAAGGCACTTCTTTGAAAATCTGGGCGAATGTTAAGGGGCTCTGATGGGAGCTAGGGAATTTGGGGCATGTTGCGTCTCAAGGGGTGTCAGGGCAATGAGGAGAAGTAGTTTATTAGCATGACCTTGGCAGCAGCATCAGAGCTAAGTCCAGAAAGTGTGACCCTGTCCACAGCTGTCCTTTCTCTCTCAGCATGTCAGGGGCAGTTCATGAGGGGGAATTTCCCAGCTTCAATGAAACCCTCTACTAGGGGCTGCTGTGCTGCAGGGATGGGAGTGGGAGAACATAGTGGGCACTCTGCCCTCCCAGTTAGTGGCAACCTCCACCCTCAGTGCAGGCCCCATGACCGTTCACTGCTGGGAGGGCAGGTTCCATGCTAGGCACTGCCCCTCTGCAGGGCTGGTGTCCTGGTACCCAGCCAGAGGCTTGGGTGTACTGAGAAGCCATTGCTAGGCAACCCCGCATCTCCAGGGCTCCTTCACTTATCGTTTTTGCATTGTTGGCCCTGGCCCTGCAGAGCAGCTGGGAGCTGCAAGGCATGCTGGGAGACCCCAGCCTGGCCGTGGCCAGCCCACAGCACACTGTTTCTCGGTAGCGGGACAGGGAGACAGAAGCGTCCCTTCGACAGCGCTTCCTGTGGTTGTAATCAGACAGGACCAAGTGGCTCACAGGAGACAGGGGCTGGGGATGGAGTTTGCAGGCTCCAGCCTGGAGCTAAACTTCCATCTCGCTGCGCCAGGTGTGTGATTCCCCTATACCCCACTTCCATGTCTTCCCTGTCTGCCTCATTCATGTCTTCTTTCAGTCTCCCCCTTTCCCTGCCTCCCTCCTCATTAACCTTCCTGTGCCTCCTTCCATTTCGGCCTCATTTACCCCTTCCTTCTCTCTCCCCCTTTCCCTGCCTTCCTCCCCACTCCTCTTTCTGTCTCCTTTTCATTCTCACAATCCCACTGCACCTTTGACTTTCGTTCACCCTCTCTCTACCCCTCCTTCTCTCACAGTTGGCTTCTCCATACCTCCTTCTGGCTTTGTCTCATTCACCCTGTATCTCTGTCTCTGACTATCCTTGTGTGTAGTCAGTGACCTCTTCCTGCATTCCTCCTGCTGTGTCTTTCTCTTTCACTCCCTCTGTCTGCATCTTTCCTCTCTTTTGGTCTATCTTTTCCTTTCTCTTCACTTCTCCTTTTGTCAGTGATCTCTCACCCTTTCCTTTCCTCTTGCTCCATGGCACTCATCCACTCTTTCACACATCCAGTCTTTCACCCTTGCTTCCTTTATTTGAGAAGCAGCCACTCTTCCATTTGCCTCTGTCTCATTCCCCTTTTCCTCTCTCTTGCTTTTTCAGCCTCATTCCCACATTCATCTCTCAGGTTTTTCCATCATGGGGGCCCAGGGTCCACAGTGACCAGCGGGTCTTGAGGCTATGTCATCACCCCTGATCCCTGCATGTCTCAGACTTTGGCGGGCTCATCCAGGAGCTGCTTCCTCTCTGGACGGCACTGACTTTGGGGAAGCATCTCATTCTATGGGCAAGACGAGACAGCCGCAGCTCAGCTATTATTTAGGTAGCTCATCAAAGGAGCAGATTCATCCAACAGAAGCATCTTGCATAACCCTCCATGGACCTTGGAATCCTCCTCCCTCTCCTGGGTGAGTGACTCCGCACTCCTCTGTCAATCTCTGCCTTCTCCCTCCTTTCCTGCATGTGTCTCACCCTCTAATCCTACTGCCAGCTCCATGGGGCCTTTTGTGCCCCAGGCTCCATCTCTAACCTGACAGGGCTCCCGGCATTTCTCTGACATGTGGGACCTGCTAATGGGGAATTTCTGTGCAAGGAACAATAACACTGAGCTTTGGGCTTTGGAAAATAGACTCACAAACACCAGGTGGTTGCTTTTGTAAGGTTACACTCTAGCATCCTGAGTGCCTGGTGTTTCCACGATGGTAATTTTCTTCTATCTCCCATCTGTCTGGGTGTCTGTCTCCACCAGGAAAACATCAAATAAACCTTGCTCAGCTGCTCCTATGCGTCCCTAAATTATATCCCCTGTACTCCTGCCTCCTTCTTGCCCAGCCCTTCAGAGCTCTCACTGCCCATCTCTCCTCTTCTCTCCTCTAGCTTCTCTCCAGGTCCTTCCCCACCTGGTGTCACCTGCAGGTAAGGAGGGAGCCAATTCGCACTTGCATCCTCACTCTCTATCTGGGTGGATCCCCTCCATAAAAGGGGGTTGCCCCATCAGGCAGACTTCAGTCGTTTGGCCCCAGGGTGGACAACTGGGAGTTTGGCTGGCAGGAGGCAGAGAATGGGACACAGAGTCTTTCACCTACAGTGGGCATCAGCTCCACTCCAGCTCCAGTGTGGAGGGACTGGCCGGCTCCAAGGGATGGGTAATGGGGCCAGACAGGAGCACTGGTTCCTATGTGCCTGTCTTCTCACTGTGAATGCCTCTTAGTCTGGTTAGGCTTCACTCCGCTCCAAGATACAGGACACTCAGGGTGCCCCAGGGCAAAGGCTGGTGATTTCTGAGGGGCTCAGTTTTCTAAGGGCCCCAGAGGCTTTAGAGGGGCTGGATGTTTTAGTAAAGTAGAGCAACCAGCCCTCTGTAACAACTGGCCTTTTACAGTGGCTTGAAACAGAGGCCCTTCTCGCCCTGACCGCAGCCTGTGTGCTGTGTAGTGTTTGCTGCAAGGCAGGTGTAAGGGATGTGAACCTGGGGCAGGGGTGGGGAGGTTCCGGAGGGAGAAGCTTCTCTCCCTGGCTGCCATCTCCTCTCATCTCCACGCCCCCAAATCCTACTTCCCTTGTCCATCTGGTCCCCACACTGGCACTGAGCTGACCCAGCTGCACTGTTCCTGGTACAGTCTGTCATAGTCATGTGGGACCCAGCACCCTCTAGAGGAGACTCTGGCCCCTACCCCCCCCCCATGGAATTCAGGGTGAGGTGTGGGGCCAGGAGAGGCATCTAGTTCTCTGGGTTATGCAGGGCACACATAGGTGGTGTCAGGTGTTTTCTTATGAGGGAGGATCAGGGAGCAGTGAGGGGCAGGGTGTGGGGGGCAGCAGACTGGTGGAGGGAACCTGACTTCTCCTGCATCTCCCTTTCCCTCCTCAGCCCTCCTGAAGGCTCCCACAGTCACTGCAGACCCCCAGTTCCCCATCTATCTCCCAGGGGATCGTCTCACACTCAGATGTTTGGCCCCCCTTGGGGAGGCAGTGACCAGCTACCAGTTCTACAATCAGCATGGAGAGCGGGTCTTCACAGAGACCAATGGACAGGCTGGGGATTCCTGGCTGGTCCTGACAATTGAGATGAGGAAGTTCGGGGCATACAGCTGTGAGTACTGGGCAGTGAGGGATGGGCAGCATACCTACTCCGCCCGCAGCCAGCCTGTCCAGGTACTAGTGATGGGTGAGTCTCCTTTCTCCTGCTGTCTGGTAGGGGATTTCCTGCCCTACCCCTTCTTGTGGCAGATCCCCGCCCAGCCCCTCATCTATGGGGAGATGTGCAATCTTGATTCCCCTCTTGTAATTTGGGTTGGTGTGTAGCTATTCCACCCCATTTCTCCAGTCCAGGGCCCTGACGTACTCCGCCTTGCTGTGTGAACCCCCACTTCTGGGGCAGCTCACGCCCAGCCACGTGTGTGTGTAATTGGTCCCTAAACCAGTGGAAGAGCGCTCTCACTAGCCTTTCATGGGATGGTCCCCCAGGAAACACTCCCTGTCCCAGAAGCAACCCTGGGAACTTCCATCCTTCAATGTTCAGTTCAACCCCCATTGGTTCTTACAAACTCATTTAACTTGTCCATCAATTTAACAAATAAATTGATATTCACCAGCTTTGCTCTCAGTCAGGCCTTTATACATCATTCAGCATTGCACTGTTTTAGACAAACAAACATAACTTTATTGACTACATAAGAATTTAAGTGATTATAAGTCAAACTAATATGAAACCAATTATTCAGTCAAGAAGACAACCACAAAAAAAAAAAAAAAAGTAAAAGTCTCATTCTAAATTAAGATCACTGTTACAGTCTATGTTCAGCTTACCGCACAGGCTTGGCTATGATGGTCTTTAGCCAGACTCTGCCTTGTAGGTATGTGTCAGTCCTTGATGTTGCTTGGAAGATGGAATCTGGCAAAGAGCCCCACACAGCTCAACATGTCTCTTTTTCTTTCCAAACTCCCTCGGGCCCACACGGTCAGTTAATTGTTTGTGTCATGATCTTTCCCTCTTGAGCCAAGGTGCTTAAGTTGCATTATTCTTGGATGCATGCCTCTGCCGGGTGTGTAGACACAGCTCTGTTCATCTGCCTAATCAACCCATGTGAGATACAATTGGGGACATGGCCAGGCAGAGTTTCATGTCTGTACACATGTACAATGTTTCAGGACACATGCTGCCATGACAGTAATTTAGATCATGCCATGAGCATTCCAAAAACTCCACACAGGACACACTTTGCATTAGACCATACACAGTTACACTGTAAGGGTGAACATGAATGATACACATATAACGTTACAAGGGTGTACATGGGGTGCAGCCTGTCACAGGAGGGTCACCTACCTGCTCAGGCCTCCTTCCCCTCAGGGATTCTGTAGGTGGATGTTCCCATCCCATTGTCTTTGCTCCTCCCCCAAAAGACAAAATAACCCCCAGATAAATCACACCCATTTCATGGAGTCACAAAACAGAAAGGACAACTGTGCTCAGTGGATGTAATTCAAACTACAATAGCCATTTAAGCTAGAGAAGATCTTCCAGAGACAAAAGTTGATTTAAAAACAACCAGAGATGGGGAATTCACCAGGACCCTTGGCACATTGGCACAGTGGGGAATTCCCTACGCCACTAAAAACCTCTGCCTTATTCCCAGGCTGCATTAGTCTAGCGTAAATGCCCAGTCTTTGGACCCTGTTAAGTTTTTGGCAGCTAGACTGAAGAGCCCTTTTCTATCTAATTTCTTTTTTTACTGCGGGGAGGTATAGACTGTGATCAAGTCATTCCTTAACTATAATTAAGCTAAACATGTTCAGTTCATTGAGTTTCTCTCTTTACAGATTACATCAGCATCTAGGCTGATGGCAATGAGTGGACTGTAGAGTTCAAGAATGCGGCTAAGCCTTTGGTTGCTGATTTAAATCTGGCTTGAAGGAGGTTCTCTGTGTTCCCTTCTAGGCTTAGATTCAGTGAATATGGCACATTTTCCAGTCCTCTGCTCATTCTCATAGCGCTTTTCTGAATGCTCTGAAATTTATCCCCATTCCTTTTGTGTTGTGGACACCAGTATTGGACACACTATTCCAGGCATGAAAATAGAACCTAGAAGTCCTGGCTTCTAGATTGCTCTGCTCTAATCACTACTCCCCTTCCAGACCTTCTTGCTCCCATCCTCCACTGCTGTAACTGCTAGATCCCACTCCCCTTCCAGAGCTGTGACTGAACCCAGGAGTTCACTCTCACAGTATAACATCTCTCCCCGCCACTCTCTAACAACTAGAACTTCTCTCAACCTGTCACTGGCTCTGCCATTTCTACCTTCATTTCTGTACATTCTTCTTTCTACCATCTCATTTCTCTTCTCAGACTGTCCTGCTGCCCCGTTCATATCTGCGACTGCCAGTGGTCTCTGGGATGACCATGTGACCATCGAGTGCTCACTGCCCGGGAGCTTTGTGTCTATCACATTCCAGATGTTGAAGGATGGGCACATCATAAAGCTGGAACCCACCCCGTCCTCACAGAGGATCCACCTCCAGCTCCACACTTCAGATCCAGCCATCGCAGGATCCTACACCTGTAGCTATGAGATGAACATGGCTGGGAGGAAGGTTCCATCGAGGCTGAGTTCTCCGATCTCGATCCACTTGCCAGGTGGTGAAGCATACTCAGCCATTGCATCTCTCTGATATTTCCCCGGGATCATATGTGATACTGTGGGTAGCTTTGACATCTCCTCCAGCGGCTGTAGCTGGGGGGTTCTCAGGGAGATTGCTGAGACTTTCCGGGCTTCTCTTGCCAAGCTGTTTTTTCCCCTTTGATAGATGTGATTTGTCTTTTCCAGAGACCCCAGGAGCCCCGTCTCTCTCTGTGAGCTCCTCATTTACTGTGTACGTCCCGGGAGAGACTGTCACCCTCATGTGTTTGGCCCCCTCTGGCGTTCACAGGGTGATAGGATTCCAGTTCTCCAGGGATGGTGGCGGGAGCATCTCATCTGGAAGAAGCAACATACACACCCTGATCATTACAGATCTAGGGGACTCTGGGTCATACACCTGTGTATACTGGGCCCATCCATCCCAATGGGGGGTCCGGTCCCAGGAGAGCCAGCCGGTCTTCATCTCAGTCAGAGGTGAGCAGTGCACCGACTCCTACTCACCTGGGGTGGCTGAGTGAGTTTGAACTAGATCCCAGGAATTCTGGGGATCCCAGACCCAGCTGTGATCTGCTCCTGCCCCATGGGTGAATGCCTGTGACCCCTGCCACTCCACTGGGTTTGCCCATTATTAGAGGAGGGTGTTAACAAATTTGCCCTGTAAACTTGGGGTATGCTCATTTATTGGGGTTACTTTCCTTTGTGGGAGTTGTAATCCTGTTAATGTGCTTGTGTCACTTGTGTTTCTATATGGCGTTCACTTCTCCATTCTTCATGTCCCCTCCCAATGGAGCTACCCTTGCTAGACCTAAATTTCTCAGGATTGGGTTCCTAAGTGTGTCTGAGTGGACCGGGTCTATCAGCACTCTCAGGTGACCCCTTATACATCGCTGAACTCAGCAGGCTGGGTTGCACAGCACTTCTCTGCTGCCACTCTTATGTGCTCCCAGCACCACACCAGACTAGACTGGAGCACGTGTCTCAGCAGAGTGGGTCAAAGACAGCACTTTTCAGCTGCTCCTCTTATATTCCCCTGGAGTCCACAGACTGGGTCAAAACAGCTCTTTCAGCTGTCACCCTTATATGCCACAGCTTCAGCATGTTGGTAACCCGCTTAATGAGCAAACCTTACAGAATTTTGGGGCATTACAACGATCTTTGGCTAGGTAAAAGAAGCGTTGCTGCAGAGCAATATAGAGAAGCCAAGAACACAAAGGAATAAATGAAGTTTGGAGAGAGTCTGGCAACCAGCTTGATTACAAAAGTTACTTTATTGCCAGGTACATAAAGCTTATGAATAATTATAAAAGGAAAGAAAAATACCCAAACAATTACAATATTAATAACCATACAAAGATAGAAAATAACCAATCAAACAGTTACAATATTACCCAGTTTCAGTTGTAGTATTAGGGGAAATCTAGCCCAAGCTGATTACAAAGATCAGGTTTAGAGAGTTATATTTGGACTAAGAGGAAAAAGAGAGAAGGGGGGGGGGTTTGAGGGGGTGTTTCATCACTCTGTGCAGCTCAAAGGCTATGTCTACACTTGTGAATTTAAGTCGAATTAGCTAAGTCGATTTAACAAGGTCTTAATTTACTCTGTGTCTACACTACACTTTCCCAAGTAAGTCGACTTAAGGACAATTAAATTGACTTAATAAAACCTCATTTTAAGTCAACTTTTGGCTTACGTTGACTTTCTAAAGTCGACTTAAGCCAGTGTAGACCTGGAGTAGCCCTAAGTCTAAGTTGACTTAGGGCTCTCCAGGACTCCCCCATTGCCCGCCCTGCCAGGAGGGGTGGCACAGGGGGAGCCTGGCATGCTCCCCCCAACAGGGCAGGGCAGGGCAGGGCAGGGCAGGGCAGAGCCCTGCCCACGCTGCCCCTATGCCCTGCCAGGGTCCCTGTCCCCCTTTGCCCCATTGTACCCAGGTACAATGGGGCAAAGGCTGAGCCCCCTGGCACTTGGCAAGGGGTGCCCCCCTGCCACTGTGGACCTGTCCCAGGTCCACCTAGCCCCTAGAAGTTGACCTAGGCATCCATTGTGGACGCTCTAGGTCTACTTTGTAAGGTCCCCCCTAAGTTGACTTAAAATTTAGGTGTGGACATGCTAAATTGACTTAACAAAGTTGACTTAAAGTTGACTTTGTTATAGTTGACTTAGCTAAATTGACTTAAATTAACAATTGTAGACATATGAGGAACAAATATTTGATAATGTTCTGTAGCAGAAAGCAGGAAAGCAAAATAAAATGGTTGGGCCTCAAAGCAAGAGAAATACATACTGGAAGAAAATGTATAAATTTTTAATGGTGAAAGTAATTAACTTGTGGAAAATTTACAAAGGGTCATGGTGGAGCTCCATCACTGGCTGTTTGTGTCTTGATTTCCTATTTTTCTAAAAGACCTACTCTAGTTCAAACAGGAATCAATGTAGGGAAATCCTCTGTGTTGCACAGTTCAGAATAACTCATAATGGTTCCTTTCAGCCTTCAGATCTATTTTTTCTTCTGAGACTTTCTTGAGCATTGAAGGTCTGTGAAGTCAAGAATGGTATGGAGAAATTGAATTGGGAAGTGTTATTTATCCCTTCACATAACGCACAACCCCAGGGTCACCCCATGAAATTAAGAGGCAGCAGGTTTAACAGAAACACAAGGAAGCATTTTGTCACACAAAACCTAGTCAACCAATGGAACTCACTGCCAGAGGATGTTATGAAGGGCCAAAGCATAACTGGGTTAAAAATGAACTAGATAAGTTCACGGAGGATGGTCAGCGATGCACTGCTGTGCTCTGGGTGTCCCCTAAACCTTTGACTGCCAGAAACTCGGTGTGGATGCCAGGAGATGGATCACTCAATAGTTGCCCTGTTCTGCTCATTCCCTCTGCAGCACCTGCACTGGGTGCTGGGCTAAAAGGACGATTGGCCTGATTTGGCCTTGCCAATCTTAGGTTCTTCGCTGACACGATGCTCTGTACTCCTGTAGTCCATGTAACTGTCAAATTTTTCCTAGCATCTTGCTAAGCTTGGACCTCCATTATCCAATGGAGAAAAGTCCCTCAGTCAGTTTATGCCTGGAGGCTGGGATATGTTGCTATCTTCAGATATTTCAAAGCAGCAGAGATGCTATTGAAGAGTGGGATGGGTACTAGTGGGGACATGGACCCAGTGGGCCTTTTGGGATTCTTTCCATCCACTTGCAAATTAGCTTGACCCAGGTCACAGGACCCTACTGGGGGTATGGATCAGGGCCTGACTCCCAGAGTGACTCAGGTCCCAGCCCTGCTGCCTCACAGTGCAGGCATGGCTCAAGCCACAGGTCTGAGGCAGGAGGTAGGAGAGGTGTGACAAAGATACGGTCATGAGACACACTCTAGTTAACTGAGGAGGTGTTCTTCATTTTCCAGTTGCCTCCTCTTTGTCTCTTCCACTCCTTTGATCTATTTCAGTTCCTCCACCCGCCCCCATGTTAACCCTGGATCCCCTCCACCCCGTGTATCTCCGAGGGGAGCAGGTGACCCTGCAGTGTGTGGCACCCAAGGCTGATGGGGAGAAAAGATACAGATTCTTCAAGCAAATAGGGGAGCAGCACCTTGAAGAGATCCCAGTCACTGGGAAGAGCAATCGGCTGGACCTTGATGCCCAGATAGGGCCTGGTGGGAGATATGTCTGTGGGTACTGGTGCTTCTGGTTTGAACGATGGATCCCCTCTGACAACAGCCCAGCTGCCTCTGTGTCCTTGACAGGTGAGGCTTCCCTCTTGTGTGGATGTGGTATCGTGGGGGTGACACAGGTCCAGAGTGCTGATTCTTCCATCCCCTTCCCCATCTGGGACCCCTCATCCCTGCACCATGGATCATGGGGGTCTAGGTGGTCCATCCCCACAGGGACCCCCCTAGATACATCAGTCGGGGTGAAGCTGGCAGAGCTTGAGTTAAGACGACACCTCCTCTTCCACAGTGGGTCTCTTGGCTGCATTATCCTGCTGCCAGATTAATATCAGAGTTCCTTTCCATAGCTGCACCCATGAGACATGGTCTGTACTGGGATGAGTTGGGTGCGGGGCATCCAGGGCACACTCAAGGTGGGCAAGGTGCTGCAGATAGTGCTTAGTGATTGGGACAAGTCCTCCCAGAGCTGATTGGCCGCACTGGTTTGGAATGATAAGACACGCCCCCTTCTATCCCTAATGCCCATTATACAGTATAGCTCCTCCTTCCCTATCCCACCCTCTGCTGCCCATAGTGCCCTATACAGCATAATTGACCCTTCCCTCTTCCCACCCTCTGTTGCTCCCAGTTTCCATTATACGGTGTTTGCTCCCTTCCCCCACACAGTGCTGTGGTTCCCCTGTTGACCTCTCCTTTTCAATGGTCCCCTCAGATCCTCCTTCCCAGCCAGTGCTGAGTGTAGATCCCCTGTCTGGAGCAGTGAGTGAAGGACTCCCCCTGCTCATCAACTGCACGGTCCCTGGAGATGCCAGCAAGTGGAGGTTTCATTTCTACAAGGACAGAGTCAAGATCATCCCTGGGGATATGGGATCTGAGATCAGCCTCACGGAGCCTGCCAACAGCTCCATGAAAGTCTCTGTGCTCAGCATCCCGCAGGCCAGACCAAACAGCACTGGGGAATTCACCTGCGAGTATGAGGAGAATGTGGCTGGGAGGTGGGTCTCGTCCAGAAGCCAGGCTGTGAATGTCACCGTGAGCATCACCAGAATAGAAACCTTGACAGGTGAGGCCTCACACATTCTTAGTAGAAGGAGAAGAAATATTTTCCCCATGGTTCAGGATCAACTTTGGACCTCTAGGTGGCAACATCACATCCCATGTCTGGCAGGCAGAAATTCTTTTCTTAAAGGGGAGGGTGCATCTCATCCCTGGGTTATTGTGAAACAAGTGATGTCATGCAGCAGGAAGTGTTTCAGTGCCCATCCCAGCATAACACCTGCTGTCACCTTTCCCCTTTCTCTTGCAGGCAAGGCTCTGCTCATTGCCATGGTGGCTGGTTGCTGTGGTGGAGGAGCCATTCTGGGTCTTCTGGCTCTTTTTTGCTGTTGCTGCTGGAGGAGTAAGAAAGGTACTGGAAAGGTGCCTTGGCTGGGGAACGGGGACTGGGTTCTCCTTTGTGGTGCTTCTGGGCACACCACTCCAGGTTTGGAGGAAGGTGTTCTGATATCTGTTTATAAGGTAAACAAGAGGAAGTTCATCATCAAGTGACAGGGTGGTGGAGGTTTTATTGGACCCATTTCTGAGGGGGAAGGAGACAAACTCTTGAGCTACACAGAGCACTTCTTCACATCAAAGAGCAGAGATTCAAGAAAGAATGTCAGAAACAAATGGTTACATATGAAATAAAATTGTAACATGCTTCCCAGAACCTAATCATAACTCCAAGGATTTTCCCCTGTCTCTTACCAAATATCGTTTCCCAAGGATTTTCAGCCAGGATGGCTGAGATCTTTCTTCCATAATATAAAACCTCATGGCACACTGTCCTCAGAGACTGGAGGCTTCCAGGGCATGTGTTTTTGCATCCCCAGATGTACCCGTCCAGAGCTTAGATTGTCCCTTGAGAACACATTTCCCTCTGCTAGTGTTTACCTCTGCCTCGGAAATCTTTGCACGCTCTTCCTAAGCAGCTGACTCAGCACACTGACAGATATCTACAAAGAGACATTCAGCGGTCCACCAAAGCATCTCCCATCTCTCATCTGGAGATGTTCATCTCATGGGGACCCCTTTTGAGTGACCACCCTTTAATCTCAAAGCCTGGAGAAGATAATTTTCCCTGCCTCTACTGAACACTGCACAGATATTCCATTCACTCATCTTGCAACAGTTACAATGATGAGTGTGATGCAGGCTTTCATGAGAACCTTACATGAAATTCTTTGGTGAGCCCAGGAGATCCATGTACCCTGGGTTCTCAGTGCTTAATTGGAAATGAAGGAAGTGCTGGGAGTCATGCATTTTTTTTACTTTCATAACTGGTGTGACTAGTCCAGAGGTGCCAGTGATCAGCCCTGGCACAAATTAAGCATTGCATGTACCCCTCTGGCAGTTGGCAACGAGAGGTCTGTTGGTCACAGCTGTGCCTGGCATCACCCCTTGTTCTTTTGGTGGGAGTCACTAAGTGGGGGAAGGGAGGGAAAGAAAACAGTCATTGAATGTGCTTCCTTGGCCTTCTCTCCACAGGTAGCAGCAAGACAGCAGCTGGGTAAGTTACCCCATTGCCAGGGACAATTTATCCTCTCTCCATGGGGCTCTGTCTGTCTATCTGTCCCCTGGAAGGGTTATCAATCTCCTTCCTCACACACTGGCCCAACCTGCCTCCCACCCAGCTCCTTAGCATCTGGTTGGGTCCCCCAACTTCTCGCCGACTCAAATTTACCCTTCAATAGAACTCTTCCATCTGGTGCTTACAAAGGGGAGAGGCACATGCTCCCTTCCATGCTGAGCTGTGAGGAGCCAGGCTGTGAATGTAAGACTACAGATGAGTGAATATGTGAAGGAGAGAATGAAAGAGATGGAAGGAGAAAAGGTTGGGCAAATTAGATGTTTATTTTCCTCTAAATTCCCCCATCCATGCCCATCTCAAATGCTTCTCCATGATGATACTGGAAGTAAATATCTAACTGGGGCAGAATTTTAATTTAGACATAATTTTGGTGGATCGCTTATCTTTATTTTGAAATATTTTAAAAAATCTGAATAATTTTAAAAAGTTTTTCATGACGGTGGGAAACTATGGACAAGAGACAAGGCAATAAGGGCTTAGATGATAATTATTTTATGAGGAGCATCACAGAGATTCTCAAAGAGGTCAAGTTTTATACCTGTTATAGTGCAAAGTGGTAGCATCATGTCAAAATATGCAAAATCAATATCTTTAGATTAAAGTTTAGTTCTTGAGCAACCTTTCCCCATACATCAATAAATGTTGATTATTACTGACAGAAATATTTTTCCTGTTGGTGTGGGTGTTTTTGGTACATCGTATGGTCGATTGTTTGAGCATGCTTTGGTTCATTATGGAGCCTATCCAAGAGACCAAATGACCAATCACAGTCAAATTTACTGAGGAAAGTCAGTTATAGGATAGGACAGGAAGAAAAGGTTCAATATGATACTAGTTTGGTAGATGTGAAGGAAGAAGGGATCTTGTGATCATCTAATCTGATTTCCTGTACAACACAGCCCAGAGAATTTCCCCCTTGTGTGGTCTTTTAGTAAAACACGCATTCTGGATTTAAAATTGCCCGTGAATTTAACGGGTGAAAGTCAATTGAAAATAAATCAACTTCACTCCACAGCATAGACATACCCAGAGAATCCACAGTGACCCTTGATAAATTGCTCCTATGGTTTCTTAAAAAGTCACACCTTGTTTCTAGTCTGATGATAGCCAGTGTGACATGTGTCATTGGTGGAAACTGTACATGGTGTTATTTGGGTGATATCCCGTTAGCCCTGTGTAGCCCTCTTGGGAAGAGATGGTCTTTTGCTGACTACCATGAGACACAGTGCAAACAAGCAAAAGATGCAGGGAAGAGAGACCAAAAAGGAACAGAGGGATGCGAGAGAGAAGGCATCGGTGAAAGAAGGAGGTAAAGAAAGGGAGGGAATGGAGGAATGAAATGGAGAGAAAAGCTACCACCTAGAGCATTGTGGGCCATGTCAGCCCCATCCAAAACGGCCACCCTCACCCCATATCACACTCCTGGAGTCTATTAATCAAAATCTTACCACCTATAACTGAGACGTAGTTCTATCTCTTTCAGCTGCGTGGGTGTCAGTGGAGCCCCTGGGATCAATATAGGTGAGTAATGGCCACCCGACTTTCCCCCACAGGACACAGTAACCGTCTCTTGTGTGGCCCATGAGGTCTCAGAGGTGGGACATGGTACATGTGTGACAGGCTATCTCACAGCCACTTCCCCTTTAAGAGGGGAATTTCTGACTGCCACACTCTGGCTGCCCTCCTGGTGATGTTGAGACAAGGTTGCCAGCTAGTGGTCAGAACTTGGAATTGTGCCCTGGAGAAGAGAGACTTGGAGTCAGGCTGGCTGGGTGGAGGGGCCAATCCGGAGCAGTGGGGAGGGGAAGGCAGGTGACCAGGCGGGGAGGCTCTGATCTATTGCGTATGTAGCTCTGCAGCCACGGAGCTGTGGTGGACAGGATCAGCTGGTGACCTACAGCCTGCTGCAGCAGCCCAGCCTCGTGAGTGCAAAGTCCAAGACAAGAGGTGATGGAGCAGAGGACACAGGAACCAGGGCCGGGTGCAAATCCTTGGTAAGCTCAGGGAGGAGTGTTCTCCCCATGCCAGTCTTGGGAGCACAGCACGCCCTAGTGCCACTCTGTGGCTGTGAGGCCACCACTGACTTCCAGGGGAGAGCGCCCCCTAGTGAGCCCCCTGCTCTGTTCCTGGTAGATCAGCACAGGCCCATGGCACCTGATTCTTCTCTGTTCTCCTCTTTCCTAGGGGGCTGCAACCACGGGCCCACCTGGGAACCCCGGGAGAGCCACATTCCCCAATCGAGGAGGGAATTTAGTCTCAGAGAACATTATCTACAGTGAACCCGTCTATTAATCCCTGTACCCCAAGTTTCCTGCCGCATCCTGCTCCTGTTTCCCCACACCTGCATCCCCACTCACCCTCAAAATCTTGTCACAACAAACACCTTGGTTCTGTTCTTTTTGTCTTCCGGGGTGTAGAAGTGAGGTGCAGTGGGCGCTGGGATCCAGGACTCCTGTGTTCTATATCTGGCTCCTGGAGGGAAGTGGGCTCTTGTAGTAAGAGCAGGCAGACTGGGACCCAGGACTCTTGGCTTCTCTCCTGTCTCTGGGAGGGGAGTGGGTCCCAGTGGTTAGAGCTGTTATTGAAGCCTGGGTAAATGCCCCATCCAACCACTGTCTTCTGAATTCAAGGTGTTTCCAGCCCTGTTTAGTTGGTGCAGTGTTTTTATTCACATGCTGTCTGGGGGGTAGTGGGAGGCTGGAGATCCAGAGTTTTCATCGTGACCCACAGGAGAAAAAGTAAAATCATAAAATTGCTTGCAACGAGTTAACTGAAATCTTCAATTCCTATTGGCTATGTCTACATACTAGCAAATTGTCGACTTAAGGAAGCTTAAGTCGACTTAAACAAAGTCTCGTCCACACCTGGTTTTCATTAAGTCGACTTAAGCAGTTCCTTAAGTCGCCTTAATAACTACCACTCTTTAGGTTGGCTTAACAAGTCAATTCGTTAAGTCGACCTAAAGACGGTGTGGCCGCACTATGTCGACTTATTCTATAAGTCGACCTAGGGCGTGGGTCCTGGCGAGAAGGGACCTGTGGTTCCAGCAGAAAGGGAGCCAAGGACAGGTCTATCCAATATGGTCACCTGATTTTCAATATGGCTGCCTGGTTTCCAAAATGGCCACCCTTCAGCTACCAACACAACACATTACTACTCAACATGGCCAAGAACATGGCTGCTCAATGGAGGGCTCACTGTACATTGAATTCCGGGCATCATCTCCACTTTCTCCCCCACCATATCCTTGTTGATCCCACCACTTTTGCTGCCCCCTAAGGTCCTCTTTCCCAGCCAGTGTTGAGCATGGGTTCCTCGTTCAGAGCAGTAAGCAAAAGCCTCCCCCCGCTGATCACCTACACAGCCCGTGGGGATTCAAGCAAGCAGAGATTTCACTTCTACAGGGACAGGCCCTTGGGATGGAGGTGGGGTGAGGCGGGGTTCCCAGGAGATGGGGGAGGGGTAGGGGGTCCCCCCAGGGAGGTAGAGGTGGGGTAAGACTTGCCAGGAGATCTCAGTGACAGGGAGGGAGGGTTGAAGGGCCGTGCAGGGATTAGGGTACAGGCAGGACCAGGAGATGTCAGCGGCGGGGAGGGAAGGGTGAAGGGCAGTGCAGGGATTAGGATACAGGCAGGACCAGGAGACGCAGTGACTGTGGGCTTCTCTGGGCCATTTTCAAAGTTTGTACCCGATATAGCAGCACAACTTGCTTGCACAACCTGGTGCGGCAGCAAATGTCATCTTCTCACATTTGTTTCGTAAATTAATAAAACTTCAGTATTTCAGTTTAACATTTTTATTAACGTTCAAATGAAAATACATCTATGCATTTCTTTTGATTTGAGGTACTTAGCCATGCTGATGCTTCTGGCATGAAAAAACTGTTGGTCATGCGGCGCCATGCCTCACAAATTCCCCTTCAGCAAGTACCTTAACTTGCTCAGCTGCACCATCGGTTGAGAGAGAACAGTGGTGACCACTCACTCCTGAGTCAGTCCACACCAGCCACCAGCGTGTAATTGGTCCCAGGCAGTGGGTGTTAATCCGCTAGTCACACAGGCGTTGGTCTCCAAGGGAGCACCCCAGCCCCAGATCCCACACAAGGAGCCACTGTCTTACAGGGATTGTGCCCACTCCCAATCACCTTAGTCTCAAATCCGACCTCTTAAAAAAGAAATGGATTGTGCCCAGTCTCCCACATCCACACCCTCTAAAGACCACACTGCTTTAGATAAAACAAATCCTAGTTTATTGATCAGAGTACGATTTCAAGTGAGAACATGGCCAATCAAGGCAGAATCATAATATAAATGTCAGGAGTGACCACTATCAAATAAATGGTATAAACTGCATACTAATCTAACATCTCTACCTAAACTGACCTCATAGTCCAAGATTATGCGCAAGGTGTTCAGCTGTTCAATGTTTTACAACTATTCTCTGTTTATTACAAAGCAGGGCCCAGCTCTTACTTGAAGTTGGTTCCAAGATGGAGTGTTCCTGGCGAAAGCCTGCAGCTTCTCTCCCTCAAACAGTCTGTGTCTTTGTTTTTCCAAACTCCTGACAGTCTCTCTCCCGCTGTGTGATTCTTTTTTCTTCTACCTGAGCCAGAGAGGGCATTAGCATTCCTTTTGTCATGTAATTCTCCAGCCTCTGTGCTATAGATTGTCCTGAGAGTCTGAACACTGTAACATCATTCACATCTGTACACACATGTTGCTGTAGGAAACATGGCACCATGGTAATTATGTAGAATATGTTGTGAGCATTCACAAAGGAACCAGGTATGGCGTATTTGGCATCAAATCACACAGTTACATTGCAAAACTGAACAGAAAAGTTACATAGATTATGCCCCAGGAGTGCATGGATGTGCATCCTGTCACACTGGGGCATTATTAATGGAGGGGTGGAAGAAAATGAGTCATGTCCTGGTGAACCTGGTCACTTTTGGATGCTCCATTCCAGCCCTATATTGGTATCTGAAGTAAATAATCACCATCCTGTACCCCAGCTCTAACTCATTTCTGGGGGGAGAACTTCAGGATCGTGAGGTGAAGCAAGAGACTCAGTAGAGAGAAAACAGGTCACTTCCATGAATTCTGGGAAGCATCTCCACTTCCCCACCTCTATGTCCTGAGTCCTCTCCTTTGCTGCTCATCTGATATACTGCTCCCCAGCTGGTATTGAGTGTGGATGCCCCATTTGGAACTGTGAACGAAGGGTTCCCTCTGCTCATCACCTGCGCATCCCCAGGGGATGCTGGTGAGCAGGGGTTTCCCTTTTACAAGGACAGAGTTGAGATTGTTTCTGAGGATATGGGGTCTGAGATCAGCCCCACTGAGCCTGCATCTTATCTGTGAATGTCTCTGTGCTCAGCATCTTGAGATCCAGTTCAAATAACAGCAGAGAGTACACCTGTGATTACAAGAACAACATGGATGGGTGATGGATCTAGTCCCCCCAGGAGCCAGGCCATGAATGTCACTGGGAACATCACAGTGTCAGGTGAGATGACTCATGGCTGCTAATGTCTCCCTAGGTAAATGCACCCTCTTAATCCCCCCCACACTTCTTAGGGCAGCACCCAGGACCCCAGATTGCTAGGCGGAGTCAGGGCAGATAACAGGCGTGTTCAAGGACAGGAGGACAGGAGAGGGACAGACCCAGATACTGGAAAAATCAAGTGTCTGTGTCCAACAATCAAAGAGAGAAGGGTTGTGGGTGGGCTTCACAACTCAGCTGGCTGGCTCCTGAGGTGAAGGGGAGCTCATCAGATGTCCTAGAGGCACAAACACACCCCCCCCCTTAGCAATGATGTTCACCTCTGGTTTCCATGTACGATTTTCCTCTCTCTGTTTCTTGCAGCTTCCTCTGGGTCCATGAGCTGGTGATACGTTGGTCCTTCTTCCTCCTCAATGGCCTCATCTTCCTTGCTTCCCACTGCTGTTTCTAGATCCATATAACTGGTGTGTTTTGTGCATTAGATTCTCTCCATAAAGTTTTCAGGACCTGAAAGGGTTTTTAGACACCTTGAAAGTTTTAGTAATCTATGGAGATGCAGCCATCTCTGGTGTGGGGAACAGGCACTGCTTCATAGCTGCATAGTTCCAAAGGGGTAGCCATGTTAGTCTATTGCAGAAAAACAATAGCTGCATAGTGCTTTTACACAGAGTTTTGCTTGCCGAGTTTGAATCCAAAGCCCCCCTTTATACCAATCCTTCATACTACTGCAATAGTGTGTGCAAACTCTGCTTTGTGAGGTGTTATTCAGAAGCCTCCACCACACTGATCAATAACAGCACCATGGAAAATATGTGAAAACATTGCAGGTGGAGTTATGGCTGTCTTCCGCTAATCTCATTTAATGACTTTATTTGAACAAAGAAGAAGCAGATCTGCCCAGGAGTTCAAATGAAGCAGGACAAGAGACTTGCAATGTACATAAGAGGTAAACAAAACCATCAAGCCATCAAGAAGAAGAGATCATGACCTTCTATTGATGTGGGCAGAAAACGGCACCCCAAGCAAACCTTCCTGCCTTTTGATCTACAGTCAATACACTTCAAGCTCCTGGGGCCAAGACTGGAGCAAGTGTAACTGGTGAACGAAAGAATCTTGAACAAGGACTCCGCCTTGTTTGATTGTGTTTTTGACTTTTAGCAGCCTGTGTCTACTGTGATTTTCTTGTACCCCTCTCCAGCGCTTTAACCTGGTATCACTAAACCTATGGCAGGTTTCAATAAATTTGTTTTATTTTAAGCTAAACTGACCCAGTGCTGGGTTTGAATTCAAGTAATTTGTAACTCCATTGATGTGGCAAGCAACTGGGCATTCTCTCTTTAAAGGAGGAAATGACCCGTATCATTTCTCTGGAGGTGGCAATGGAGAATACTGACTGGGCAGTCAGTCTGGAGGAAATTCAGATGGGGCTGGCGGCAGTGGGATTCCTTGGCCAGGAGTAACAAAGGCTGGGGGAGACCAGACTGAGACTGGGGTGTACCAAACAAGCTGCTAAACCAGAGATGTTGATTGCAGACATTCAGGCCTTGCCTACACCAGGATGTTCAGTTGACAAAAGTCAGCTAGTGTAGGCAAAACAGTCCTAATGTACACACTACACTCCCCTCTTTGCTGACAAAATTGCCCTGAGGGGCTTCAGGGTCTCAGGCAGCAGCAGAGGCAGCCGCTAAGGTAAGGGGGGCTGCCCCGTTGAGGGATTAGCCCCTCTGCTGCTGGGATGGGGACCTGGAAGCCCCAAGCAGCTGCAGTGCTGTTTCTGGGGGCACCCCGCACAATGCCCAGGTCTCCAGCAAGCATGGGGGGCAGCAGGGAGCTGACTCTTGTTGGTAGAAGTGGTCCTAATGAGGACACACGCCACTGACAAAAAGGATAGCTGTGAACACTACCCACGTCTATGGCTATGTCTACACTGGCCGGTTAGTTCGAATTAAGGAAGCTTAATTCGAACTAACTTAAGCCTTGGCCACACTAGGCTTTCATTAGTTCGAATTAAGGGCTTCCTTAATTCGAACGAATAAATTCGCTTATACTTTTCGAACTAACAGTTAATTCGAACTAGTTTGTTCGAATTAACCCAATGTGGCCATGTTAGTTCGAACTAAGTGGCCCATTGAAGTGGCCCATGCATGGCACTTGCTTAGTTTGAACTAAAATTTGCTAGTTTGAATTAAGTTAATTCAAACAAACTAAAATTAGTTTGAATTAGTTAGTTCGAATTAACTAATTCGAAGTAACTTTGGTAGGTGTAGACATAGCCTGTGATTATAGCAGTGGCTGTCTACCAACAAAACTTTTGCCAGCAGAACTCTGCAGTATAGACGTAGTCTCAATATTGGCTTGCCTGCTGGCCAGGAGCATCTAGACAGATAGATCTGGCAGCAGAACACTTAAAAACAGCCAGTGATGAGAATGGGGTCAACTGGGTTAGAGCAGGAGGGCTGAAAGATCTAGTTGGGCACCGATGCGGGGAAGCAGAAGGTGCCGGGGTTCAACAAGTTAACACTGAAATATATTCTTTTGGGAAGTCAAGTCAGAAAATTCCCCTTTTCCTGCTTCTTCATTCTCCACGGTGCACTCCCTCAGCAAGCCTCAGAACCATTTGTTTTCTTGTTTGGCCTGGTCCCTTTCCTCAGCTGCCAATGTGTTGCTGGGATCCTTTCCTTGTAATTGAGTTGTCATGCTCTTTGGAGTGGTTCAGGATGAGGGAATCTCTTGCCTCAGGGGAGGGGGGTCAAAAACTGGACAGACACCTTCAAACTGGGGCTGGATTTTATAATTTGATATCACAAAACCAGTTACAAATGTGGACTCCTGGATAACAGTAACAGCCTTACCGTGGAGTCATACATGGTCCCTTTATGTTCTCCAGTCTATTTTTCTATGCACACTAACTGGGCTTATTGAATGGTCACGTACAGCAAAAATCACACCACATTTTGGTTGCGCACACTTGCAAGAGACTTACGGCAGATCAACTGGTACCACGGATTGTAGAACCAAGGACAACACCTGCAGCCAGTCCTGGAATAAACTAGCTAAAGGTGTATTAACTAGGAAAAAGGAATTGAAGTGTTCTGCACAGCATAAAGCAAGGAAACATATCCACACCAACAAGTTATCATCTAAATGCAAAGAGTGACAGAGTTGTAGAGCTCTGTCAATTCAAAATGTCTTTCATAGCTAACCTAGGAGGCAGCCATCAGGGATCTCTGGATTCAGTTCCAAGTCTCTGGCCCTTCAGAGTTCAAAGAACCAAAAAGATGCAGGTTCTTCTTGTCAGGAGTTTGATTCCCTTCCCCCAGTGTTCAGGAGGGTGGGACATGTCTTCTCTTCATGGTACACATGAACAAAATATTTTTTCTTCGGGTGTTCGTTCTTACATGGTGTCTACAGAGCCTTCTTTTGCTGGGCAGGAAATAACAACCCCAGTGGTTAACTCGTATTTCACAATTGACCATACTCCTCTCCAGGGTGCAGTCATTTACAGTTTCAGAGGCAATACTTAAATATGACCTTATAGGGTGGAATATAGATGTGATCAGTGATCTTAACGCAGGAAGTTGTGTACAAGCATTTCATAAAGTCTAAATCCAGCAAACATTGTTATCAGACTAATACCTATTTTGAGCAAAACTAACATTCCAGTGATCTGGCTACAAGCTTTTTAATTCTTAATTAATGCCTGCAGCCTAGGTCATTGGACTGCCAGCATCACAGAAACCATGCAGTGTTCTTATCCACCAGTTAGTTAAATCAATGGCAGTCATCTTGAGCCATGCAAACACGCAAACATACGCTTTCATGGTGAAATGGGTTAGGTATATGGATGCCTGGAACAGGGGTGTATGAGAAGATGCAGAGAGACTTATTTCTCTTCTGAGTGTGCTCTGTCACCACTTGGCTATACAGCACATATTCATTTCAGCAGGCTGAGTTTTGATTTTTGACTGGGCTGTCGGGATCACCAGAGCTCAGAATGCGAAGAGTGCATAGGTGACTTCTGATCCCTGGTGAGGAAAGAAAGAGAAATGTTAAGGGGGAGGGGTATGTGACGCTGTCCGGATTTAGGGAACCATTTATATTATTTTGTATTAATATTTTATAATTGTTATAATCCATAGGAACTGTGCCATGTTTGGTGTCAATAGAAAGGTAATAATTTGTGGGGAATGATTATATAGTTTATAGAGTCCTGTGGCACTTTTAAAGACTAACAGATTTATTAATCGCATGAGCTTTCGTGGGAGAAAATCCCACTTCGTCAGACGCTTTGAAGATGGGAAAGTTACAGAATGGGAGGAAATTAAATGCAGGGGAGTGTATGACATAGCATCAGCTCAGGCTGTAACAGCAAATCAAAATAGGTGTTAGCATTCAAAACAATGGGGAACAGCACATAGAGGAGGGGGAGGTCAAATCACTTGTTGTAATGCAAGAAAAATCCATAGTCCCTGTTTAACCCCAAGACAACTGAGTCAAATTTGCATATAAGTTCGAGTTCTGCAGTCTCTCCTTGAAGCTGTGATTTGTTATTCATCTGTTTCAACACAGCTATTAACAAGTCGTCAAGGGAGTGAGCAGGGAGATTGAAGTGTTCCCCTACAGGTTTTGCAGTGTTGCAATTTCTGATGTCAGATTTGTGTCCATTATTTTTCAATCAAGACTAAAAGTAGATCAAATCAAAACCTATGAATGGCAGCTTCTCTGCCCCAAAGGGGATTAAAAGTAGTGATTCTTGGGTTCCCTAGTTCCTCCCCTAACCCCTGCACCATAGGGCCAGATACTGAGTGAGTGTTCTGCTGGGTGCAGGTTGCCATTCAAACCTATCAGCATTATGCCATCTGCTGGAGAAAGGTGGGAAAGAAAGGGAATACAGACAGACAGAGAAGAAAAAAGACAGACGGACAGACAAAGCAAAGTTAATATAAAGGTCATCTAAAAAAAAAAAGAGACAATTTAAATTGGTTAGGGGCTTTTTGCCAGAGGTCTCCATCTTGAAGCAACTTATAAGACTGGTGTCTATCCACATGGTGAGAAGGACCTGGCTGCAAAACCATCAGTAGCCAAAGAAATGTGGGTAAACCAGCGATGGACTACAGCAGTGCCCTTTAGTTTAGAATGTGAGTTAAATTTTATTTGATTGTGATAAAAGACTTGGCTGTTTGAGAGAGTGAGGGATCATCTTCCAGGATAGGTTGTAGATCCTTGATGATGCGTTGGAGAGATTTTGGCTGGGGACTGTAGGCGATGGCTAGTGTTGTTGGGTCTTTTGCCCTGAAGTGGGTGACTTCTGCATACCCATTTGGCTCTGTCAATCTGTTTCTTCACTTCCCCAGTGGGTACTGTAGTTTTAAGAACTCTTGATAGAGACCCTGTAGGTGTTTGTCTTTGTGAGAGGTGCCAGGGCCACAGCAGTTGTCTGGTCATAAGGAGGCACTCCTGTAGTTTATCATCTCCTTCACACACCCCTAGACAGGGAAAGGGGGTGTCCCAGGCACCTCTGGGCAACTGCTGGTGAGGTGTGTGGATCATGGCCCCAGACAATGGCCGAGCCAGAACGGTGAATGAGGCATGAAGCTGCTTAGCTGAGCTGCAACAGCCAGAGCAGCTCTGGCTTCAGAGATTAGTTACAGAGCAAAGTGATTAGCCACAAATGAGGGTCACTTGCTTGTTGTGGTGGAATAAAGAAAAAGTTCCCTGCAATACCCAACTCTTGGCTCCCAGCTCCCCTGCTTTAAGCACTAGACCCCACTCCCCTCCCCTCCCCGAGCCAGGTAAGAATCCAGGAGTCCTTGCTCCCACATTCCCCCCCCACTTTAACCACTAGACTCCACTCCCTCCTAGAGCCAGGGATAGAACCCTGGCAGGGGTGGATTAAGAGCCTCAGTGTCCTGTGCCAAGCCCACTGGTGGCTGCACATTAGGGGGCCCCGGGTGGGCGACCCTGGGGGTAGAGGATGCTCCTTCCGTGGCCTCACTCTGGCCAGTCTGCCTCCAGGAGTGGGGCCAGCTGGGGTGCAGTGCGGCCCCTGTTGCAACTCCAACATGGCTATGGGTCCTGGAAGGCCATACCAGAGCAGAGGCTGATCCACACACTAGCTAGTCCCGCCCCCTGGGCCAAGTGAACAGGTGCTGGCCCACCCTGCCTCTGGGGATGGACCAGCAGGCCCAGGGTCGCCCTGCCCTCACCCGTGCAAGCAGAACAGAGGGCTCCTGGGCATTGGCCTGTAGGTCCATGTGGTTATCTGCCCCTGAACCCATGAGTCCTGGTTCCCAGCCCAGCCCTGGGACCAAACACTCCAGCAGCCTCTAAAGCAAGAAGGAAATGAACAAGCGAGATGTTTTCTGCCCAGTGTAGCAAAAGGGAAGATATGGAAGCGCTAGAAACAAGAAGCAGTTGGTTTGGTAATGAAAATAAAAGGGACTCATCCCTCTGATTGAGCATAGTGGCAGGGAGTTTCCGTCAGCTCCTTCTCCTGTAAGCCAAAGATATTCAGAGCTCTGGTCACCACTCTAGAGAAAGGAGAGACCAGGGCCATCCCTGCGGGGGGCGAACGGGGTGATCGCCCCGGACCCCGCGGTTACATGAGCCCCGCGGCCCCCCCAGGGCCACACTCTTCCCTGCTCCGTGGGCTGGGAGCACTAAGCCCAGCCTCTGGGCTAGCCCTCCCTGCCCCTGGGGTGCAGCAGGCGGCAGGCCCAGGGGTGGGGCAGGTGGCAGGGGCCCACCTCTGGGCTGGCCTGCTGCGGCCTGCCCCATGCGGCCGGGGCCAGCCCTCGCCAGCGGGGTGCACTCAGCTGGAACCGGCTCCCAGCTGTGGCCAGCTCCTCCCTCCGGCAGCCCCTGCTTCCAGAGCCGGGCCCGGAGCCAGCTCCCCGCTGCCGGCCTCAGTCTCCCCGCCAGGGCTGGTTCCCAGGAGGGGTGGAGCGGCCCACCTCCCCTCCAGCATGGGGGGGGTGTCGGGGCCCCGCTTAGGCCAGTTGGCCCTGGGCCCCGCTCCCCCCATGGGACAGCCCTGGGAGAGACCACAATGCCACCAATGCCTCTGGTCTGTTATGGCAGGGCATTGGTCAGATTAGATGCCACAGAGGGAAGTAAACATCATCCTCCCCCACAAGGTCCCTGCCAAACTTGCCTGAGGAAGGGGGAATATTCCTTTCCAACCCCAGCTCTGATGTCCTGGTGCATGGGAACCGACCCACCACACAGACATGTGGGAAAGGATTCTCTGCACCACCTCAAAGTACAGACTGGTCCCAAACTTGACTATGCTGGAGAATTTGTGGAAGCACTTACCAGAGGCAGACAAAGGCCTGGTATAGCTCTTTGGCTATGTCTACACTTGAAAAGTTAGGTCGACTTTATGAAAGTTGACTTAACTTTTTAAGTCGACTTGAAAAGGTCCAACTAGGCACAACTCCACGTCTCCACCGACTTAAGTCGACTTAAGCACTAGTTTGAATTAAAATGAAGTGTTATTAATTCAAACTAACTTTTCCTTAATTCGACTTAAGGAGCAGCTTAAGTTGAATTAAGGAAAGCCCAGTGTAGACGCGGAGTAAATTAAGTCGATTTAAACCTGCTTAAGTTGACTTAATTTGTAAGTGTAGACACACCCTCTCAGAAGTCCAGAGAGGCCCAGGCCAGTTCCAGCTTCTGAGACTTCTGGTTGTAATAAAAATAAAAAATGATGACACATGGAAACAATATAAGGCACAGCAGTTAAAAAAAAAAATTAACAAGTGTCTAAATTTGTGGCCCTCTTTGAGGTTGGGAACCAGGCCAAAAGGCCCTTCTGGCCTCCTCTATGATTGACCTTGGCCTGGTAAAATGTCCTGGAAACAGCCATTGTCACGTGGTCTGGGAGCATGGAGGAAATCCAGGGTTTGGAGATTGGTGCATCCAAGGACAGTTTAAGGACTGAGTACTTAGGCCTCCCCAAATGTAAAGGCCAGATGCTGAACCCTACGAGTAAGGGACTAGGAAGGACCACAAACAATAAACCTGGGCAGAAGCAGAGATCAAATGCAGAAAATCAGGGGCAGTGAAGAGAACACCCAAGAATACCCCAAAGGTTTCTCAGGAGTCACCTCCTGGTGGAACTCTGTCTGAAGGAGTGATGGGACAATGAACAGGGAAGAGGAGCAACGTCTCCAGTGACTTCCTCAGGGGTTTGACAGAGGAGATCTGACCACTTGGTAGGGTGTGCCTGGGTGATGAGGTGCAGCAAGGACCTCAGTGCACCCTTCTGGAGGAGGGGTTTCATCTAGATGTAGATACGTGTGACCTAGGTGCAGAGAGATGCCCTTGACCAAAACATCCAATCTTGCCACCAAAGAGACGGGAGTGCAGAGCCCATGACTCATGCTAACTACCCACTAGTGCTTGCTGTTCCAGACAGGAGCTATTCATTGATAGCCCCGGCAGGCAATGAGACCAGGGCTTCCTGGTATGTGACAATAAGTCCCAGCACTTCAAGATGGGGTGAGCCAGGAAGGTGAGAACAGATGGCATGGAGCATGAGCATGCACAGATGTGTGTGGGGTTCAGTTTGGAGACAGACTGGATGGGTAGCCAGGGAGGGGGAGCTACTGGGGTGGGGGCCTCCAAGGTCACCAAGTAACAGGAGGTTCCACAAGCACTGGTTGTGTAGTGGTGGAAAGTGAGTGTCAAGAGCAGCCTGTTCTCTGGGAGCCCATAGAGCAAAGCAACTGCAGCTGCAGGCGATGTGGTAAAGCCGTGGCCACTGGGATTATTAATAGATTTCTGTGAGCTGCTAGAAACAAAGTCACAAATTGCTGGTGACAGAACTAGGAAGGAAACAGCCAGGAGACTAACACTCCCTTCCCACAATCCAGCCGTCCTGGCCCCTGACCCTGTTCTAATCACTAGACCTCACTCCGCTCCAGAACTAGAGATAGAACCCATTCGTCCTGGCCCCTGACCCTGTTCTAATCACTAGACCCCACTCCGCTCCAGAACTAGAGATAGAACCCAGCCGTCCTGGCCCCTGACCCTGTTCTAATCACTAGACCTCACTCCGCTCCAGAACTAGAGATAGAACCCAGGATTCCTGGCTCCCCGCCCCTCCCCTTGCTCTAACTACTAGACCCCACCCCCTCCCCATACTGGGGATAGAACCTAGTGTTTCTGACACCCGCCGCTAGACCTCACATCTGTCATGGAGCTAGAAACAGACACTAAGTGTCTTGACTTCCTGTTGTCTCTGATCTAACCACCAGGGAGCCTGCCTTGGAAGAACACGTTCACCACCGAAGGCTGCAGTTAGGAACACAGAGTATTCTTGACTCTCATCATTCACCAAATAAGCAGACTGTATCCTGACATGGCAAGGCTGAGAATGGCAGGGAAGCAATTTATTGAGTCCCAAATTCCCTGCCAGACTCTTCCGGGGAGCGTCCTGCTGACCCTGGGAACACAAAAGCAAGGAGCAATGAGCACTCATTTCTCCTCTTTGCCCCATCACCCAATGAGCTATACCTACTGCTTCCTCCTGCAGGACTGGGCCTGGCAAGCCAACCTGCTAAAAAGAGGTTGGCTAGATCTGCATCCCTAGGTGACAAAACTGAGGAGTGGAGGAGATGGGAGCACTCAGTAGGAGGTGCTCTCTTCTCTGAGTCTGGGTGGGCCCCAATTCCCCTGCGAAACAGTAGGGGCACTGAGGTATGTGACCCTCAGGAGAGGGTGCTGTCCAGTCTAGAGTCAAAGTTGAATTTCCTATTCATCACTTCGGTCTCTCGACAGTTCTTCCTCCAGCTCTCAATGGCTGCGGGAGGGTGCCTGGCCCCATCTCCATACAGCTGTTGGGTGGCCCTGCTCCTATTCCTGACCTTCGCTCTGCTCCGAGGCAGGTTCAGACCCTGGCCGCCAGTTCCTGAAGCCTGCTGTGACCACTGGGCACAACCACCCACATCCCAGTCACTGACACTAGGTCGGGGTGTCTCACAGGTTGCAGACTTCCCCTGCAAACCCACTGCTCTGAGCTGAGAATGGGGGTGGGAGGCACTTTGGAGACCTCTTAAGGGTTCTTTTCTAGAGAATGTCCATGCGTTTGGAAGTCTGAGTCTAGCCTGAACCAATTACCCGTGGGCTACAAGCAGCAGTGGGAGATGAGGAAGATGAGTCCATTGATGAGGAAGAAGAAGCCGCCCACTACCAGGAACCGGAGCAGGAAAACTTGGTCACCTGCAGAGACAGAAGCAGTGGGGTAGCTACAGATGGGCTTTGAAAACAGGCCCACTCAATCAGACTTTAGGCAATTCATCCTGCATTTTTATCATCCTCTCTTTCTCTTGTGATATAAGGATTGTACGCATCCGTGTCAGCCACAGAGCCTGCCAAAAAAATCGGTTCTGGCTACGCCTCTGGACAGAAGAGAAAGAATTCCCCCATTGAATGAGGCAACTAATCAAGTGTATGTCTATCTGCTGCCCCCTACAGGAGGGATTGAGACTGGCCGTGTGTGCGTGAGCGTGTGTGTGTGTGTGTGTGTGTGTGTGCGTGAGCGTGTGTGTGTGTGTGTGTGTGGAGGTGCTGACCCCTGGTGTCAGAAATGCACCTTGCTCTCCTGTTGTCTGAGTCCTTCTGAAGTGCAGACGGCCACTCAGATATGCAGTAATAATGCTTCTGCAGTGATAATAGATGCCACCTGTCTATACCAAGGGAGGGGTCCGTGCTCTTGGCTCTGTGGGTGCCAGATTCTACCCCTGATACTCCAAGGTAGCCTTAGGGCTTCTGGGAACCTAGGAGAAGGCCGACTGAAGTGCCCCTTATGGGGTCCTCAGCACCGGTCCCAGCTCCCCATCTGGGGCCCTAAACCCCGCTCCCTGCAGCCCTGGCTCCTCACGTTCAGCCCTCCCCATGACCCTGGCGCCCCATCGGGGAGCCTGAGTCCCCCCCACAGTCCCCTCACACAGCTCTGACTCCCCTCCAGGGGCCCCAAATTCCCCCCCGCAGCCCCAGTTCCTTGCCGCTGTCCCCTCCAGCCAGTCCTGTGTCCCTGGTGCTGGCCCCAGCCCCGGCTCCTCACCATGTGTACTTCTGGGTGACAGGCACATGTGGTTTTTGTTGTAGGAAAAGGATCCTCTTATTGCTTTGCGCCCTAGGCAGGCCCCTGCTTCGCCTACTCCAAAAGCTGCCTCTGCTGATACTTCACATTTCCCAGCATCCTAATGGCATGCTACGCCTTCCCTTTGCATTGTGTGGTGTTGACGGGGAGGTCTTTATCTGGGTAGTTAGAAAAGAGGAGCTAGTTTCCTCACCTGTCATGGTAACATTCACAGCCAGACTCCTGGGGGACAGGACCCACTTCCGGCACACTTTCACCTCGTACCCACAGGTAAATTCCCCGATGCTGTGGGGACCAGCCCGTGGGATCCTGAGGACAGAGACGTTCGTGGAGCCGGCCCCAGACCCAGTGGCGTTGATCTGAAACCACGTGTTCCCAGGGATGAGCATAGCTCCATCCTTATAGAAGTGGAACCTCTGTTCGCCAATGTCCCTGGGGGCCGTGCAGGTGAGGAGTAGGGGGAGCCATTCCTTAATCACACCGGATGGGGGATCCACAGTCAGCATTGGCGGGGGAGGGGGCTCTGCAAGAAGCAGCAAAAGGGAGGGGTAAGCAGAGACAAGTCTCATATGGCATGGGATACCACACTAGTGGTGGAGGTTAAAGATGTGAAATTATTTCTTTATAGTCTCTGAGACTCAAGAACCCTAAGATAAATGGCTGACCCTTTCAAGCCACTGGCTTTTCATGTTCAACATGGAGTCTGTGATGTTGTCTGGATTATGGGAACCAGTTATGATATTATTTCACATCAATATGTCAAAATCTCAGTGATTCATATGAGATAGACCATGTCAGGTACTATTAGAAAGGTAATAATTTGCTAAGTATGATGATACTGTGTATGCATTATCTGTACTGGAAGTTATGGATATGTTTAATGTATCTGTATTTTAATTTGTGCTGTTACTGGGCCACACCCCTCACTGAATGGCTGCAGCCATAGCCTGCTTAATGGTCCGTTAGGAAAACTCTCAGATACAATGCAACCAGGAAGAGACCAGATGAGTCTCCAGAACCTGCATGTGACTCTAGACTCCATCTTATTCCTGTAAACTTCCATGTGCAGCATGAAAAAGGTCAGAGGACATAAAAGGAAGCTGCAACACGATCATTTTGTCTTCAGTTGTCCTCAGTTCAGTCTTTTAGTCTACAGACAAAACCTACCTGTAGATCTATTCATCTACAACTGAAGCTGTGAAACAAAGGACTGAGACCCATCCAGGTACTGGATGTACTCCAGAGGAACTATACAAGTCTGCAAACTCCAGATTCTGCCAAGTACTTGACGTATAAGGACTCATAGACTTTAAGGTCAGAAGGAACCAGTACGGTCATCTAGTCTGACCTCCTGCAAAATGCAGGCCTCAAGACCTCACCCACCCATTCCAGCAATAGGTCACCAACCTATGACTGAGTTATTTACCTTCTTAAATCATGATTTAAGGACTTTAAGATACAGAGAATTCACTGGTAGGTGAACCATGCCTAAATTTCTTGATGAACAGTTTATAACCACATTGGTGCTGTACTCAAATAATTCCTCTCCCTCCCTGATATTAATCCCTCTGATGTATTTATAGAGAGCAATCATATCCCCCCTCAACCTTCTTTTGGTTAGGCTAAACAAGCGAAGCTTCTTGAGTCTCCATTCATAAGGCAGGTTTTCCACTCCTCAGACCATCCTTGTAGCCCTTCTCTGCACCTGTTCCAATTTGAATTCATCCTTTTTAAACATGGGGGACCAGAACTGCACACAATTTTCCAGATGGAGTCTCACCAGTGCCTTGTACAGCGGCACTAACACCTCCCTGTCTCTACTTAAAATACCTCTCCTGATACATCCTAGAACCGCATTAGCTTTTTTCACGGCCACATCACATTGGCGGCTCATAGTTATCCTACAATCAACCAGTACTCCCAGATCCTTCTCCTCCTCAGTCTGTTCCAACTGATGCGTCCCCAACTTATAGGAAAAATGCTTGTTATTTGTCCCTAAATGCATGACCTTGCACTTCTCATCTGCTGATTTGTCACAATTGAAATGTTTCCCAGAGATGGTTAGTTTCCAACCAAGTTCTGATGGAACCCATGGTAAATTACACCAGAAACCAACCTGGCTTCCTTACAGCTAGCCTAAGCAGCCTCGAATTCCTGCTTCCTGGAAAATAATAAGGAGCAGAGACCTTGGAAGACTTAGCTCCCAAGACTTCTGGGATCCCCTGGTGGATTGTTCCAGAGCTAGGGCTACATTCCCTTCAGTGGAGACCTTTGAAATTCTTGGCTTTCATTCTGAATTGGAATGAAACCAGATTTTGAACTACAGAAATGCTCTGCAAAAAAGCACCAACTTTCCCCATCCTTTATCTAGCTCCGTCGAAGAGCAGCATGAAGGGAGGACTCACCTAGCACGGAAACAGAGACTGGCTGGCTTCCCACTGACAGTATCTCTTGTCCAGATTCCTCTTTCCAGTATTTGCATGTATATGGTCCAGCATCAGCCATATGAAGTTGAAGGAAGACTAGTGTGGCCCCCCCACTTTGGTCAGGGGCATAGGTTGAGGTCTCCCCGTTTCTTTCGTTGTAGAATCTGTATCCTGTCACCTCCCTAACTTTGGGATCCAAGCAGCTGAGCATCACCTGTTCTCCCAGTAGGTATGTGGGACAAGCAGGGTCCAGAGAGAGCAAGGGAGGTGGTGGTCGATCTGGAATAGGTGCAGAGAGAGTGACTCTAGGTGATACCCGAGACACTAATACAAACAACCCCACGTTTCTATTCTGACCCTCTTAGTCATTGAACTGTCCCCTAAGAAATAAATCTTCTGATAGCTCAACAAGAGTTGCATTCTCTCCAAGAGAAGTTCCAGGGGGTAGCCATGTTACTTAAGTGCAGCAAAACAAACGAGGAGTTCTGTGGCACTTTTAAAGACTATGTAGCGTGGTTCTTTCTTGGTAGAAAATTTTCCACTGAATGGATTTTTCCCATTAGAAAATAGGTCGCTAGTTTGCATTTTTTAATGGGAAAGAAAATAATTTCTCATGATGTTTTTTATTTTCTGAAATTGGTTCATTATAGGGAGAAAATTGGAAAGAAAACCTGTTTTTTTCCCCCCAGCATGAAAAGAATTCAGGATTAGAAACACTTGGCTTTTTAAAAAGGATTGTTTCGAAACCACTGAATTTCCCTGAGTTTCCATCCACATTTTCTTAAATCTCTTCCAGCTTTTGCCTAATGGAAAAAGGTAACAAAGTAATGAAAGTTTTCCAGGCACAAATTAATACTCTTGTTTGTAAGTATTGACAAGAACAACCCTGCATACAATTACTGAAATGAAACATTTTATAGAATCCTCTAAATGTTGGACTGGAAGGAAACTCAAGGAGTCATCAAATCTAGCCTCCTGCACTGAGGCAAAACCAAAATTTACTAACTCAAAGGAGAGTTAAGTTGTGGAATCAACCTTGGAAGCTGATTCCAGAACTTAGCTCTCCTTTGAGTTAGTAAATTTTTCCTGGTATCTAATCTCAGTCTCCTTTGCTGAAGATTAAGCCTGAAAGTTAAGAACATAAGAATGGCCATATTGGGCCAGACCAATGGTCCATTTAGTTCAGTGTCCTGTTTTCCAAGAGTGGCCAATGGCAGGTGACTCAGAAGGAAAGAATAGAACAGATAATCTTCAGGTGATCCATCCAATTGGCCATTCTTGTCCTACTTTCAGTGGACACGGAGAACATCCACTTTAATTTCTTAGTTCGAACTAACCGGCCATTGAAATGAATGGGGATCGCTAGTTCGAATTAAGCTAATTCGAACTAACTAAAATTAGTTCGAATTAGTTATTTCGAACTAACTAATTTGAACTAATTTTAGCAAGTGTAGACATAGCCATAGACTTTAAGGTCAGCTGGACCGTGGTCCTGGCTGGAAAGGAGCCCTGCACTCCCTTCTGGCCAGGACCGCTAGATCCTGGGCTGAAAGGAGCCCCATGCTCCCTTCTGGCTGGGACCGCTCGGGTCCCGGGCCAAAAGGAGCCCCACGCTCCCTTCTGGCCAGGACCCACAGGGGTCCCGGCCAGAGGGGAGCCCCATGCTCCCTTTTCCCCGGGACCTGAGTGGTCCTGAGGAGAAGGGAGCCGGGACGAGCCGCTAGCGGCTTCTTGGGGAGAAGGGAGCAGGGGCTCCCTTTTTCCCCAGCCCTAAGTCGACTTATCTTGTAAGTCAACTTAGGGTGTCCAGACTGGCTTATGTTGATTTAAGAAGCCTTATAAAGTCGACTTAAGTTTTCCTTAAGTCGACTTACGGAGCATCTTAAGTCGACTTAAGGAAACTCCAGTGTAGATGCAGAGTAAATTAAGTCTACTTAAGCCTGCTTAAGTCGGCTTAATTTACTAGTGTAAACCCACCCTAAGTGATGAACTATGGGTTCATTGTAGCTGGAGAAGTCTCCACCTGAATATGTAGACTCACCGTAGATAATTATGTTGATAGGAGGACTGAGTTTGGACATGTTCTTCTGCCCAGCTACCCAGTATCCACACTGGTAGGACCCAGCGTCATGCACGTTTAGACTAGGCAAAGGGTAGTTCTGGGAAACCTGACCTTTGGTCGGTGGAGACTCCATTTCAACTCCATCCCTTAAAAACTGGAATTGTGAGGCCTGGTGCTCCATGGGTGTTGAACATGTAAAAATAACAGAGTCGCCAACACGGTAGGTGGAATATTTTGGGTTCACGGTCAGCAATGGTGCCGAGGAAGCAATATCTGGAAGCAGAAAGTGATTTATTATAATAATAATAATAATAATAATAATAATAATAATAAATATCAACTAGTGCCCATTGTCCTTTGATCTACAAGCAGGAGGCCAGTCTCATTAACCCCATTTTACAGAAGGGGAAACCGAGGCAGGGGGCAGTGAAATTTCTTGTCCCAGGTCATGGAGAATGCCAACAACAGCTCTGTCCACTGGGCCACAATATTCACAAGTAAGCAAACGCTGCAAGAAGGAGAGTGTGATAGAGATTAGATGCCCACTCTCACCATGCCATCCCAAACTGAGGTCTAAGGGTCATCCTGTAACCTGTCCAGGAACAGAATACCTTCAGATAATCTGAGGGCACATTCCCAAAGCAACAGAAGAATTGCTAGCTGAGTCATAATCCAGGTCCACCTGTCTTGGTATCTTGTTTCTGACACTTTGCAGATGCAGGTGGTTTCAGAGAAAGAGAATAGGGCCTTGCTGATGTGGGATAATCTCTCCTCTTGAGCTCTAAGAAGTATGGATTGGTTTAATCCTTGAAACATGAAATTTAATATCCCTTCCGGTGTTTTTTGTTAGCATGACTCTAACTCTGGTTTTCCTTGTTAAACAGCCAATCTCCTCTTTGCACCTTGCTAAATTTGTGACCTCAGCTATGTCTTGTGGCAGTGAATCCCACAGCTTAATGGCATGTTTTGTGCAAAAAAAAAAAAAAAAAAATAATTCTTTTGGCCGGTTTTAACCACACAGCTTTCCAGATTCTTACCCTTTATTGCATTATGAGTAGAGCTGTTTGAAAAATGGATTGTATTTGTTTGAAATGTCAGAAATAACTTGTTTCAGGTTGGACTGAAGATTTGTGGCACACTGGAAGTAACATCAATAAAAAAACATTTTGTATTGAAGGAACCATCTAGTTTAGAGCAAATTGAAATGTTTTGACTTGGGGCATTTTGGAACATTTGTGAAATTTAAAATTAAATGGAAAGAAATTTGGAAAGGAAATATCCTTTCATCTAGAAAATATCAAACTTATCAAATATCCAACTGAAAAATGGGATGAAATCCACATATACAGTAGAAACTCAGAGTTAGGAACACCTTGGGAATGGAGGTTGTTTGTAACACAGAACAAAACATTATGGTTCTTGTTTCAGAAGTTTAGAAATAAGCAATAACTTAATACAGCTTTGAAACACTGAAGTGCAGAAGAAAAATGCTGCTTTCCCTTTTATTTGTAGTTGTATTTAATACAGTACTGTACTGTATTTTCCTTTTTTCCTCTCTGTGGCTACTTGATTGTGTACTTCTGGTTCCAAATGAGGTGTGTGGTTGACCAGAGATTTTGTAACTCTGGTGTTCATAACTCTGGTTCTACTGATGTCACTAAATCCACATTTTGACCCCCTCTCCCTCCCCACCCAAAAATGTTGTATGTGACAAATTTTTGTCCAGCCCTAGTTATCACAGAATCAAAGGACAGGAAGGGACCTCAAGAAGTCATCTAGTTCAGTCCCCTGCACTCAAGACAGGGCTAAATATTATCTAGGTGGACAGGACAGTAGCTCCTGGCTGAAGGAAAACTACAGTCTTCTCTACAATGCTGCATATCTTATTCTCAAACGTACAACTGCCCCTTAACTATTAGAGAAGCAGGGTCAATGGAACTGTGAAGGTGTACTGAGCAATGGTTTGAACAAGGGAAGTGTGAGAACTTTGAGGTCATGGTGGGTAATCAGCTAAACTGCGAGCTTCCTGTCTTCCTACCTATGAAGATTTATAATCCTGAGCCTTTCTTTCCTCCTCGGCAACCTCACATTAGAAGTTGACTGTGGTGGTTGGCATTAATCTTGATAAACTCAGACACTCTCGCAAGCCACAGAAAGGTCCCTTCCCTCTTTGAAGTCTTTGCCACAGTCAACTCAGTGACATCTTGTGGCAGGTAGTTCCACAATCTAACCACATGACTTCTCTGTGTGTGTGCACGCTCATGGGGGAAAGGCCCTTCCCTGCATCCTGCAACTCATGTCCCCCAGGGGGTGTGTAGTACCAGATTTGTCATTGTTAGTGCTGGCCATGAAGGGAAGGAAAAAAATGAGGAAATTGAGTGCAATGCACAAATTGTTTTTCCTCCACGATTGCAGAATGGGGGTGGGTGGTAGTGGCAATCTGTTTTTAAAACATTTTAAACATTTCCTCTGCAGGTCATGCTAGCAGCCCCTGGGGAACAGACAGACATCAGTGGGGTGACTTCTCCTTATGCTACCCAGCTAATATTCCTGTCTTATCCTCAAGAGACCGCCTCCTCCTGCCGCAATGTGAGCAATTACGTGACTCACTTTTCAGCCGTTAAACTTGACAGGAAGCCTGCTGGCCTGTGGGGAAATCTCAGCCACACTTTGCCAAGTAAGGCGGGGGGACAACAGGGGTGTAAGGCAGATTTCCCATCATATGAGGATTTTATGCCACTTTGAAAAGAAAGTTTTCAGTTCAGCCATCCCAGAACGACTTTCATTTGAAACCTCAAAACTTGTTTAATGCCATTTTTCCTCCCCATAAAATACTTTTTCTTTTGATGAAGTAGCTGGAAAAAAAATTCACTAGAAAATTCCCAGCTACATATAATTGTGAGACCCTCCCACCCATTTCCCCCCAGTGGTCATCATGTGAATCTAGATTGAAGCCAATATAAAAGACATGCTAGAAGAGTAAAAGACAAATTAGCCTGTGGAACTCCCTGCCACATGATGGGATTTAGGCAAAGGACTTCACAGGCTCCAGACAGCCATGGGAAGTTTACCTGACTGACAGGAGCTACCAGAGTTAGTGCACACAGAAATGTTGCCAGGGCGCTAAAACCTCAAACTTCCGGCTCCTCACCTATCTTGACACACTGAGGATCAAGGTGAGAGATTCGGATGAGGGCAGGGGTGTCACTGGGTACTAGCCCATGAAGCGCAGGCCCCAAATGTAAGGCAGAGTGCCCCGAGCCTCAGCCATGGCACTGGCAGCCATAGGCTGGGGCCTTTATATATCTCCTGCCCTGCTGTATGCCCAGGTTCCAGTGGTGTCTGTGGATTGGCCCCTTTGCTTCAGTGAGACTGAATGCTACAGCCCCTCTGGGTGAGATGTGGAGGAAGGGGAAAGTAGCAGGGGAGAGGTATCAGGAGTCTGGCACAGGCTGGGGAGGGGGCATTCTGGTGGTGATCCCACATGCAGCACAGCTCTGGCAGACCCAGCCAGCTTGCCCACCTCCCCTGCCACTATTTCCCCAACTTGTACCCTCACCCACAAGTGCCTGGGAGCTAGGGCGAGGGCGGAGCCTTTTTAAACCTCCTGCCCCTCAGTGCGCCCAGGCACATGGCCTGGGCGGGAACAGCAGTGGGAAATTTAAAATGCTGCTGCCCCAGCCACATAGGTGATCCACCACCCCACTGCGCTCTGGGCCGGGCTGGCATGTGAAGGGGCTGTCTAGGGCCCATGCCTGAGGGGGGTGAGTTTGTGGGCTTGTGCCCTGTATCTTTTTCCTATTTAGCAACGTCCCTGGGTGAGGGTCAGATTACGACACTTCTTTGGGCACTGGCCCCTGGCAGTGACATTTCCCTGTTCCCATGGGGCACTTTGGGTTTGAGGTGGGTAGAAATGCCTTCTTGGCCCCAGTAGAGACAAGAGAGAGTTACCTGCAGGAGACACTGGCCGGGGGATGATCTGGAGCCAGGCTGAAAGAGAAAAGAGAGGGGATGGAAGATGCAGATGTGTGATGAAGGGGATGCAGGGAGCTCAGGACACAGATGAAGGCTTGGTTGAGGGAAGTCACTTACCCAGCATGGGCAGGAAGCTAATTAGTGCCATTGTGAGCTGGTGGCTCTGCGGAGCTGGGTTTTCAGCTCAGTTGCTGGCGCTGTCTCCACACAACAAATTGGAGTTGCGTCCCCTCAGAATGTCCCATGTGGCAGGAAATGCAGACACCAAGCCAACCCTTCAGTTTCCCCTCGGAAGTGTCAAAACCCTGGGCAGACCAGCTGGGGATGATGCACATTTCCCACCAGTGAAGCAATTGTTCTCTTCTGGGTGGAGACGCTGGAATTGGTTTGATCCCCCCCCCCGCCCTCCCCACCAAGACCAGACTTGTGTCATCCTTTTCTCTCCCCCCCCACCACCCCAGTCTGGCTGGTGTTTGTCACTGTAACCCCCAGGTCATTTCCTGCTTGCAGCCAAGCCAGTTGCTCCTCGGTCTGTAGCAGTGCATGGGATTCTTCTGTCCTGGGTGCAGGACTCTGCACTTGTGCTTGTTGAACCTTTTGGGACAATCTTCCAAATTGTCTAAGTCTCTCTGAATCTTATCCCTATCCTTCAGGGTATTTACCACTCCTCCCAGCTTAGTGTCATCTGCAGACTTGATGAGGGTACAATCCTCCAGATCATTAATGGAGGTGTTGAAGAAAACAAGTCCCAGAACTGATCTCTGGGGCACTACGATTGTTACCGACTGCCAGCTAGACATCAAGCCATCAATCACTACCCAATGAGCCCAATTGCTGCATCTCTGACGAAACGTGACTAATCACCACTGATGGATCTGTTCCCTGGAATCAATTTTCCTTCCTGTCTGACTCCAGTTATATTTTAGGCCATTACAAAATCCCACAGCAGGGAGTTCCTCAGGTTGACCATGTGTTGGGTGAAAAAGCACGTCTTCATATTTATTTTAAACCTGCCACCTATTCATTTTGCCAGCTGGCCCCTCATTCTGGTGTTACTTGAAGAGGCAAATTATATGTCTCAATTTGCTTTCTCTACCCCACTGGTTTTCCATCTGTGGCCCAGGGCAGGAGTCTGTAGACTCTACTGACATTCTCTGAAGAGGTCCACACCTCCCTTCAAAACTTTTTAGGGGTCCAAAAATGAAAAACTGTTGAAAACTGCTGCTCTACGCCATTCATGACTTTAGAGACCTCTTGCCTACCCTCCCACTTAGTCATCTCAGTTTCTTCAATCTCTCCTCCTATGTAACTTGGCTGAGACTCCTCTAGGAGGGAGAAGGAAAAGGGTGTCCTGCCACCATTGGGGGAGATAATGCAAGTGTTAGCAACCCCTTTCAAGGCACCCCCTTGAAAAGGCTGCACATATTATTTCACACTGGATACTCCCAGGAGCCAGTGGGCGAAGGAAGGGTGCGTAAATCAGCAGTCTGGTTCTGTGGTATGGAGATCTTTTTCTTAGAGGACAGCAGTCCAGGTCCCCGGAGGGTCCTGAACCAGAGGGTTAGGGCAGAAGTACTTGGCTTCGCAGCGTGGGGTAGGGCCCAAAATCCGTCAGCTTGTTGTGATGAATTAGGAGGTGCAAAGAAATGTGGGGGGCTGTAACTGTGGGTAGATTATTGGAGTGCAAGCCCCATGGTAGTTTATTTGCCAGGGATTATTTTACTCCAGTAAGGGGGACCCAGCTGGTTCCCAGGCTGGAGGCCAACTCCCCACTCCCTCTGGCTTCTTCCTCTGTTTTGCCAGCCCCCACAAAAATGAGGAGACCCATCACTCCAAATCACCCCATCTCCTCACATAGTGGAGCTGGCTTCTGATTATTTGTGCATGGTGGAAGAACTTATGCCAGGGAATTACCCTCAGCCCTGGCCAGGTGCCGAACAGGGCCCTCCCTGTGGGGGCGAATGGGCGATCACCCCGGGCCCCACGGTTACATGGGCCCCGCGCTGTCCCGCTCCCAGCGGGGCAGTGCAGGGCCTGCACCGTGGTCCCCCCCACCATGGCCGCTTCCTCCTGCAACCCTCCCCGCTGCCGGGGCAGGCCGGGAGCACTATGCCCGGCCCTTGGGTGGCCCTCTCCGCCCAGAAGGCAGAGCAGGCAGGCCGAGGGGTGGATCACGTGGGGGGAGCGTGGCCTCTGGGCAGGCCTGCCCCACACAGCTGCATGTGGCCAGCTGTCCGCCGGCAGCCTCGGCTTCCCGGGCCGGGGCTGGAGTTGTGGCTGGAGCTGGTTTCCTCCCCCGGCGGCCTCCGCCTCCCGGGCTGGGGCTGGAGCCGGCTCCCTGTGCCTGCAGCCTTGGCGTGCCAGCCCCCTATTGGCCCAGGGCCCTGCTCCCCCCAAGGGACGGCCCTGGTGCCGAGGGAGTCACTAGATGGGTATCCCCACACCAAAGCATGATTTGTCCCCTACTCAGACTTTTCAGAGCATTTCCCCACTAGCGTGGTGGCATCAGCCCTGGTGCTCCCCTCCCGCAGTGCTTGGACCCACCCTCCCCCTGGCTGTTTGTGGCCAAAGCGGAATGGGTCTGCACCCCCACCTTCGAATGCCATAGGGCAGACTGGTGCAAGGGTGCCTGATTGCTGCTGGTCCTGCCTGAGAGCAGGGCCATCTACTGCATTGAGCGCTACGCAGCCCCCCCTCCACTCTAGCAAGTGTGCTGGGAGCCAGGACTGCTGCATTCTTGCCTCAGCTCTGGGAGGGCAGTGGGGTCTAGCAGTTGGAATACGGGGGGCTGGGAGCCAGTATTCCTGTTTTTTTTTCCTGGCTCTGGGATTGAAGAGGATTTAGTAGTTAGAGCAGGGAGGTTGGGAGCCAGGACTCCTGGGTTCTCAGATGTCCTTAGAAAGGAACCTACTCTCTTGCTACTCTCTAGGCCAGCAGCTCTCAACCTTTCCAAACCACTGTCCCGCTTTCCAAGTCTGCTTTATCTAATGCCCTCCAAGTTTTCACCTCACTTCAAAGCTCCTTGCTTACAAAATCAGACACTAAAAGATGAAAGTGTTGCCACAGTCTTCTATTGAAAAGTTGCCGACTTTCTCATTTGTACCATATCATTCTAAAGTAACCAGCTGGAGAATAAATATTGTGCTTACCTTTCAGGGTACAGTCTACCCAAGAGTATAAGCCAGCCATGGTCTGTAGGAAAGTTTAGTTTACATTAGTATCTAGATGAGTTGATGGACCCTTGAAAGACCTCTGTGTAGCTCTGACTGGGAACCACAGCTGTTGTAACTCTTTTTGATGTCTACCACAACTACTGCATGTGGTTGTTTCAGAAATGTCACTGTGCTCCAAGAATAACCACACTGCTTTCCTGCGGTGGATGTGTTCACCTCTTTATCTGTCACGTGTGACCTCTGTGGTCCCTTTGAACAGGAAAGAGGTCGGGTTGGGGCTCACCCCATCCCACTGTCCACTGTGACTCAGCCAACATCTGCAGAACACCTCCGGCTTGGTCAACAAGCTTAAAATGCCCCGGGTGGCAGTGGATCCTGGCGGATCTATGAGCTCACAAGGCCCGACCATGGTGGGACCAGTGTGTGATCTGGATGTGGCAGATGTACTCAGCTGCAAAGTGAGTCCATTTCAGCTTTGCTATGGCCCTAATGTGTGTGTGGGGGAGGGGGCTGGCTCAAAGGAAAGGGACATGGGGTCTTTTCTGTTTAGGGGGTGCTGGCTCTGATCAGCCCCAAGGGGGGGACTAAGTGGCTCAGTGAAAGAGGATGGTCAGCAAATCAAAACTCATGTTTGCAGAATAGGCTGATGCAAGTTGGAAAAGCTTCCCTCTGCCATGCTGTTTTTATTGCCATTGAAATGTTTAGAAAAAGGATTGGTTTGGGTACAATTGCAGTAAAGAGACCCATCCCATCCCAAAGGGAAACATGCAAACAATGATCTGTTTTGGCCCTTTCCAAACTGATTGCTGAGTTTTTTAAATTTTGAAGCCACTTGTAGAAGTGAAACATCTTCCTCTGTGAAAATATTTTTAAAGGTCAAAATCCAGAACAAAATCTTCTGCCCCCCTTTCTGCTGACAGGCCAACTCTGTGGTTGTGTCTACTGTGATGACAATGAAAACCAGGCCAGTCTTCCCTTGCAGGTGGCTGATCCCATTGGAGATCTGGGTCCTTTTTTGATCCAAAAAAAGTTCTGCGTCCATCAAAACTAAATGTTTCCAAGCACTCGAAGGCTGGCGAAATACTGTGCCGATCTCTGTGTGAGGCAGGAAGTCACACTAGCTGGTTACAGTGGGGTAGAGAAGACTTATGAGGAGAGGCTGAGGGAACTGAGCTTGTTTAATCTGTGGAGGAGACACACTCGGAGGGCGTGGGGAAGGGATTTGATAGCAGCCTTCAAATACCTGAAGTGGGATTCCTGGGAGAACGGAGTTAGGCCAGTGGTTTTCAGCCGGTGTGCAGTGGCAGATTGGTGTTCCGTTAGTGTCCCATGAAATTTTGTACAAAGGTAATGAAAATCAATGTAAAACAAACATTGTTTCATCTCAGACAATATTCTATATAACCAAAGTTACAACTCACAAAAGTCATGAAAATTAATCATTAAATTCAAAGAGAGGTATCGGTCTTTCAATTCTAAAATATGAACATTCTGAACACAGGTGGCCAAAGAACAGAATTGAGAGAATGTGTGTTTTTTTCCTGTGGATTTGAAACATTAATGCATTTGGTCCTTCATTAGCTTGTTGTGTGCATTATGTTGCAAACCTTTCTAGTAAGACTGTCACCATAGTAAATGTAAGTAAACATGACGTTATGAGCAATACATTGAGCTGAAAAAAGTGGATGTGCCGTGGAATTGTTTGTCTCATTGAAGTGTGCTGTGTTACTCAAAAGACTGGGAACCACTGAGTTAGACTGTTCTCAATTTATGTCCACACTGGCAAGTTAGTTCGAATTAAGGAAGCTTAATTCGAACTAACTAAAGCCATGGCTACACTAGGCTTTAATTAGTTCGAATTAAGGGCTTCCTTAATTCGAACTAATAAGTTCGAATAGGGTATTAGAAGTAAGGCTTAATTTGAACTAACTAGCTTGAATTAATCAATGTGGCCATGTTAATTCGAACTAATTTCTTAGTTTGAACTAACCGGCCCACTGAAATCAATGGGGATCACTAATTCGAACTAACTTTTTCTAGTTCGAATTAATCTAATTCGTACTAACTAAAATTAGTTCGAATTAGTTAGTTCGAACTAACTAATTTGAACTAATTTTAGTAAGTGTAGACGTAGATGGTGGCAGATGACAGAACTAGGAGAAATGGTCTCAAGCTGCAGTGCGGGAGGTCTAGGGTGAATATTAGGAAACACTTTTTCATGAGGAAGCTGGTGAAGCACTGGGATGTGTTACCTAGGGAGATGATGGAATCCCCATCGTTAGTGGTTTTTAAGACTTGGCTTGACAAAGCTCTGGCTGAGATGATTTAGTCAGGGTTGGTCCTGCTTTGAGTAGGGGGTTGGACTAGTCACATACCAGTGGTAGAGAAGCAGCAACAACCTGATTTGTCTGTTTTGGCACTGAGGCTTGAATCTCCTCCATTCGCACACCTGTACACCACGTGGTTGGTCTTTGACCATCTAACAGAATATCATTAACATCCTCCATTTGGGTTTCTCCAAGCCATAGTGTCTAACACCCCCCGCAACCCCTAGTAGAGCAGATAGGGTTGAAGGGGTAGACTGTGAGGTGGGAACCCAGCCATCTTTAGGGAAACCACATTTGCCTGGATCATGTGTCACTTTGAGGCTACCAGTTTGCCTCTGCAGTCATCCATCCTGATTTTGTACATGATCCAGTGATAGAAGAGAAGGTGGAGGGAAGGCGTATGGTAGCAGTAAGTCCCATATGATGGGGAGTCACCTGGGAAATAATTCTGCTCCAGAACTGAAAAGTAGGCACTTGGTCTTTTGAACTGTCACCAGAAGGTCTATATTTGGGCACCCACTGTGACAGCAGCCTCCTGGGATAACCTCCTGAATGTGCAAAAATCAGGGTAAGCTGCAAAAGTGGGAACCAATCTCCCTGAACACTGATGAGAGGTATTTAAACGAGGCTCCCTATCAGTGACAACCAGGCTTCTGATTCCCCACACCAGTTACCATGAAGCCTGCCAAAATAGAAACAGCCCCCTTCATTGCACTCCCAGTCCTCTGGCTCCCACCTAGCCACACGGTCCCTTAAAGAAATAAGTTCTCCTGACCCCAAAGGGCCAGCCACATTACACAGAACAACATAGGTTTGGCTCTTACCCAAAATACCACACTGACAGCCAATTCTTTAATAACTACAACTAAAGGTTTAATATAAAAAGGAAAGAAACAAAATATAAGAGATGCTAAAGGGTCAAAGTGAATCACATACATACAATAATTTAGAGTCCATGTAAAGCAAGTTCTTAGAAGAATAAGGAGTTTGCAAGCATGATCAGTTTCTCTGGTGGACACCCAGAACCTGGGTGGGCCTCAATCTTTTGTCCAGTCACAGATGAACAGTTCCAGAGATGGGTGTTGGTTGTAGACTGGGGAATGAATTAAAAACGGAGTTGGGGCTGCTGCCCTTTATTACCTCTGCCTTCCCCAAGCTGTGTGGAGTTTTTGCAAATCAAAATGGAGTTGAGTCACATGTTCAAGTTCTAGTGGCTCAACAGGGTTCTTCCTGGGCCCACTATACCTGGGAGCTTCCTTTATGGGCCATTAAGGAGACAATAGCTGTAGACATCTAGCCTAGGGAGTTTCTCAGAATCACAGAAGGTGAAACACAGATTTAACAAACATATTCCTAACTTGTAATACGGATACAATTCTCACATATAAACCATATAATAATTTCCAGCCAATTATGACCTTTATATCGGTATCAAACATAGCATAGCTCCTATGGATTATTGCAATTATGAAATATTAATATGAAATAGTATCATAAATGGTCCCCTAAATCCAGACAGCGTCACACCTGCCATGGCTTGAAAATATCTCGTAGTCCTCCAGGGTTGGTTTTGCACTTTTGGACCTGGAAACAAATTTTGTGTAGTGCATCTGTGGTGGTGTTTTGGTTGCTGGGGGAGAGCACCCTCCACTGAACCCCCTGCTTCCTGCAGCACAGTACCCCCTCGTGCGGCATCAAGCTCAGCAGTCAAACTATGGTGCCAGCATCCTCACCTTGCTCTCTGTCCCCATTACCACCTTGGGAAAATGTGTCTCCAAGGGGGGGTCCACCTCCTATATATTCTCATGACTCACCACATAGGGATGGGAAAAAAGAGATGAAGGAAAAACAAAGGATGGGGAGAGAAAGAAAGAAAAGTTTCCATCTTGGATTCTTCAGCTGTCATGCAATATGGTCCCAGACCGCCGGCTACAGGGAATTTTTAAATCTATTTGAATTATTATAGAGCCAAGGAGCCATTGCCCTGAACCAGTCCCCTGATGTGTTCGGTGTTGTACAAGAGGAACCGTTCCTTCAGTTCTCATTTGTGGAACTCTTCTGGCAGCAGCAAAGGGCCAGGTTTTATATCTAGGGGTTCTTATCCAGGGCCATCCCATGGGGGGAGCGGGGCCCAGGGCCAATTGGCCAAAGTGGGGCCCCTGGCCCCCCATGCTGGAGGGAAGCGTGGCGGGCCGACTGGCCCGCTCCGCCTCCCAGGGAGCCAGCCCTGGGCCGGGAGGCCGAGGCTGCGGGCACGGGGAGCCATCTCTGGCGGCTGAGGCTGCCTGTTGGAGAGGGCGGGGGAAGCCCCATTCGCCCCCCCCCCCCCCGATCCGGGACGGCCCTGTTCTTATCCACAATACAACACCAAACTAGCTTGAGCCCTCACCCATCTCCTGGAAAATCACACAGCATCTTCAGTGTGCCTCCAAAGAGCAATACGTCCCCTCTCACAAGCACAGAGTCTGAGTCTAGAAAGTAAACCTTTCAATAACAGAAGGGAAATAACAGTGCCCTGGTTTGAGAAAGCACTGTAAGCAGAGTGCATAAACAAAATGATCCGAACCCACCCCACCTCTTGCTCTACTGAGCTTTCCACATCTCCATTGTAGGGCTCAATCGGCCCCCTCTGCCAGCTCCCACTACTACCGGGTCTCCTTCTGTTGGCTCCCCCTCATTCCTGCCAACTTGGGGCCCCCTCTGCTCCTGGTCCCTTGAGGTTTCCCAGTTTCCCCAGACAACTTCCATTCTAGAGAGTTTCACCTTCCTGTGATTTCTACTCTGAGTCAAATGGGAAACTTCCAAGTCCTGAGCCAGACAGATCCAGCTGCCAGCAGAGCGGAGAGTCCCTGCTCTTCAACAAAACAAGAGTCCCAAAGGAATCATTAGTTGTGACTTTTAACAGTGGGAGGAGATATTTAATCCATGCTTGAGGATAGCCCTTAGTCTGGGCTAGTTCAGCCTCAGCAGAAATGATACCACTTCTCCCTGCTTTCTTTTACAGTCTCATAGACTCATAGTCTCTGGCTTCCGAAAGCTTCCTTTGCTGAGTTCTGTTCAGAGGAGAGTGAACATATGGAGCACAGGTCTTCTGTCAATTGTTTGTACAATAGGGGACAACGTTTCATTCTCCACCACAGTTGACACTCCAGTGATTTGTAACCCAGCACCAGCTAGACTGACCGTTTCCTATCATGCTCCTCAGCCCTGAGGTGGCCTTATGAAGATATCGAGCCCATGCAAATAAAGCACGCCCCCCCAACGGATTGAGCAAGGGGAGTGTTAAAAGGAAAAGAAGAAGAGAAAAAAAGGATCCAGTCCACCCAAGAGCAGGAAGGAAAATTGTGCCTTTAATCACAATGTTTGTTCTCTTTTTACATCCAACCTCGTGGGAAGTAGCCACGACCCACCTTGCTGGACTCCTGTACAAGTAAGCCCCAAATACAAAATTCACAAGACATATATATTTTCTAACATGCTAAATACAATATACATAATGCAACAGGTGAATGCACAATACAAAAGGTTACATCATGCCTAAATCCCTATATGGTTTCACTATACTTAATATACAGGTTGCATGATTAGATTGTACTTAATATACAGCATATAATCAGCCCACCTCTGTTGATGTTTACAGTTCATTTAGGTATTGAATAATAATTCTGACCAATGAAACGTTCCAAACTCTCTTGCCCTTTCTGGTACCTTATTACGTCACCTGTTTAACAGAGTAAAGTTAATGGCTTTCTAGGAAGGCCATCACATTAGATGGTTATCACTTGACCATGAATGGTTTCTATTCCATTTTCCTTGTGTTAGCTGTATATTGGTTCTTTCCAGCCAAAGCTGTTTACAGTGCCACATTTCAGTAATAGGTTTGACCTCTTGACTCCTTAAGGGCTATGTCTACACTAGGAAAAGTTAGGTCGACTTTGTTAAGTCGACTTAATAAGGTCAACTTTAAGTCAACTTAAAGTCAACCTTATTAAGGCGACTTAACAAAGTGGTTACCCTGAATGGGGACTTATTAAATAAACCTAACTTCCCTCAGGTCGACCTAAGAAAGTGGACTTATGTATTGTGGGGCCTAAAGACAGAATTGTGCTTGCTCTTGCTCTTTTCAGCATTAGCTATATTGACTCCATTTTACTATTTTGTATAACCTTTAGCTGTTAGGCCCCTTGAAGATTATTTTTTACTATATATCCTTAGCTACCAAACCCCCAGGCGGGGTGCTTGTTCTGCTAAAGATATAAGCGATGTGCTGCTATCTAGGCATAGCAAGTGACCACACATAACCGAAAGTGTCTGTGGTCAGATTAACATCTGGACCTGTCAAGGACGAGTTGTGACCATGACGTCGGATACGCTGTAACCAAAGAGTATAACTGTATTGCTTTTCCCACTTGTTTTTGTTGCCTTTCTTTCCCCTTCAGGGGTGCAGAGACAACCTCACGGCCGCGATAATAAACAAGAGCTCTTTTCTCTCCTTCAGTCTCGTTGGTCAGTTTGTAGGGAACGACATTTCTGGTGGCAGTGGTGGGATCGGAGGCTCCGTGGACTCGTCGAGGAATCGCCTGAGGCGCCATCTCTCGCTTAATGAGAACAGCGGGCACTTACTGGCAGGCCCACTGACCTACCGATCCCGAACCCAAGACTGAACGAGACAGGTGTGGTGCACGAGAAAGTGCATCAGGAGTGGTTTGAGGGAGGACCACAGGGAAGACCAAGGCCTTGGCAGGTAGGCAGCCCAGTAGGAGGCTGCCAGGAACTCTGGGACGGCCCGGGACGCCGTTGACCGTATCCCGTAGAGTAGATAAGTATGGTTCTGTGTGTGTGACCTCTCTTGGTCTAAATTCCTTGCCAAGTGTCCGGTTGCCTGACCAGCGATCCTTATGATCGCTGCCGTGTGTGAAACTCTCCCTCGGGAGGGGATCGGCACAAAAACTCAGGCCGTGTAAAACTTCCTCCTTTAAAGGCAAGGTCTCTCTTTCTCTAACAAGTTTCTGTAAGCCTACATGTCTGTCAGCAGCACCAACTATCTCTGCGAGGGGAAACCCTGCGACCGGAGATTAGTTGAAAGCAAGGGACGGTGTGTTGTACTTCTTTTCCTTCTCCCATTCCCTTCTAACACATTAGCCGCTACAGCAACTTGCACACTACATTGCACCCCTATAAGAAGTTGGAAGATAGGATAAAAGGGGTTTAAGTTTCTTCTCCTCCAGAGGTTAATGAATCTCACTGACCTAGCCTGGTTTGGGGTAGGGACAGTATTAGGAGTCATTGCAGCTCTGGTGATTGATGAGAGTCCGTTTCCTGTCTTACTGTCTTTAGTGTTGACAACTCTTAGTCCCGGACTAAATTCAGGCATAGGACTAGGAATTATTGTAGTTTTTTTTTAATCTATTCCTGGCAGTTGGATAATTCTGTTTCTTGTCAACCTCATGAATAAGTACTGAGGTAGGCTGGTACCAGGGATTTGTTTCTGGAATAGGTGCTGGTATAGGACTGGGAGTTATTGTAGCCTTAGTATTTTATTTTTTTGTTAATAGGGCTGGCAATTAGTATTTGTAAAATCTTTAGAAAATAGAGGTCTGACCGGTTTTGTTTTTGGGTAATAAACAATAAAAAAAATCCTAAACCATGAGTCAAAACCAAAGCATGCTGAAAGGGGTCCCAAAGGGACCCTCTGTCAAACCAATGTTTGACAAATGGGGCCCCGAAGTCATGCAGAATTTGGAACAGTGGCACACATTAACTAAAGGAGATCTCAAGTTACAATTTCCCCTGTTAGGAACCTTTGAAAACTCCCAACTGGAGTACTTAGAAGGAAAATTGAACTCTCTTGAAGAAGAAAAAAAAAAAGGCCTCTAAACTCAGGGCAGGATGTAAACTCTGGCAGGCAGAAACAGATAAACGCCACAAGGAATTTATAATTAGCAGTTTAAAAAAAAAAAAAAAGAAAGAAAAAAAAATACAAACCTTAAATTAACTCAACAATTAAATAGCGAAAAGAAACCTCCAAACCTCCAAATTCCCTCCTTTCCCTGTATCCACTGCTTCCCAAGCAGACACCCGAAAAGACTCAAAAGGATCCCGTTTCCGAAAATCCTGAGGACATTTTGGACTCCTGTCTGTATAATCCTCCATCGCCCTATGTTCCGTCTGCACCCCCCGAAGATGCCTCTATGACCGAATCCCCTTCCAATTCCAGCTTCCCAGATTTCAGATTTCGCTGATTTCAGAGGCATCCCCTAGCCAGTCCTCAAGCACCCCCTCCAGTCACCCAAGCCCCCCGGTGCATCATTGGACACCTGAGTCCCTCTGGACCCGTGGGGGGAGGCTTCGTGCAACTAATCAAAGACACCGAAAGCAGTCCCACTCCCAATCAATACCCTCTTCCACTACTCCAGGGGTTATGGCCCCCCTTCGTCAGGTTCCCGCAGGAGCCAAAGGCACCCTAGTTAGTGTCCGTGTCCCTTGGTCCCTGAGTGATCTCCGTAATATGGCTCAGACTTTTCCCTCTATTTCTGAAAACAGCCCCAAGTTTAAAAGGGAGCTGCAGATCATTTTCGACACCTATAACCCCACTTGGGCTGATGTTAATCAGCTTCTCAACGTTATCCTATCTCCGACCCAGCGTGAGCGTTTGGTGAGAGCTGCTAACTGGCCCTCGCAGCCGCCCCTTACTCAAGACACCAGCCAGGAAGACATAATGCAGGTCTCTACACTTCGTAAAAACATTTTAAATGCTGTCGAAAGTGAATGGCCCCCCAAAAAGGACTGGACAAAGATTAGTCAGTGCAAACAAAAGGAAGGAGAAGATCCCAAAGACTATTACGAAAGATTGTTGGAAGAATTTAAAAAGCATTCTGGGGCCGAAGATCCCTTAACCCAAATAAGACCTGCCGTTACTAATGCTGACTTTTACACTGACGGCACTTCTTTTGTCAGTGAAAGTGGGGAGAGACAAACAGGATATGCAGTTGCAACTAAACATGAGATTGTGGAAGCGGCTCCGTTGCCTGTCAGCACAGATGGCCGAGCTTGTGGTATTTAAAACGAGCATGCGAGCTGGGAAAAGACCTTAGGGTCAATATATATACAGACTCTAGATATGCCTACGGGTGTGTCCATGATTTTGGGCAATTATGGAAGCAAAGAGGATTCTTGGCAGCAAATGGAACTCCCATCAAGCATGCCTCTCTCATACAAGAAGTGCTGGAAGCAATATTGCTGCCAAAAGAGGTGGCTGTAATAAAAATCCCAGGACACGCAGGGATAAAAGGCAATGAACGGGCTGACCAAGCCGCAAAGGCAGCGGTCGTTCAAAAGGTCGGGGCAACCCTTGCCTCTCTCCAGGAAACTTCAATCACCATGCCCCTTAGCATTTCTCTCATGCAATCCTTAGCCAGTCCTCAGGAAAAGGAGAAATGGTCAGGGAGCTACCAGAGCAAGGAAGGAACCTGGGTTAATTTAGAAGGAAAACCAATCCTTCCCCAAGTCTTTTATTCTGACTTGATAAGAGGGCTCCACCTTCAAACCCATGCTGGGGCCAAACAAATAGTAAAAACAGTTCAAAGTGCCTGGGAGGCTCCAGGTATCCGGGAAAAGGCTCAGGAGGTGATACAGAACTGCACTGTCTGTTTAACTCATAATCCAGGGAAAACTCAGAGGGCCCCAACTACAACTCTGACCTATCCCTTGGAACCGTTCCTCACATGGCAAATGGACTTCATTGATTTACCTCCATGCCAGGGATATAAACATGCTTTGGTATTAATAGACATGTTTAGTAGGTGGCCTGAAGCCTTCCCTACTAGGCGGGCAGATGCAGCAGCGGTAGCTTTGGGAGATTGCCCCCCAGTTTGGAATCCCCCGAACTCTTAGCAGTGATCGAGGCACCCACTTCACGAGTCAGGTCATCCAAGACCTGGGAAAAGCATTACAAATCCAGCTCAAATATCATTGTGCCTACCACCCCCAGGCCTCTGGGGTTGTGGAAAGATTGAATTGTTCTATAAAAAATCAGTTGGCTAAACTGTGTGAACACCGGGGACTCAAATGGCCTGAGGCTCTACCCATTGTCCTTATGAATTTAAGAGCCTCTGCCAACCGAACCTTAAGTCTAACACCCCACGAAATAGTAATGAGAAGACCGATGCGAATTAATCCCTGTCTTGGCCACCGCCAGCTTACCTTGGGACAGGCCGATGATATCCTATTGTCATATTTAAAGACTCTCACCTCTACATTGCAGCAAAAGCACCAACAGGTTCGAGCAGCACTGGAAGAGCATCAGCAGAGCTCTGAACCTCCTGGTGGAGCTGGCCCTCCCTTGCCGGGGGATTGGGTGTTTGTCAAGGTTCACCTGCGCAAAAACTGCCTCAGACCCTGGTGGAAGGGGCCGCACCAGGTACTGTTATCTATTCCCACAGCGGTCAAGGTACAAGGAAACAGCAGCTGGATCCACTTATCCCATGTGAAGACTGCACCTGTTCCCACGGAAGCAGCGACACCCGTAACTCCTCGGATCCTTCAGGTACGGCGGGGTGAAGCCATAGACAATGAATCCCCGAATAGCGGACCAGAGACCATCCATGGCTCCCAGGAACATTCTCATCAAACCGGTGAAAATAAAATGACAACGAAATCCAGAAGAGCTGCCCTGGCAGGCCAACCAGGTTTCAGGATTATTGGGGTCAACCATTGTGACCTTTCCCACATTTTTCTCTATTCCCACACTCACTACCCTTCAAGGGGCCCTGGAAAAAGGAGGTTGAGGGTTGGAAAACTGGGGATTGGGATTGGAATTGTGTGCATAATGGCAGGGATCCTTATTCTATTCTCACTATGTATACCGGGGGCAGGAGAACAAACCTCAGCCACCTGTAATGAAAACAGCTTCCTTGAGTGGACTCATAGGTTGGCTACTACCCTAAATGCTTCCAATAGGTGGGGCTGTCAGCCTCCTCCTCCCAGAACCCCTTAGTGCTTTGGATATGACTCTCAATGTCCTGCCAGGGGACTTCGATAATCATATTATCCACTGGGGAGAGGAGGAGAATGAAATAATCATTGTATATGATACGCCAGGACTTTTATGCTTTACTGCCAACTGTTCAGCACCCAATGCCAGTAGGGTGGGAGATAGTCGATGCGATTTCACCTCCTATTGCTCTCCTGCTTCTTGCTGGTGGAAATCCCCCCAGGCAAGGTATTTAACAGTGTAAACCGTGCCTATAGGTGGGAGCCTAAGAACGAGCCTCCCCTTGGTAGCACATATGACAATGATACCTCCTATCTTGAACTTGTTAATGCTATATGTAAATCCTTGTATCACTAGGCTAAAAGAACTGTTGGCGAATATCCCTATAGAGCAGCTTTCCACTGCACTCCCCTCAACAGCACACAACCAGACTTACTAAGCAACCCTCGTGTCTTGCTGGAATGCAAGCATTTAAATCGCTCTGCCATGCACAACCTTGACTGGGGAAATTGTGCTGTGGTTGATGGGGGCTGGTTCGATATCAGGGAGATCACTAAGGGCAGGGAGCTCTCGCTCACCCCTGATACCGTTTGCTCTTTAGGATGGTTCCTCCCCTTCGAAGGCCCCTATGATTTCCTGTTCACTCCAGTACCCCCAAAGGGGCCCAGGGCATTAAAGGGCCACTATTTTGTATGTGGGCATAAAGCCTACAAGCAACTTCCTGCATTTTGGTATGGCACCTGTTACATTGCCAGACTATGGCCAGCTGTCAAGGTGCTCAAAGATGCCCCCAGTGGGGTCCATATTCACTTGGGTAGCGCTAAAAGACACCTTTACACAGGAAAGGCAAAAAGGCCCAGAAGGCACCCCCTAAGGTCCATAAGAGATTGAACTTCTAACTCGTATATCCTAGGTATGGACACAAGTAATCCAGAGGGGGAAGGGGAATTCAACAAATATGCCCAGTATACGGGCCGAGAAGAAGCCCACTCTTGGTTAAAAAGTGTGAACCCCCTTACTGAAGCTAAATACTCCGGGTCCGCTGTTTTCCCTTGGGTCGGAGTGGTGGTTGTGGGTCGCACTGCGGTTCGCCTGCAGGCCCTCCTGGAAATCTTGGCCAACGAAACCTCAGACGCCCTTAGGGCCTTGGCTGAGGAGCAGCGCCAAATTCGCTGTATGGTCCTGCAAAACCGCCTGGCGTTGGATTATTTACTAGCAACCCAGAGTGGGGTGTGTGGCTTGGTAAATGGAACTTGCTGCATGTACATCACTGATAACTATGAGCTTGTTATGCAAAAAGTCAATTTCATCCAGACAGTGGCCAAGGCTGGGGGAAGAGCAGTAGATTGGTGGGCCTGGCTCACATCCTGGATGCCAAATATCGGAAATTGGAGACGAAAAATATTGTTAGCCCTCCTTGCGGGCCTTGCTGTTCTGGTTATGCTGTGTCTCTTCATATCTGTTTTAATAGCTATATGCAAAGGCCTTATAAGTAAACTGGTTAGAACCCCCGCACAAATGTTTGTTTTCAAACACACCCCCAAAGGAGGAGAAGAAATTTTTATGCAACAGGGAGTTCTCAGTAGAGGAGGGGAGACTCTCATGCAACTGGAGAACGAAAACCAAATGTAATTGATTCTTTAGAGAGTCAAAAGGGGGGAGATGTGGGGCCTAAAGACAGAATTGTGCTTGCTCTTGCTCTTTTCAGCATTAGCTATACTGACTGCATTTTACTATTTTGTATAACCTTTAGCTGTTAGGCCCCTTGAAGATTATTTTTTACTATATATCCTTAGCTACCAAACCCCCAGGCGGGGTGCTTGTTCTGCTAAAGATATAAGCGATGTGCTGCTATCTAGGCGTAGCAAGTGACCACACATAACAGACAGTGTCTGTGGTCAGATTAACATCTGGACCTGTCAAGGACGAGTTGTGACCATGACGTCGGATACGCTGTAACCAAAGAGTATAACTGTATTGCTTTTCCCACTTGTTTTTGTTGCCTTTCTTTCCCCTTGAGGGGTGCAGAGACAACCTCGCGGCCGCGATAATAAACAAGAGCTCTTTTCTCTCCTTCAGTCTCGTTGGTCAGTTTGTAGGGAACGACAGTATCCACACTGGCCTTACGTTACCTAAGGAAGGGTTAGGTCGACCTAAGCAGGGTTAATTCGGATACCGTGCGGTTCTTATTATGTCAACCTAAGCTTTCATTTGGTCGACTTAAGGATTTTCTTAAGTCAACCTAGTGAAAGCCTCCTTAGTCGACCTAATTTGCCAGTGTAGACATAACCTTGATTCATAAATCCAGGTGTCCAGCTGCTCAAATATTATAAAATATAAATTCCCTACATCCTCCCCTCCCTCCCCCCAACTTTCTTTCTATGGAAAAGGATCCAGGCATTCTATCCTATCTGCACACTAGCTGTTGGGGCAATCGCCCAGGAGGCCCTGGCTCCAGTTGGCCTGATGCTGAGGTCCACCAACCATGCTATAGGGAAAGGAAAGGAGCAGGCCCCTGAGTCTGCCAAGCCACAGGATTACAGATACCATTTTCTGGAAGAGGCAAGGGCAACAGACAATTTTAAACATCCCGATAATAACACTAATACTACAATAACCACAAGTAATGCACCTAGCACATGAATTATACGACCAAGTAATGAATGAGTATCAGTTAGGCCCATTCGAAGGGCACAGGCAACATCGGCCCAGGCACAATCAGCAGGTATTTTAGTCACTAGCTGGAATGCCATCGTTCCTCGGAGGTCCTGAGTCTCCAGTACTCATGTCTTGGGTTGCTCAGTGGGAAGTTGATTCAGCAAACAGCATTAGGTGGTCCCAATTAATCCAAGTCAGTTGTGGTAAAGAATTAATCCAGAGGATGCCCGGTAATGTCAATCTGTCTCTCTGCTGGTACCTGTCCATGGTAGGTGGAATTTCCCAGTTGCAAAGAAAAGTTCCCAGGGCCATGTCCGACTCATTCCATGTATTTGCCTTCTTTTAGGGATTGGTTGTTGAGCAATGCTGGTCCCGAAAACAAATTTGGTTTCCTTGTACCACCCACCTTTGGGGAGACACCGGTTCCAAACACAGCAGAGGCGGTGGCTCTTGTAACCATCCTTCCCACGTATTCCCCTGCCCAGCCCATATTAATCCCATACGGGGTAGTATACTTCAGGTCCAATTGTTTCCATCCAAACTTGCCACACAGGTCCCTGAGACCATCCCAGAGGGCCATACACCTTGGTAAGCATCTTGCAATAAGGTTATTAGGTGATCAGTTAGGGTTTGCTGTACTTGATTACAAGCGGCACTCCATAAAATAATTGCAGTGTTTCTGGTGACCTCAATTATCAGTGCCTCAGTTATGTTTTCCAAACTTAAGATAACCATTCCCAACAGGTGATCCATGGCACTGAGTGTGGACCCCTGCAGTATCCCATCTCCTATCCAGTAATCCAAGGGCATACTCCAGGCAATCAATAGAAGCCAAACAATCTGTACCCTGCAATGAATTCCAACCTTCCCACAGATAGTTAGGAAGGGCTCGTTTATGAGTATCCCCCCACTAAATTTGTGATTGCCCATAACAACATCCTTTCCCCCACTTTTGTGAATTGTGAACAATTAGTAAATGTATTACTCAGAAACCAATCAGTAGGAAATAGGGTAATAGAGATTTGTAACCCTGATGCATTGAGAACTATGGGTCTTTGGACAGGGGTGACCCACCAAGGGGACAGATCATTAACTACTATACGGGCAGAGGACAGCAGTGTAGGGGAAGGGAAAACCTTAATTAGGCTCCATAACTTGGTTGCCTGGGGATGGGTGGGTTGACATGTCTAGTTAACAGGTGGTACATTGCCTGAAGAATCTAAGGGGATCCAAAGAGAAGTGAGACTACGCAAATTCCCTACAGGGAGGATTACTCAGACACTCAGATCTTGCTTACCTTTGCAATTAAATTCCAACCCCCATCCCCATCTTTGCCTCAGTCTCCTTTTCTGAGCAGTTTTCCATTGCCCCTTGGGTGCCTAAACCCCTTCAGCTGCTTTGCCAGGATCCCAGGGGAGTGCTTGACCTGACACCCATTAGAGGGATTTGCTGGAAGCAATTCCAGCCCACATCCTTGGCTCCAGGTGGAGTGTTGTGACTATATGCTCCTTCATCCCTCCTCTTCTTCCTTTTCTTCACGTCTCAGCCAAAGATAATTGGCTATGGATGGAGTCTAGAACCCCACTCAACTCCCATTCCCACTTCCCATGCAACTCTTCTCCAGCTCCAACCCCAAGCTGGAGGGCCTTGCCTGTGCAGACAGCTGATTCCTGCCCATTGGTTTGTTCTGTGACTCAGCCAGGTGGTGGTGTCTGGTTTGAATACAAACCACAAAGGGCGGCAGTCAAGCAGGAAACTGCAGGGAGTTGACCACAGACGTTAGAGTTTTAATTCCTCTATGCTTGCCTGTGGCTCTAGGCTGGCTGGGATAAGAAACCCACAGTGGTGCCTGCAGAGTTTTGTCCCAGTGTTTGAGTAACATGGCCTGATTTTATCATGTTGGTGACAGAGTGTGTGAGTGTGCAATATGTAGAGCCCTGCAGATCTGCAGATATCCGCATCTTATCCGCAGATATCCACATCCGCGGCTGCAAATGCGGATATCCGCAGACCCGTTGCTGTGGATTGCGGGTCGGGTATGGATCCTATTTTTATCTGGTCATGGCTGTACCTGCAGAGAGCACATTTGCTCTGCCCAGAACATCTGATTGGTGAGAGCTGCAGCCCTGACTGAATCCGGGGGCCAATCCAGGCGGAGTAACAGTTGCTCCCCCTCCCATGTCCCCCACTGCCGGCCACTCCCCCCAGCACCAAACAGCTGAGTGATCTCAGCAGCCCCCATTTCCCATGGCCAGCCCTGGTGGAATAAGAGTTGCTCAGATCTGGGCTAGCCGGGGCTCTGAACAGCATCCGGCTTTTATTGGCTCATCCAGGTCCTGGGTCCTGCCCCCAGCCGTCCTTCAGTCTCTGACTCCAGACTGTGAGAGCCAGAGCCCAGCACCTCAGAGCTGGTGTTCAGTTTCAGTGGCCAGTCCGCACCTCCACTGATCAGCTGAGAAACTGCAGCAGCCCAGACTTCCCAGCCCAGCCCAGGCAGAATAACAGTTGCTCAGATCGGAGCCAGCAAAGGCTCTGAAAAAACACTGGGAGCTGTTGGCAACTCTCTCCCCTCTCAGCTTTTCTCCGGCTCCCTGAACCTAACTCGCCAGAGCCATCCTCAGTGGCCAGATCCCCCCACATCAGCTGATGATAGGCTGCTGCTTCTCCCCTTCCCTGGCTGCCAGCCACCAATGATCTGATCGCTCAGCTGAATTAATTACTCACCCACACTGAACAGTTGAGTGATCTGATCTTAGCCCTAGGTGGAATAAGTGGATGATCAGGGCCAGCGGAGCTCTAACCAAACAGCATTGGGAGCTGCTGGCTAGTCCCTACCCTCTCTGGCCCCTTCCTAGGGCTCTGTGTGAGCCCAGCCCATCAAAGCACAGTGGCCAGTCAGAGCTGCCAATCAGCAGCGGCTGGGCTGAATCTGGCTTCAGCTCCCAGGAACTGGAGCAATTCCAGTCAGTTACTAGGAAGACAGTTGCTGCTCTCTAACAGTCCAGGAACTGACAGGCAGCTGCCCCAGAAGAAAACACAGAGGTTGCACCAGGATCCTTAGAACTGTCTATAATGTTTAAAATAAAAACAGTGTGTGCACATTTACTAAGCCCCTGCTTTTAAGTTGTTACATTACAGAACACACACAAGCAGGAACACAAAACAGAAGCACAGTGTAATGACCAGCAGCCAAAGCAGAGCAGAGCTGCTGTAAGGCAGGGGAGGGGTGGTTGTGGATACCCACAGAACATGGAGATGTGGATTGCAGATTGATACCTGCTTGCATGTCTTGGATATGGATCTGTTGCGGATCCACATTTTTGTATCTTTGCAAGGTTCTAGCAATATGACTCATCCTCTACATCAGAGGTAGCAAGGACACACACAGATATACTGAGCATGCAGGTCTCATCCCCTCCAGCAGGGAACAACTGGGACAGAGAGAGAGAGAGTGTGTGCACAAGAGTGCATATGTCATCCCTTCCACCAGGGGGCAGCAGACACACACACACACACACACACACACACACACACACACACACACACA
>ML685771.1:21924483-21985408 GCA_007922175.1 Pelusios castaneus
ACACACACACACACACACACACACACACACACACACACACACACACAGAGGCTATGTCTACACTTGTTAATTTAAGTCGACTCAGCATGTCTGCACTCAAAAATTAAGTCGACTTAAAGAGGACCCTGCCAAATCGACTTAGAGCGTCCACACTGGATGCCTAAGTGAACTTGTAGGGGCTAGATGGACCTGGGACTGGTCCACGGTGGTAGGGGGGGCACCCCTTGCCAAGTGTCAGGGGGCTCAGCATTTGCCCCATTGTACCTGGGTACAATGGGGGCTGAGCAGGACAGGGACACTGGCAGGGCATAGGAGCGGGGTGGGCAGGGCATGCCAGGCTCTGACTGTGCCAGCCACCCTGGCTGGGAGGGCAGTGGGGGAGCCCTGAAGCCCTTTAAGTCGACTTAAAGTCGACTTAGGGCTACTCCGCGTCTACACTGGCTTAAGTCGACTTAATAAAGTCAACTTAAGCGTTAGATCAGATTAAAACACGGTGTTATTAATTCGAACTAACTTTTCCTTAATTTGATTTATGGAGCAGCTTAAGTTGAATTAAGGAAAATGTAGTGTAGACACAGATTAAATTAAGTCTATTTAAGCAAGCTTAAATTGACTTAATTTGTAAGTGTAGACGCACCCACAGAGTGCAGGAGTCATCTCTTCCACCAGGGGGCAGCAGGGACACACACTCACGGATTGCGGTTGCAAATCTTGCATTTTAGTTTTCACTGACATGGAAGATCTTTGTTTTTATTATTGACCTGGGAAACCTTTTACTGTTGTCGATAAATATACCATAAGCAACAAAAGAATGTCCCAAAAGCATGTGCTCAGTCTTGATAGTCTGTGCACAGGAATTCAGAGTTACATAATTGTTTTAGCTGCAGTTACTTGAGCAGTTTGGGTTTTTGGGCGCGGGCAAGAATAGAAAACAGGAAAAGGATGAAGGCATGGTCAGAGTAATTTTAAGATATGAGAAGTGATTCTGAATAACAGTGTGAAAGCACAATGTGTCTTATTTTGAACCCAATTTCATGGACATCATCATTTATTTACGGGTTTATGGACAAGGTCAACATTGTACAATGATTAGGGGGCTGGGGCACATGACTTATGAGGAGAGACTGAAGGAACTAGGCTTATTTAGTCTGCAGAAGAGAAGACTGAGGGGAGATTTGATAGCAACCTTCAACTGCTTGAAGGGTTGCTCCAAAGAGGAGGGAGCTAGGCTGTTCTTGAGGGTAACAGAGGACAGAACAAGGAGCAATGGTTTCAAATTACAGCTGGGGAGGTCGAGGTTGGATATTAGGAAAAACTTTCTCACTAGGAGGGTGGTGAAGCATTGGAATGGGTTACCTAGGGAGGTGGTAGAATCTCCATCTTTGGAGATTTTTAAGGCCGGTTAGACAAAACCCTAGCTGGGGTGATTTAGTGGGAGTGATCCTGCTTTTTAGCAGGGGGTTGGACTAGATGACCTCGTGAGGTCCCTTCCATCCTTATTATTCTATGATTCTATGATTTTTTACTGACTGTGCAGAAATTTACGGACAATTGGCAATCATCACCATGCAGGTCTCATCCCCTCCACCAGGCGCAGCAGAGACACACACAAACACACGGGGCCAGTCCCATCCCCTTCAGCATTAACTGAGGTGTGCCAGCCAATTCTCCTGTGTTTCGTGGCAGATACAGCTTGGGAATCAGGTGGTGAAGGAGCCCAGCACTGCTCAGTCCCCTGGCAGCTCATGCTGTACCTCGGTGCAATGCAGTTGGAACTAGTTTCCTGTTCACAGTATCCACATGATTTGGGGAGAGATGGGACTTCTCTTTTCTGGTTCCCTTATCTTTTATTTAGAAAAAGAAACCCACGAGCAGCACAACCCCCTTTCTTATCAATGCCAAAATAAATACCCCCTCCCCCCAGTTTTAATGCACCAGTAAGATTGGGTGGCTGAGGACTGGACTGTCAGGAAGCTGGGTTGTGGAGACTGAAAACCAGACATCGTCCTTGTTCCAGGGGGGCTGGTCTTCACTGTGCTGGCACTATGTGATCACCTATGGAGACACAGTGCCTGTCTCCCAAGAGCTGACAGAGAAAGATTCAAGAAAGACAATGGCTGGGAGGGAAACTGTAGTGGACAGTCCCACAGTAGAACCAGAGATATAATCTGAGAGTGGCTCACTGCTGACACGCAGTGCAGGGTTCATTCTATCCAGTCCCCCTGATTGTGAGGATTGAGTCACAGACTCAGAGGTTGCGTCTACACTAGTAAATTAAGTCGACTTAAGCGGGCTTAAGTCGACTTAATTTATTCTGCGTCCACACTGGATTATCCTTAAATCAACTTAATCTGCTCCTTAAATTGACTTAAGGAAAACTTAAGTCGACTTAATAAGACCTAGATTTAAGTTGACGTAAGCCAGTGTGGACACCCTAAATCGACTTCCAAGGTTAGTCGACTTAGGGGCAGGGTCTAGTGTAGAGTCTCTAAGTTGACTTAGTAAGGTCAGGTTTAAGTCGACTTAAGAGTCCTGTGTGGACTCTCTAAGTCAACTTAATAAGGTCGACTTAAAGTCGACTTAGTAAAGTCAACTTGGTAAAGTCGACCTAAATTTCTAAGTGTAGACATAGTCAGAGACTATAAGGTCAGAAGAGACCAATGTGATCATCTAATTTGGCTTTCTGCACAATGCTGGCCACAGACCCTCACCCACCTACTCCTTAAATAGACCCCTAACCTCTGACGGATTTATGGACATCCTCAAAGCATGATTTAAAGGCTTCACAATGCAGAGAATCCACCTGCCAGTGACCCATGCCCCATGCTGCAGAGGAAGGTGAAAATCCCTCAGGGCCTCTGCCAATCTGGGTAAATTCCTTCCTGACCTGTTAGCTGTCGGCTTTCGGAGACCCAGGACCCAGCACTCAGCCTGTCTGACTCACAAAGGACTCCTCCGACCCCAACCTCTGCTTGAATCAGAACTGATCAGAAGAAAGACTTTAAAAAAGCAATGAAAAGGTTGTGGAGACACACCCAAACCTCTCCAGACAAGGGTGACAGGATTACGGAGACTCCCCTAGCCTCATCTACATTGAAGGGAGGCATCTCAATTAGCATTCAGAGCAGAGATTCGAAGGGCAGCACTGCATTGCACTGAACCCTGGGACCAGAGAAGAAGGGGAGCAGAGCATGACAGGGGATCTGATCTCTGCTCCTGGTGTTAGCGAACCCACACCTGTACACCCCCCGCTCAGCAGTTATCAGACCAAGTCTCCTGGCATCCAAAACACTGAATGTTCTGACTGCATTGGGAGCACCCTGGAAAGGACATTGCTCCAGAGGCGGCCTTAGGCTATCTGGGGCTCTGGGCAAAGGCCCATTGTGGGGCCCCCTACAAGGCCTAAGCCCCGAGCCAGCCCCCAAGGCAGGCCGCACCGGCCCCTGGCCCCCACGCCAGAGCCCACGCCCTGAGCCAGCCCCCACACCTCGCGTCAGACCCCGGGCCCCCACGCCCCCACGCCAGTTTCCGGGACCCCAACCAGGGCCGCGCTCACCGCCCTGTGCCCTGAGCTGGCCTGCTCCTTATCCCTGAGCCAGCCCCTGTGCCAGCCCCCAGGCCCCCGAACAGGGCCACGCCAGCCCCCGCACCCTCAAGCTGGTCCCTGGGCCAGTCCCCGAGCTCCTGAGCCGGCCCCTGGGCCCTCGAAAAGGGCCGTTCCGGCTCCTAGGCCCCCGCGCCGCCTCGGGCCCTGAGATCGCCCCCACGCTGGCCCCTGTGCTCCCGAGCTGGCCCACAGGCCCCCGAACAGGGCTGCGCCGATTCCTGGACCCCCGAGCTGCCCTGGACCGGCCCCCCAGCCGCCCTGCACCAAAACAACCCTGGGATCCTCTCCTGAGTCATCGTTTACCCATAAACAAACCATGTCTTCTCTCTTGGACTACCGTTGTTTCTCTGGCCTACAAAACCCATGCCCGAGTTCAATACACTGGCTTGATGCCTGGATCCAGAAGCTGCATCCGTTCCACTGGGACTTCACCATTTCCTGATTGACTGTGTCGGAGGCTCTCCCTGTATCCAGACCTGCAGCTGGAACAGCCCACTGGGAACCTCAACTTGTTCAAGAGCCCAACTCACTCTCTCTCTCCCCATTTTTAATGCAGATAGAGCTTTCTTAAATTGACTTTTGTCATCAAATTTCAGCTAAATTTAATATTGTGACTGTTCTGCTTTTTTGGCTCTCTTTGTAGGGCTCTCATTGTAACATAGATATCTGGCAATACATCACTTTTATGGCTAAACTGATTGTTTCTTGCTTGCTTGCTCAGTCTCTGAACTGCATTACCTCTTTGTAGCTTTGGGCTTCCCTATTTTGCTCTGCAGTAAACTCCTCTTACCTAAACCAAAGATCCCTGGAGCACCCAACAATCCCCTGGGGTTTGCTCATCAAAGGGGTTACTGCCAGAATGATTGTAATGGGAAAGTGAGGATAGGGACATACTGAACCAGTGGCACATGAAGGTGACAGCTTGGAAGCGCTGTTTGACCCAGACTGTGGAGTCCAGGGGCATATAATGGACCATCTTGCAGTGTTGATTGAATCAGTCCACTCTGATATTCCCCTTCAATCTGTGAATGTGTGTGTATAGGTGAGTCACTGTTCATTTGAGTCTGGGGCTGGATGGACCCAACCTTGGAAAACGTAGGTCCTGCAGGGTAGCTCCATTGGGAGGGGACTTGCATATTGGAGAAGTAAAGCTCTATATGAAAACACAAGAGACACAAACAGTACACTGATAGAATAACAACCCCTCCCTCCAGGAAAATAACCCTAGTAAATGAACAAATGCCAAGGTAACAGGCAATTCTGGGAACAAGTCCCAAATATTGCAATTCACTAAATCCTGAGCATGTGGGCAAGACTGACCAGCCAGATACCTGGGAAAGAATTCTTTGTAGTAACTCAGGCTATGTCTACACTTAGGGATTTTGGTCGACTTAAATAAGTTGACTTTAATAAGTCAACTTTAAGTCAACTTAGAGAGTCCACACAGGACTCCTAAGTCGACTTAAAGTGGGTCTTACTAACGCTCCTTAGAGGTCCCGGCTAGGAGGGAGCAGAGGCTCCCTTCCCTCCTTGCCCTAAGTCGACTAAGTCGACATAGGGCGTCCACACTGCTTAAGTCCACTTAAGAAGTTGACTTGAGCATTAAAGTCGACTTTATAGTAGGTTTTATAAAGTCGACTTTAAATTTCCTTAAGATGACTTAAGCAGCACCTTAAGTTGACTTAAGGAAACGCCAGTGTGGACGCAGAGTAAATTAAGTCGACTTAAGCCTGGTTACGTCAACTTAATTTACTAGTGTAAATGCATCCCCAGAGCCCATCCCACCTAATGTCTCATCACAGGCCATTGGGCATATTTACCTAGTAATCACAGATCAAATAATTGCCAAATTAGGCTGCCTCATCATCCAAACCCTCCATAAATTTATCATGCTCAGTCTCGAAGCCAGCTAGCTTCCATCGCTTCCACTGAAAGGTTCTTCCAGAACTTCCTTCCTCTGATGCTTAGAAACCTTCATCTAATTTCAAGTCTAAATTCCTGATGGTCAGTTTATAGCTATTTGTTCTTGAGTACACATTGGCACTGAACTTAAATAGCTCCTTTCCCTCCCTGGTGTATTTATCCCTCAGATATATTCATAGAGCACAATAATATCTCCCCATAGTCTTCTCTTGGTTAGGCTAAACCAGCCAAGCTCTTTGCTATGTCTACACTTGTAAAGTTAAGTCGACTCTGTTAAGTCAGCCTTGTTAAGTTAACTTAACAGCAGACATGGCCATCCACACTTGCTTTAAGTCAACTTAATGAAAGCCCAGTGTGGACACGGCTTTGTGTAGGTCAACTTACGCATCCTTAAGTCGACCTAAGTTGCCAGTCATCTTGACTATGTCTACACTTGCACTTTTAAGTCGACTTTAACTAAGTCGACTTAAAGTCAATTTAGTTAAGTCGACTTAGTGGGTCTACACTTAAAATTAAAGTCGACTTAAAGGGGAACTTACAAAGTCGACCTAGAGCGTCCACACTGGATGCTCTAGGTCGACTTTGTGGGGCTAGGGGGACCTTGGGCAGCTCCACGGTGGTGGTGGGGGGGCACCCCTTGTGTGCAATGGGGCAAAGGGGGACAGGGCCCCTGGCAAGGCAGAGCCCTGTGTGTGATGCTGTCTGGATTTAGGGAAGCATTTATGATATTATTTTCTATGGATATCTCATAAATGCTATAATCCATAGGAACTATGTCATGTTTGGTATCAATAGAAAGGTAGTAATTTGCTGGGAATGATTATATACTTTATGTCTAGGAATTCTATTTTGATTAGAAGTTAGGAGTTCGGTGTTCTATCTATACTTTAACTTGTGTGATTTAATGGGAACACCCCAGACTGGATGTCACCAACCATTGTCTCCTTAATGTTTAGGAATTTTCCAGGTAGAATGGTCCCAGGGAGTAAACTGATGAGCCATTAGGGGCACAATGCTTGTATTCCTTATGTCCTTAATGGCTTAAGCAAGCAAGCTTAAGTCAACTTAATTTACCAGTGTAGACGCAGCCCCTGAGTCTCCTCTCATAATGCAAGTTTTCCATTCCACTCTCGTAGCCCTTCTCTGCATCTGTTCTGGTTTGAATTAATCTTTCTTAAACATGGGGGACCAGAACTGCACACAATATTCCAGATGAGGTCTCACCAGTGCCTTATATAAGGGTACTAACACCTTCCAGTTTCTACTGGAAATACCTCATTTGATTCATCCTAGGACCACATTAGCTTTTTTCACAGACATCACATTAGTGGCTCATAGTCATCCTATGATCAACAAATATCCCCAGGTCCTTCTCCTTTTCTGTCACTTCTAACTGGTATGACCCCAACTTATAGCAAAACTTTTTGTTACTAGTCCCTAAATGCATGACTTTGCACTTTCCACTAAGAAATTTCATTTTATTTCTATTACTCCAGTTTACCAGGTTCCAGGTTTTCCCGTATGACATTTCGATCCTTTGCTGTATTGGCAACACCTCTCAATTTGGTAGCATTCACAAACTTTATCAGCACATTCCCCTTTTTGTGTCAAGGCCTGTAATAAAGACATTAAATGAGATCAATCCCAAAACCAATCCCGAAGGAACTTCACTAGTAACTTCCTTCCGCCTGACAGTTCTCCTTTCAGTATGATCTGTTGCGGTCTCTCCTTTAACCAGTTCCTTATCCACCTTTCAATTCTCATATTAATCCCCATATTTTCCAGTTTAGTTAACAGATCCCCATGTGGAACCGTATCATATGCCTTACTGAAATCTAGGCAAATTAGATCCACTGCATTCCCTTTGCCTAAAAAATCTGTTATCTTCTCAAAAAAGATCAGGTTGGCCTGGCATGATCTACCTTTTGTAAAGCCATGTTGTATTTTGTCCCAGTTTCTGTTAACCTTGATATCCTTAACTACTTTTTCTTTCAAAAGTTTTTCCAAGACTTTGCATATTGCTGAGGAAATCCTAAAAGGCCTGTATTTATCTGGATTGCTTTCTTTCACTTTCTGAGAAATAGGACCTAAGTTAGCAATTCCCCAGTCATATGGTATAGCCCCTGAGTCTACAGATTCATTGACAATCCTTGCTAACAAATTGGCATTTTCATGTGCCAGTTCATTTAATACGCTTGCATGGATATTATCCGGGCCCCCAATTTAGTCCCACTAAGCTGTTCAAGTTTGTCTTCTATCTTGGATGCGGTAATTTCTACCTCCATATCCTCAGTCTCAATAGTCCCCCTGCTACTATCCCCAAGCTCATCATTAGCCTCATTAAAAATGGAGGCAAAATATTTCTTTAGATATTGGTCTATGCCTAGATTATCTTTAACCTCTGCCCCATCCTCAGTGCTTAGCTGACCCACTTCTTGCTTGCTTTCTTTCTTGCTTTCTGTCTATATGAAGATAGATCCTTCTACTTTTGATTTTAATTGACTATGCAAGGTCCAACTCTACTTGGTTTTTGGCCTTTCTCACTTTATCCCTAAATGCTCTGCACTGCAAGAGGTACCTTTCGTTCCTGATTCCTCCCATCTTCCACTCTTCGTAGACTTTCTGCTTTCTCTTGTTAACCTGTCTGAGATGCTTACTCATCCAGCTTGGTCTACAACTCTTGCCTATGAATTTTTCCCCATTCCTTGGGACGCAGGCTTCAGACTCTGCGACTCTGACGTGAAGTAATTCCAAGTATACTCCACCTTTAAATCTTGATGTTATTCAGTCCAGACCACTTCCCTCACTAATTCCCTTTATTTTTTAAAGTTTGTCCTTTTGAAATCAAAGATCCTAGTAACAGATCTATTTTACTTCATCCTTCCATTTCCTTTGAACTAAATTAGCTCATGGTTGGTGGTCCCTAAGATATAATCAGCTTTTAAACAAAAGTGGAAATGAATTGAAAGGGTCAGTTTCACTTTTATTGAAAGTCACTTTCTAGCCTATTAGTCTTTGTGAAAGAAAGAAAGAAAGAAAGATCTACAGAGCCACAGGCAGGTGCAGCAGACTGCGCCACGACTGAGTCTGGGGTGTACCTGGAGTTAGAGACTGGGAAATCTGCCAGCTCGAAGTGTTATGAAGCTGGTTGGCTGGTGGAGGGGAAGTGGCTGGTTTGTCTGAAGTAGGACACTGTGTTGTTGGGAGTGCAGAGAACCCGGGTTTCAGCAGATGAAGAACCAGAGCAACATGGAACTAAGTCTCCTTCTGTCCGTGCTGGGTGAGAGTCCCTGGGTTCTTTCTTTCTTTCTTTCTTTCTTTCTTTCTTTTGATGTCCTCTTTTCTCTTTTTCAGCCTCTCTCCAGATTTTCCCCAACCTTGCATCACCTGAAGGTAAGGGATGTGTGATGCAGAGATGCTATGTCTGCCCTGGGGCATTTCCTCACCTGAAGTGAGGGGATGGGTTAGGGTGAGGGGAGGAAGATGGGGTCCATATCAAGGGCATGTTCCCCCATTTCCTCTCCCCCTCACTCCCAGTGGGTCTTCCTCACAGCTACTCAGACCGCTGTGTTTCCATTACAGCCCCCACTCTCTCCCTGGACCCCTCACACAAAGAGTTCTTCGTGGGGGAGCATCTGACCCTCAGGTGCTCGGCTCCGGTGGCTGAGGAGCCGATGGGGTACCGGTTCTTCAACCAAGGGAGTGGGGAGATGATCTCTGCAACACCCCCTAATCTGTACAGGGAAGGCCGACTGCATCTCACTGCTCAGGTGGCGACCAGCGGAATGTACAGCTGTGCATACTGGAAGGGGGAATCTGGGCAAGAGACCCCCTCTGAGAAAAGCCCCCCCATCTCCATTCAAGTGAAGGGTATGCCTTTGCTTCCTTAGTCTGCTGGGGCAGCAGTTGGGAGAGGAAAGGGGGGGGGGCAGGAATCCCTCCCCACCAAGTTTTGTTCTGGAGACACACATCCTAGTGCCCTGGCATCCTGTGTGTGGCATGCGAGTTCTGCAGAGACAAAGGAGCTACTTCCAGATTGAGTCAGTATTTTGTCTACATGCAGGGGTAGGGGAGTTAAGATAAGAAAGGGCTGGTCTTAGATTAAGAATCTGGAAATCCAGATGTGCTTGTAGACAGGAATCCCTCTGAAGAGAGAATGCAAGGGACCCAGAAGAAAGACAGCTTGGTCCTCTGAGCAAAGGTTACGTTCAGAAAAGTGAGCTATCTCTGAGTGGATGTGCTGACCTCAATAGTTTTACCTAAATTAGGACTGGAAGATTTGACTCTCCAACTTTTTTCCCAAGAGAAAGAGCTGCCCACAGCTCTTGTACCTATTTATTTTCTTTTCCTGACTGCAGTACCCCTGATAGTTACCAAAAGACTCATTTTTCCTCTTCCCCTTTAAAATGTAGGATTTTCTTGGGTGTTTGATTTGAAATATTTTCCTGTTGAGAACTGTGACTAAGTCACTGTCGTACTGTGTTTCAAAGCCTTCTGCAAAGTAACTAGCCTTTAAACAGAAGTGAAAGCAATGTTCCCAGCTCTCATGGTTTGGCCATGAGAACCATGATCATTATTATTTCCTTAAAGCCCCAGCTGCTGGAGTCAAGCCATGATTTCAGTTTTCATTCTTAAAGACAAAAGCACATTTCCAGCTCTTGTGGCTGTGGAGAAGGCTTCAAAATGTGACCCCTAAAGGCTCCAAACCAGAAGGAAATAAAAAGAACATCAAATCTAGGATTTTTACATAATCTCAAAATTTTAAAACTGATCTTGTGATTTTTGGAAATCCTGACTCATGATTTTTGATTATTTGCAGTTGCTATATTGGGAGAGTAAATTAAATATGTCAATTTAATTCCTGTTTAAAGTCAGTTTCTAGTCTGTTATTTGTAGTATGGTAACACCCATGATAGCTCCAGGCTGGGGCAGTATAAACTCACGGGCCCTTGCACTGGTAGGATGCTTCCCAAAATTAAATAATGTATTCCAAGATTGGGAAATGGCAAAAAATAAGGAGCCAAGAATGATAGAAAGTAACCTAGATTTTGTTGCCATTCTCTCAGTTATTGTACTGAAGCATTTGTAACAAAGTAGAACAGACATTAAAATTTTAAACTGAACCCTAAATGTCAGCATATGGTAGCGTTAGCAGTGAGCAGGTCTGATATGTACTTAATTTTCTTTCTTCATATAGAAATTAGAGCTGGTGTTTTTGTCATCTAATTTCTAAACTATTGTTTGCAAATTATCTTCAATTTCTCAGGTCCCTAAGTAGCCCCAGGAATCACTGTTAATTACCCAGCCCCCTTCCAAAATCTGAAATGGCACCCTCAGTTTTTGAATTTACATCTTCATCCTCTACCCCATTGGCCCTCCTCCCTCTTCCACTTTGAGTGCTCCTCACTCCAAGTGGGTTGACTCCACCAACGATCCTCACCCTCTCCAGGCCTTTACCCATCTTGTGTGTTGTGTGCATGGTGTGGAGACTTGGCTCAGAGCTTCAGCTGCTCATCTGGGGCTCAGGAGAGTCCTGCTGAATTCCTAGCTCCGGTGCAACCTCCTGATATTAGAGGGATAAGATGAGGGGAGTGCTATCTTTGACTGGACCAATTTCTGCTAGTGAAAGAAAGAAGCTTTCGAGCTAATGAGGCCAGTTTTGGTGGGATGTATTCCTGGAGGTCTCATCACATGGCATAATCTTTAATTAAAGATTCCTCTTTAATTCCCGGAAATGCTGAAGGTGGGGGTGACAACCCAATTTTGATCTACACAAAGATCTTCTTTCAGGATGGAGAAGTGGCTTTATACAATGTGGAACTGATTATTGAGCATAAGGAGATACTGCACCTTGGGAGAACCATTCAAGGTGAAGTAGACCAAAGTTGTAGGATAAATGAGGGTTAGTGGGTTCTAGGCTGTTTTAATGAGCCATAAATCCAGTGTCTCTACTGAGTCTATGAATTTGGGTGTCCAGAAAAGTCAAGAATTTAAGCTCCCGGCCTCCTTGTGCCCCTTCCAGATTTCTATAGAGATCTGGCGCTTTGAAAGTATGGAGGAACCTAACCCCTCTGAAATGGAAATTAAGCAAACCTTTTTAACCAGGAGTAATTATGCACTGTACCTATTGACCAAAGGTCATGATGGATGCTGGCAATTTGTAACTCACAATGAGATCTGTTTGCAAAGTCCTGCTCTAGGAGTTATTTGTGGGGAAAGTCTCTGGTCTTGGAAGCTCTGATGCCATGGAATCTATGGGAGGTCAGTGCCTCTTTGCTGTCTTTTGACCTTTAACTAGCTTTGAAAAACAGAGGGCCCATTTCCCAAAGGGGTTTAGGCACCTCAAGATGGCAGATAGCTTCCTAGTGGGATTTTCAAGAGGGCCCAAGCTACCTATGTACCTAACTCGAGCTGACAGCTCTTTGTGAAACCTGTTTTTTTCCTTAGCTGCACCCCCAGCCCCAACCCTCTCCTTGAATCCCCAGCAAGAGAGATACCACATCAAAGACTCTGTGGGACTTGTGTGCACAGCGCCCCCTCAGGAATCTGGCGTCAAAGGCTTCCTATATTTTGGAGATGTTGGCATAGGTGTCGTAGCCGTGGGGCGACCCAAGAGCCACTACATCTACAACCTGAGCATCACAGGGCCGGCGGTGTTGGGGTCATACAGCTGTTCGTACTGGGTACGACTGTCCGGAAGGAACGTCCAAGCCAGGAGGAGTGAGTCAGTCACCATAAGCTTGGGAGGTTAGTTCTGTATTGTCTGTAATACTCTGAGAGCTATGAGGGAGGGAGAGAGAGAGAGAGTAGTATCCATACCCCCTTTGTGCTTACTGTTCTTCCCTCCTGTCTCATTTGTGGATGCGCTAAGTTTTGCATTGTGGGGGAAAAAAATATTGTTTCAATTTTTCTTTCAGGGGGTGAATTATTCCAGCGTGTGTGTGTTTTTTCACGTGTTTAGGTTGGAAGGTTTTTAGAACAAAACAGGGCTTTTAGTCCATGTTTTAAATGAAGATTAGAAAAGGAGGCTGAGCCCCTTTGAAATACTTTGCTGAAGAATGTGGATTCTAAGCCATCAAGCAAGAAAGGCAGAAAGGTCAGAGAGTTTTAAAACTTCAGGGAAGGACAAAGAGGAGAAAGTTTGAAAACTGCCGCCATACCTCCAAAATAAAGGAAAAGGAGTGAAAGATTTAAGACTGCAAATAAAAGGGATGGAGTGGAAAGTCAGAAAAGAAAATGAGAAGAGAAGGAAAAAGTTTTAAAACTGAAAAAAAAAAAAAAAAAAAAAGACAACACTGGGCAATTATGCTGGAGATATTTTGTAGCTGTACCCGCAAAGCAACAATGATATTGTGTTGTTGTTGTTTTGTGTTTGTGTATTATTGTACATTATTTTAAATGATGCTGTAGGGTTTTTTGTTTTGTTTTGTTTTCTATCACTGCACTCAAGGGCTATGTCTACACTTAAAGTCAATTTAGTTAAGTCGACTTAGTGTGTCTACACTTAAAATTAAAGTCGACTTAAAGGGGAACTTACAAAGTCGACCTAGAGCGTCCACACTGGATGCTCTAGGTCGACTTTGTGGGGCTAGGAGGACCTTGGGCAGGTCCACGGTGGTGGTGGGGGGCACCCCCTGCGTACAATGGGGCAAAGGGGTACAGGGACCCTGGCAAGGCAGAGCCCTGTGTGTGATGCTGTCTGGATTTAGGGAAGCATTTATGATATTATTTTCTATGGATATCTCATAAATGCTATAATCCATAGGAACTATGTCATGTTTGGTATCAATAGAAAGGTAGTAATTTGCTGGGAATGATTATATACTTTATGTCTAGGAATTCTATTTCGATTAGAAGTTAAGAATTTTATATTATATCCATACTTTAACTTGCGTCATTCTGGACAAATGCCTTAGACGGGAGGGTGTGAACAACCATTGTCTCCTTAATGTTAAGGAAATTGCCAGGTGATATGGTCCCAGGGAGTAAACTGATGAGCCATTAAGGAAACAATGGTTGTATTCTTTATGTCCTTAATGGCGCATCAGGATACTCCCTGGGACCATATCACAGGAGACAATGGTTGTTCACACCCTCCCGTCTAAGGCATTTGTCCAGAATGACACAAGTTAAAGTATGGATATAACATCATTTCCAGCAAATTACTACCTTTCTATTGATACCAAACATGACATAGTTCCTATGGATTATAGCATTTATTTATGAGATATCCATAGAAAATAATATCATAAATGCTTCCCTAAATCCAGACAGTGTCACACCGTGCCCACATGCCCTGCCCTTTGGGGGGCATGCCAGGCTCCCCCTGTGCCTCCCCCTGGCAGGGAGGGCATTGGTGTAGTCCTGGGGTAGCCCTAAGTCCCCAGGGCTACACTGGCTTAATTCGACTTTAAAAAGTCGAATTAAGCCTTAGGTCGAGTAGAAAGGTGGTTTAATAAAGTCGACTTAATTTTCATTAAGTCGACTTTATGTTCCTTAAGTCGACTTAAGCAAGCTGCTTAAGGCGACTTAAGCAAAGTGTAGTGTAGACGCAGGACACATTAAGTCGACTTAAGCCAAGCCTAAGTCGACTTAATTTACCAGTGTAGACAGAGCCAAGGGGCCCTAAAGAATGATTATATATTTTTTCATACCTCAGCTCTTCCATTTCTGTTTTTTCCTGCAACTGCCGAGAAGACTGTTCCCCCCCACTCTTCCCTACCCCCCAATCAATCTTCTCTTTCCACAGCCTCAGTCAGCTGGACCCGGGAGTTGGCTGTTGGAGGGTTGTTCTTCTCCCTCAACAGCCTCATCTTCCTCATCACCTACTTCCTGATGAAGCATGAAGGTAACTTGCTCCTTTCAGGGGCAGGCAGCTCTGATTGCCCAGGCTTCAGGGCTTTATTCCAAGGATCATTATGACCCTCAGCCAACTCTGATCCCATGAGGTGCTCTTCAGCCATTGGCTGTCATGCAACCACCTCTGGGGCAGGACGTGTCGAGTGTAAGACAGCACCACAATCATATCAGAGAGTTTGCCCTACTCAGCCCCCTGTCCTGCTCCATGTAACACAGCACCCCCTAGTGAAGATCTGGGGAAGTGGGGTCACCCCTGACTCCAAGGGGAGAACATACCCTAGTGATCTGCTCTGCACCACGGAGAGCAGCACCATGGAGAGCAGCATCAGTGAGTCACCCACAGCACCCCCTACTGGTTGATCCACCTGCAGTTTCATGTCTCCTTCCCAACTCCAGCATTGTCACTGCTTGTTTGCAGGCTCCCAGCAGGGTCACAAGATGGGAATCCAAGCCCCAAGCAGAACCTCCAAAAGTCTTCAGCATCAATCATCTCAATCTGTCTGTGACCCACAAAGTCAAGTCAATGTTTCCCTGCTCCCTGACTCAGTTTCCCAATCTGTCTGTGACCCACAAAGCCAAGTCAATGTTTCCCTGCACCCTGACTCAGTTTCCCAATCTGTCGGTGATCCCCAAAGCCAAGTCAATGTTTCCCTCCGCCCTGACTCAGTTTACCAATCTGTTGGTGAACGCCAAAGCCAAGTCAATGTTTCCCTGCGCCCTGACTCAGTTTCCCAGTCTGATAAAGAGGGTTCATGATCACCGGTGCCAGAAATACTACACAACATAGATTTGAGCTGGCTTTCATCATCCTCCATGTCACGTCATTGCCACTGGTTCTACTGCTGCCATGGGAGCTGCGTCTCAGCTGCAAGAAAGAACATGCCCTTCCTTCTCCTTTTTCAGATCCTGGCTGCCACCTGTTTCTAAGCTGTACCACTTCCTGCAAACTCCCCTCTATTTGGGTTTCATAATAAAAATTTACTATGGCCCTCTTCAGTCTCTGTCTCACTGATGGCCCTGGTGTTTATGGGCTCCTTCACACAGTTTGCATTATGTCCTCTGGATTGCCAGCAGATAGCGTGATTCTCCCTCCACTTTGACCAGAAATTTCTTTCCCTCATTGATTGACAGATTCCAATACCAAAAGGGACCATTGCAGTCACCTAGTCTGAATTCCTGGATAAAACAGGCCCTAGAATGTTCCTTGGTAGTTCCTGGAGTGAGTCTTCTTGAAAAACATCCAATCAGTCAAGTCCAATGAACTCCCATTTCCAGATGACCCTAAGCTGAGGGGAGTGGTAAAAACACTGGAAAGCAGGGGTAGAATAGAGAGGGACCTAGACAAATTAGTCTAACCGTCCAAAAGAACTCTAATGAGGTTCAACAGGACAATTGCAGGTTCCTGCCCTTAGGACAAAAGACTCTCATGCACTGCTACAGACTGGGGACTTACTGACTAGGCAGCAGTTCTGCAAAAAAGGACATGGGATCACATGGGACAAGAAGCTGGAGATGATTCAAAAGTGCACCCTTGCTGCCAAGGCATATTGGCTTGCATTAGTAGGAGCATTGCCAGGAGATGAGATATCCCCTTTAATACAGCACTGGTGAAACCATATTTGGAGTATAGAGTCCAGTTTTGGCCCCCCAACTAAAGAAAAGATGTGGACAAATTGGAAAGAGTCCAGCACAGGGCAACAAAAATGATGAGGGGGCTGGAGCACATAACTCATGAGGAGATGCTGAGAGACTTAGACTTCTTTAGCTTATAGAAGAGAAGAGTGAGGGGGGATTTACATGAAAAGGATTTAAACAGATGATGGAACTAGGCTGTTCTCAGTGGTAGTAGATGACAGATGGTCTCAAGTTGCAGTGAGGTAGGCCTAGGTTGGGCATTAGGAAAAGCGCTTTCCTTAGGAGGGTGGAGAAGCACTGGAATGGGTGACCTAGGGAGGTGGTGGAATCTCCATCCTTAGAAGTTTTCAAGGCCCAGCTTGACAAACCCCTGGGTGGGATGGTTTAGTTGGGGTTGGTCCTGCTTTTAACAAGGGTTGGACAGATGAATTCCTGAGGTCCCTTCCAACCTTAATATTCTAGGATTCCGATTCTATGAAATGAGTGAACATGGGTGTGCCTTAATTTGAATTTCATCTGTAAACACAGTCATCAAGTAGGAAAGAAAAACAAATGAACTCCAGATGGATAAAAATTAGCCATCTGGGAGAATCCTTCCACATAGACACTTGGTCTCCTGGGTCTCAGCTGGAAACTATAAAAAGGAGGGGAAAACACTCCCAAGGCACCCATTTCTATTTTCTGGCCCTCCTCCTTCTCTGCACCTGAGCATACAAAAGGATTTTGGTGCAAAGGTCCTGAAGTGCAGGTTTGGTTAGTAATCTGCTGGCACATGGGGAGAGACAATTTGCTTTGTAGTTGAGCAGTGGCATGGGACCTGGATCCTGAGTCCCTTACCAGTGCCCTGAGTCTGGCAGGAACCTGGGGCCCAGCCCCAACGCTGGCCAAGGACCAGGGCCTAGCCACCAGCAGCAGCCCGATCCAGCCCCGACCCCATCTGAGGACCTGGGGCCCAGCTGTCGGTGGCCACAAGATCCGGCCCCCGAGCCCAGGGTGGCCAGGGACCTGGGGCCTGGCCACCGGCAGCACAATCCAGCCCCAACCCCGGCCGGGGATCCGGGGGCAGGCTGCAGGCTGGTGGCGGCAGGAGCCCAATCTGGACCGGATCAGGGGGACGGATTGGGCCCAGTAGCGTGACACGCGCCACGGTCTTGGGCCCTGAACCTATTTTTGGGGCAGTGATGCCTCTGGACTCATGATCATTTCGTAAGCAAATCCAAGTGAGTTTCTTTTCTTTCCTTTTCCTGGAACCACTTCTTACTTTGATGCCTTCACTCTTGGCTGCATTTCAATTCTCCTCTCTTTGCAGTTAATAGACTTGTTTTTCCTGTTTTATCTCATGCAGGGTGTTTAAACTGAGGCCATGTACACACGATCACTTTATTGCGTGATAAGGCTCCTTACCGCGCAATAAAGCTTGGAGCGTCCACACGAGTGTTTTCCCTGTTGTGCGGCAACACCCTCTTGCCCCGCAACAGTTAAACCACTCAAGTCGAGAGTGGTTAGGCTTACTGTGGAACAGCTGTTCCGTGGTAGTGCTCTGTGGACAGATTTTGCGCATTAGACAGCCTCCAGAAATGTCCCAGAGTGCCAATCCAGGCCACTCGGGGACATTGGAGCTGTCAAATATGTCAATTTCACTGCTCTAGCTGAGTAGTGAAATTGACATATATCGAGCTGCCACCCAAGCCCCTGGGCTGAGCTAGGGGGCTGACCTAAAGCGGCTGCCCTCGCTGGTTCTGGCCAGCCCCCTACCTCAGCCCCCGGGCTTTGGGTGGCGGCGGAGGCTGCGCACTTAAGCGCTGCAGCCCCTGCCACCACCCGAACCCCTGCAGCTGGACTAGGGTGCTGGCCCAAATCGGTGAGGGCAGCCGGTTCGGGTAAGCCCCCTAGCTCAGCCCAGGGGCTTCGGGAGGCAGCGGGGGCTGCAGCCAGCCCCCTAGCCCAATGTACCACTGGGGCAGCCCACTGCCAGCCAAAAGGCTGGCTGTGGGCAGTGCATGGTGGGACAGGTGCCCACCATGCACTGCTCCTTGTATCGCAAAGGAGCGTTCACACGGGTGAATGCTCCTTTGCAATATAAGAAGCACGTGTGTACACACAAAGAGCTATATTTATAGCGTTTTCCTTGTCCCGCAATAGCTTATTGTGGGACAAGTTTGTCGTGTGTACGTAGCCTGAAGTGTTTGGGAAATGGTTTAAAGTAATACTCTGACCTATTTTTCCTTGAAGAGAATAATGGATTTAATGCATTTCTATTGTCCAGGAGAGGGCGGGGAAGTACAGGACATATATTTCTGGGGGAAGATCTGAAGGGTTTGGGGGGTGATCTGGCTGTATAACCAAGGCTGGGGACAGCCAAGGTGCTCTGCTTTATCACAGTGATGGTCTAATGGTTAAAGCTGGGAGCAACGACGCCTGGGTTCGCTTCCTGGCTCTGAGAAGGGAGTGGGGGCTAGTGGCTAGAGCTGGGAACCATTACTTGTGGGTTCCATCCTGCCTGTGGGGATGGAATGCAGAATGGTGGGTTAGAGCAGGGGCTTGGGATTCAGGATTCTGGTTGCTCTTCCTGGCTCTGGGAGCGAGATCTGCTGAGTAGAGATGGGAGTGGGTGGGAGTCAGGAGTCCTGGGTTCCTCCTCCTAGTTCAAGCATGGGGGGAGCAGCTGTTAACCTTCTCAATGTAACCCTTCTGCTGGAAGGAGCTGGCAGCCCCAAGGGCTGTTCAATATGTGGGGGTTCTTGTCAATGATAAACCAGCTCAAGCACCTGCCCCCTCCCCTGGGAAATCACACACTCTCCCTTGGGTGCCTCAAATGGTAATGTTTCTCCTCTTGCAATTGCAGACTCTGAGTCTAAAACATCAACTCTTTAACAGAGAGAAGGAAATAACTCAGCACTAGTTTGGGGAAATGGTGCAAACAGAATTCATAAACACAAAACCCATGAGAAGGATCCACCCCGGAATATGTGAGAGTCGTGTCTTTTGCCTCTCCTTTCTTGCTTCTCTTTGCCCTGCTAACTTTAGTAGCTGCACTGTCTGCCTCTCTCTCATGGGGCTCCGCTAATCTCCTCTGCTGAATCCTTCCTCTCAAGGTTTCTCCTGTTCTTTTAGTGATTTCAGCTCTTAGGTCAGGTTCAGTGACTTCTGCTTTGGGGTTTGGGGAACCCTGAGGGACAAATGCTGTCCCTGATCTGAACAAACCCAAAGACTCCACAGAAAATCATAGATTACAGAAGATCACAAAAGATCACAGAAATCCCATTAACTCTGAACAGTGGGATGGGATAGTCAAATGGTGCCAGAGGACAGCACCTAGTCAGAGCTGATGCAAACCAGACAAGAAGACCCTCCCCGCCCCCCCCCCCCCCCCCGCTGCTATCACAGTGCACTAGCATCTGGATGCCTCCTTTGTTTGTGGATGAGATCACATCTTTCCTCAGCACTTTCTGAGCACACTTCTGCTGCTGTTTGGTCACACAAAAAGGGCAACATTTCCTTACCGCTGCGATTACCACTACAGTTCTTTGTAACCCAGACCCAGCCAAACTGAGGGCTTCCCGTCATGCTGGGCACTAGGTTTACTGACTCACATACAGTGTCCCCCTCGCAGCCACTCCGAACTTGCTTACCTCAATGAGATAGAAAGGTGACTGATAATGGCATATGAGGCAGGGCCGGATTAACCAGACTGGGCCCCCCAGCTGCCCTCCAACACGGGGCCCCCAGCCTGAGCCTCCCACTGCAGGGTCTGGGCCCATCACCCGCTCCCACCCCCCATCACAGGGGAGCCCTGAGGCCTGGAGAGCACTCCCGCCCTGGCCAGTCTATGGGGAAGGGGAGAGGGCAGCTGGCATGCGGCACGGCAGCCCCCATGCAGCCCTGGAGAGCTATGTGCCAGGCACAGGCTCACCCGGCGCACACAGACCGCCCCAGCTGGCTGGCCCCATCTGTCCCCTGGGCGGAGCGAGCAGGCTCTGGCCCACCCTGCCCCCGGGGGTGGACTGGCCGGCCCAGGGGTGAGGCGGAGCACAGAGCCCCCACTCCTTCTTCAGCGCTGACCAGGGGGGTGTCTCTGGATCATCAACGTGGTTTTAGGGGCTTAAGCCCCCAAAGCCTCTTTGAAAATCCATCCCTGATATGAGGCACTTCCCTGGGAGAAAATATAGGCTACTAAAGGGCTCTTTAATCCTCAGGGGAAAGACCCAATGGCTGGAAGTACACATTGTATACTTATGGTGGTTATCCGTGGGATCAAACTACCCAGGGCTGTAAATTCTTCATCTCCCAATGTCATCCAGTCACCAGAGGCCCAGGTAGAAGCTACTTCAGTCACTCACATATTCTCCAGTTCTCTGCTCTGGATGATGGCCTTCCTGTATCTCACTGAGGTAAAGAGATAATTAAAAAGCTATCATTCCTGGTAAGAGGCCTGGGTCTGCAGAGGTATAGGAGGGGCAATTTCCTGCTATCTCTCTGGGAAATAGTACAGCAGGTCTGTCCACCCTGAGAAGTGAAGACAATTTAATTACAGTCCACATTCACCCGCCGAACCCATGAAGTTGAAGTGCGATCACTCCATGCTCTTCGCGTGACCAGCAGTCACACTTGCATCGATAGGCAAAGTTATTCCAGAGGGCAACTAGCACAGGGGCTTTGGGGAAGGGTGTCGTCTTCCCATGATCCAACATGCTCCTTCTCCCCTCACTTCTTCTCCTAAACAAACAGATGCACACTTTTCACTCCATTTTTCAAAACACTTTCTTCTTCATGAGCATGCACCAGTGTTGGAGAGGCAGGGAGCCAGCTCATTTCTACACTATCATTATGAATATCACAAACACCTCACGCCTCATCTTGCATGTTTTGAAGGCCAAGACAAGAGCAGCAGTGTGGAAACAAGATGAGTGACTCATTTTGTTCAACATCTTCATTAATGATCTGGAGGATGGGGTGGATTGCACCGTCAGCTAATTTTCAGATGACACTAAACTGGTGGGCAGGGATTGCACACAGAGTGACCTAGACAAATTGGAGGATTGGGCCAAAAGAATTCTTATGAGGTTCAACAAAGGGAAGTACAGAGTCCTGCACTTAAGGAGGAAGAATCCCATGCATTGCTACAGACTGGGGACTGACTGGCTAAACAGCAGTTCTGCAGAAAAGGTTCTGAGGTTACTGGGAACAAGAAGCTGGAAGTGAGTCAACAGTGAGCCCTTACTGCCAAGAAGTCTAATGGCATAATGGGCTGCATTAGTCAGAGCATTGTCAGCAGAAGGCCAGAAGTGACTATTCCCCTCTGTTAGGCACTGGCTGGGCCTCATTTGGAGACTCTGTCCAGTTTTGGACCCCCACTACAGAAAAGATGTGGACAAGTTGGAAAGAGTCCACTGGAGGGCAAACAATATTATTGGGGGGCTGGAGTGCATGACTTACGAGGAGAGGCTGAGGAAACTGAGTTTGTTTAGTCTGCAGAAGAGAAGAATGGGGGTGGGGATTGATAGTGGACCTTAATTATCTGGAAGGAGGTTCTGGGAAGGATGGAACTAGGTTGTTTTCAGTGGCAGATGGCAGTGGTAGGAATAATGGTCTCAAGTTGCAGTGGGGGAGGTCAAGGTTGGATATTAGGAAAAGCTCTTTCCCTAGGAGGGTGGTGAAGCACTGGAATGGGTGACTTAGGGAGGTGGTGGAATCTCCATCCTTAGAGATTTTTAAGGTGCAGCTTGATAAAAACCTGGATGGGATGGATTAGTTGGGGTTGGTCCTGCTTTGAGCAGGGGTTGGACTAGATGACCTTCTGAGGTCCCTTCCAACCCTCATCTTCTATGATTCTACAAGGCCATGTACACACTAGAAAATCGTTCTGCAACAAGCCTCTTGCGCTGTAATGAACAAGTGGTTTTTATAGCGCCAAAGCGCATACACACTGCGCTCCTTACAATGCAAAGGAGTGTCCACACCATTCTTAGCATTTTCACCACAAAGAGCATTGAACTGTGGGCATCTATCCCACCATGCCACTCGGCAGGATCCAGCACTATGAACCCTGGGTAGAAGGAGAGGAGCGCTGAGTACCATGGGTAAATTCTCAAGTTCCCATGGTGCATTGTGTTTCCCTGTTGTCAATCAAGTTGCTAGTAGCAACTCGTGCCCTTTTCCAACATTGCTGCATTAATTCTGGGCACTCCCAATTCCAACAACATGGATCCAGCTCTCATCTCCACTGTTGCCTTCAGCATTATGAATACATCTCAGCTTGTCGCACAATACACATCAAGCTCCAAATCAGAACAAGAAGTGGAGGACCCAGGGCTACTGAACTCCATGCAGAATAACAGCAGTGCATTGCTGAGTTCTTTCACAGAGCATCTGCACACGGTGCACTTCTGGTTCTGGTCACGAGAAACAAGCACTGAGTGGTGGGATCACACCGTTATTCAGGGGTGGGGTGACGAGCAGTGGCTACAGAACTTTCAAATGCATAAAGCCACCTTCATGGTACAGTGTGCGGAGTTGGCCCCTGCCCCGTGCCTCAGAGACACCAAAACGAGAACTGCCTTCACTATGGAGAAGCATGTTACAATTGCTGTGTGGAAACTGGCAACTCCAGACTGCTACCGGTCGGTCGCAAACCAGTTTGTAGTCGGCAGGTCTACCATCGAGTTAGTACTGTCACAAGTGTGCTGAGCCATCAATCGCATTCTGCTATGGAGGACAGTGACATTGGGTAATGTGCGTGAGATTGTGGATGGATTTGCAGCCATGTGATTCCCTAACTGTGGAGGGGCAATGGACGGCACACATATCCCAATTCTGGCTCCTGACCATCTCGCGACTGAGTACATAAATAGGAAGGGTTACTTCTCCATGGTGCTGCAGGCATTTGTGGATCACTGTGGGTGTTTCACCAATTTCAATGCTGGGTTGTCGGGAAAGGTGCATTATGCTCATATTTTCAGGAACACGAGGCTCTACCGGAAGTTGCAAGCTGGGACCATCTTCCCAGATGAAAGTATTACTGTTGGGGATGTGGAGATGCCCATAGTGATCCTAGGAGACCCAGCCTACCCACTAATGCCAGGGCTCATGAAGCCCTAAACTGGCAACTTGGATCCCAACAAGGAGCGGTTCAACTATAGGTTGAGTAGATACAGAATGACTGTGGAGTGTGAATTTGGGTGTTTAAAGGGGTGCTGGCACTGTTTGGATGGGATGCTGGACTTCAGTGAGGGCAACATACCAGCCATGATCATAGCATGTTGTGTCCTTCATAATCTTTGTGAAAGTGGGGGAGAGAAATTTTCCCTGGGAGGGGCTGTAAAGACTGATTGCTTGTCAGTTGTGTGCGAACAGCTAGACCAGAGGTCGGCAACCTTTACCGCCCCTCCGTGCCAGCCCTGCCCACCGCGCACTCAGCAGGTGCCGGGGGTGGGGCCAAAAGGGGGTGGGACGAGGCCTTGAGTTCCCAGCTGGCCAGCCAGGGCGGGGGCTGACTCGTATCGGCAGGCAGCCTCCGGTTCCCGGTCAAGGACGGGGCCGGCGCCTGCCAGCGGGTGGCCTCCATTTCCCAGCTGGGGCCAGAGCCCGCACCCACTGAGAGCCCCCCCAATCTCCTTGCCCCCCACTCATGGCCCAGAGCTCCCCATCCCCTTCACCCCACCCATAGCCCCTAAACTCTGACTCACAGCTCAGAGCCCCCCTCACTACCACCCAGAGTCCCCCACACCTTCCGGACCTTGCCCTCACTGCCCAGAGCCCCCATCTTCCCCACCCATAACCCCCAAACCTCCTGACCACCATCGTCCCCACCAAGAGGCCCCCAAACCTCCCTGACCCCCCACTCACTGCCCAGAGCTCTCATCATCCCCACCCATAGTCCCCCAACCTCCCCACTCACAATCCAGAGCCTCCCTCTTCAGAGTGTCCTCTTTTTTGAAAGTTCAAATATGGTAACCCTAGCCTGATTGCATTGTGAGCTCCCTTGAAGTAACACTACCCATAGCCAGGACTGATCAGTTCCTATTGTCCACCTAAACAAAACATTCTGCTATACTCCCTTAAGTCATTATTTACCCCAAAACAACCCTAGTGTTCTGCCTTGAACAATCATTTCTTCCCTACAAAAACCTCTGTCCAAGTTCAAAAATTTTGTTCTGATGCCTGGATCCAAAAGCTGCACCATCTTCACTGGAAATTTGCCTTTTCCTGACTCATCCTGGTGGGGATGCTACCTCTCTCCAGCACTCTGGACCCTCAGCTGAACAGCCTGTTTCCTGGGAACCTCTGAGCTGCACTGAGTGGTAAGACATGCCCCCTCCCCCCCAAAATATAACTCTCTAAACCTGATCTTTGTAATCAACTTGGGCTAGATTTCCCCTAATACTACAACTGAAACAGGGTAATATTGTAACTGTTTTGTTTTTCTGCTTTCCTTACTGAGTTTACACACCTGTAGCTGTGACTGCAATTTGTCGATCTCATTCTTTAACTCCTTATTTTTCTGCATTATCTGTCCTATCAGTTTCCATTCGCCTTCTTTTTTTATTCTTCTATTTCTATCCATTCCATGACCTCTCCAGCCTCGTCCTTGACCGTGGGGAGAGTATCCTGGCTCCTCTGCTTTCCACTGTCCTAACTTTGTACGCAGCTCATGCACAGGAGTTCCTTCTTCTGTCTAATAGCTGTTTCCACTTTTTCTAGCCATTCATACATAGGCAGTCCTGATCCCTCATCATCACACCACGCTTTCATCCTCTCAGTCACTCCTGACGGCAATGCCTGCAATATAATGTCCTGCAACAATCTCTTTCGTAAATCATTTTCTGGCAACTCAAAGTATACTCGGATTCTCTCTTCCAACTGAGCAGGGGCCTGCCCTGACAGCTGGGTAATTGCATGAGCTACTGACATTTCTATTGGTAACTTAAAATGTTTTAACACCACATGTTTACGCATTTGTTGTGTGTCATCATCAAATCCCACAGTGTGTGCACTTAAGGAACCCAAAAGGGTTTTAAACAACATGGGCTCCTTCTTTAATGTTATTCCTACGGCTTGTACGAACTGAGAACATTTACTTAGTCATCCCATAAAATCATTAAAACTTTCCTTTGGAGGGGGACCAACAGTTAGTTCATTCATTTTCATTGCTCTGGTACGTGGTGGTAATCCGCTTGGTCTAGGTTTGTTTTCTGCTACATACTGTTCCCTGGAGGACTGTTTTTCACTAGGTCCCATAGCTGCACAGCATGTAATCCTTTTCAGAGTCCCGTTTAAACACTCTGTCTCTCTATCTGTTTGCTCCATTACTTTTTGAAAAGAGGTTGACTCTGGCGTCTTTAAATCTTTTTCATTATCTCTTTGTTCATCTTCCCCCGTAATCCTATCAGGGCTAGGCAAGTCACCTATCTCCCCAGTCCTGATAGGAATGGATCTAGATTTAGGTGTAGGCATCACAAAACCTGGCCCTTAGCATAAGGCGGTGATTGCGGTGCAGTTGCCCGTAGGTACGGCTCCTCAGGTGGCAATTGGTCAGAGTCATTCCATATATCTCCATCCCAGTCTTCCCAAGTTCCGTCCTTTAGTTTTGCAAAGGCTACCTTTTTCCATATCTGTCCCCATGTACTAGGTGCTATATAAGTACCTGGACCTAGCTGTTTTCCTGCTAGATTAGTTACTGGGTGCAGCACCTCTCTTTTTTGGAAGTTTTCAACAGCTGTCTCTAGAGTTCTATTTTCCTGTTTTAACTGCTTGAGCATATCATGCATTTGAACTGCTTGTTGCCCGGCCATCAAAGCTTGGTTTTTCCAGTGTTCCGTGGTTTGTGTTAGCTCCGCCAACTCATTTTTGTAGCTACTTTGGACACTTTAAGAGAATGGTGCTTTAACCATCTAATTGCCATGGCCATAAATTGGAGGATTCTACATTTTTTTACTCTTATTACTGTCTTTTAAAGCTACAGTCTCTGCCATAGCTTTACAGATACCTGTCCAAGTATCCCCAGTATCCTTTTTAAACTCGCATGGACAACCTTTACTTGTTACTCAGTGAGTCCATAATTCATCAAATTCTACAGGTATCTGAAGGGAGGGGAAAAAGGGGTTTCCTAGCACTGGGTTTTCTGTCATGTTATATTGCGATTCCTACAGAGGACAGCTCATTTACTCACCAGATGAGAGGTTGGGGTCACCAGTATGGTCACGGTGCATTATGGGCTGTGTGCTTCAGGCCCGTCAGGTGAGAGATGTTCTTATCAGTCCTCATCAGTGTTGTTCTGTCTCCAGCATCGATATCAGCTTGGCAGCGTGTGTGAATCTCTGAAGGCGTGCTCCCTCAGGATTACCCCTGGCTCAGATCTATAAGTGGGGACTCCGTTAGCCAAGTGATCTAGAGCCTGGCTTGGATCTGAAGCAGGGATTGAGTTAGCCTGATGATCCTAAGCTGCGGTGCTCCTTTGGTGAACACTCTGGGTTACCTTTGGCTCAAATCTTTAGTGAGAACTCAGTTAGCTCAATGATTTGGAGCCCAGGCTACCCTGTGTGCCAGAGGTAAACTAAGGCAGCACTCACGATTGAAGAAACCAACACAACCACAGATCTTTGTAGAAATGAAGGTGCCAGGCTAGGCTGTCTTGCAACGTAGCACAATGGCAAGCGATCTATATCAACAGATCTGCTGGTAGCATACGTACTCTCAATGCACCGGAACAGCTCAATTGATGTAGGACTCCCCATCACCCCTTTTAGCTGCACGGGGTCTGAGCTCCTACTTTTATACCCTCATCTGACCTTACATTGATTGGTCCATATCCTAACTGATTCACACACTGATTGGTTCATGTATTACTGGGCATCTCCATCCATCCAGGTATCATGGTTTGGCCGAATCTTACCTTCGCACGGGCCAAACCATGCAAAACATCTGTTCTTATCTTTTTGGTGTTAGACCGACCCAACACCACCTTCCTCAAGGTACGTTCTGATTCTTATACTTATTATTACAAATTCAGCTTCTTTCTTGCCTACTTGATTTGCTGTTACAGCCTGACCTGATCCTATGTCATACACTCCCCTGCATTTAATTTCCTCCCACTCTGTAACTTTCCCATCTTCAAGGCGTCTGACGAAGTGGGATTTTCTCCCACGAAAGCTCATGAGATAAATAAATCTGTTAGTCTTTAAAAGTGCCACAGGACTCTGTTGTCTTTCTACAATAGACTAACACAGCTCCCCCTTTGGAATTGGATTACTTTGTTAGGCCCTGGGCCAGCACCTAGGTGCTTCTACTTGTCTTTCTATTTTAACCTTTTACTTTCTCCTACATATGTGGGTGGTTATTTAAATCTGGGGCTGGAGAAACACAGTCCTGGGAAATTTAGGTCCTGCAAGGGTAGCTCCACTGGAAAGGGATTTGCAGAAGGGAGAAGTGAGCCCCATATAGAAACACAAATGGCACAAGCAGTACACTAATAGGATTACAAACTGCCTCCCTCCCCCTCAAAGGAAAGTAACCCTAATAAATGAGATACCCCAAGTTTACGGGCAAATCTGGTAACACAATGGGTTTGTGTGGTCCCTTGAAACCACAAGTAGCTGTGTAGAGGCTCCTAGAAGGCAAAGCAAATGGGTGTCCACAGACCTACTTGACCGACATCTCCCAGTGGAGGCAGGAAACGGAGCAGCTGGGGAAACTGCCTGACAGCTGGGAAGAAGCTGTGCCTTTCTCCCCAAGAGAGGTGATGGCTGAGGAGAGTGGGGAGGGGGGAGACAAATGCTGAACTAAGAGAGAGTGGCAGAAGGTGGGTGGCGGTCCATAGAGCAGGGGCTGGTGGCCTGTATGGCCATAGAGGTGACTAGTTGGGCTGTTGAAGGGAAGAGCCAGAGATCGTAACTGTTACTGTATTTCCTGTGCATCTGGTGGGAGCCCGTGGCTTCCCTCAGCTCATGTGAGGGAGGGAGGAACAAGGAAGAAAGCACTGAGAGATAAGGAACACAGCCTGTCATGGGACTGTCCATCTTGTGGGATGGGCAAAGCAGAGTCAGTCCCTTCTGGATGTAGACTGGGCTGGTGGATCCAGTGAGAAAGAGCACTCAGGCCTGGAGGGACTGTCTCAGCATGGAACGAGCTCTGCTTCTACCACTGCTGGGTAAGGAACCCCCTGCTTGCTTTTTAAACACCTTTCTTTCTTTCTTTCTTTCTTTCTTTCTTTCTTTCTTTCTTTCTCCTAACAACACCCCCATCTCCCCCAGCCCGCTCTCTACTGTGTACTTGAAGGTCTCATCAAATCTCCTCTCTCTTCCAGCCTCTCTACAGCTCCTTCCCCAGCTGGCGTCCTCTGCAGGTAAAGCCAACTATTGCCCTGGCTGAGATGCTGCTGCTGGGGGTGGGAATGGCTTGAGAGCTGACTGGGGAGGGGGAGAAAGATGGGGTATTTTTCCTCCATTCAAGCTGCAGGATGTGGAAGTGCAGGTGTGGGGTATGTGAGTCCAGAGATCTCTGACTACCTCTTGCTCCTTTACCCCAGCCAGCTCCAGTTCATTCCCAAAGGGGGTGAAACAAGTTGGGTGGAGCTCAGCCTATATCCCATCAGAGGTCCAAGCCCAGGCCATTCAAGCCAAGAGTCCTTCTGCCCCATAACAGAGGGGGCATACACTGGCATCACTGTGGGGGGCAAGAAGGAACTCAGGGCTGCGTGTAATGAGCTAAATTCTTGGAACTACTGAGTCGGCACTTTTCCTTAGTGACATCAAACTGCTTGTTCTCATCTCTACCACTCACCAGAAAAGGCTTGTCCCCACGTCAACTGGCAGTTCCTCTTTCTCCTTTACTGTCTCCCTCCCTTCCTGCCATTGTGCAGCCAAGTTGAGGATGGAATGGAAGGGATGGAAATCGGGCAGTGTGCACTCGAACCCCATCACACACTGGGCAGCTCACCCACCTGCCAGCAACAGAGTCAGGCTCTTTGCAGATGCTGACTGTGTCTCGGCGTCAGTCACAGGCAGGACACTGTCTTGAGATTCCCTCTTTTGCCATGAGGACACTCTAAGGAGGCTTTCTAATTGAGGCTGAGAGTCTGCTTTAATAGCCTGACTCCAGCAGCCAAATCCCTAAGGGAAGGGCTGCAGGATCTCAGCTTCCATCACGTCCTTCCCGTCTTGGGCAGTTGGATGCAGGGCAAATGTGAGGTTCTGCATTGGGGGTGAGATGATGCTAACACAGCCTTGGTTCCTCAGCCACACACCCCGCCCCAACCTTCGCCTTGCAGCCCCGGAAGGATGAATACCTGCTCGGAGACACCGTGAGTCTGATGTGCTCGGCCAATCCTGTGGGCAACCAGTTCCCAGTATTCCAGTTCTACAACAATATGGGCTGGGCTGCTACCACCAGTGTATCCTCTAGCTGGAAATATACCTACATCTTCAACATCACAGAACCACGCAACGCAGGGTCATACAGCTGCAGCTATTACACTGGGCGGCCTCGGAACTACATCCACTCCAAGGAGAGCAACCACGTCCCCGTCAGAGTCAAAGGTGAGATCGATCGATTGATCTATCGAATAGCTGTTTCTATATCACAACACTTTCTTCTCTATGGGGGCTCCCACTGCACTAATTATTATTGTGAATTCTTTTAAACACACGCCCACAGTTCTTTGGAAGGTTAATGACTGTCAAAGTGATGTAGTTATGTGGGAGGGTCCGTCTCTCCTATTTTTCCTCAGGACCAGGTAATCATTGCCATCGTTTATCTGCCATGGGTTATTTTCCAGTCATTGAACGCCAAAATGATGGCCACACAATGTCTTTCTGACTGGCACCACTATGGCTACCTGTCACAGTTCTCCAGCTGGCAACTCTATGGTCACCATCCACGTCCCCTCAATAGCAGTCTAACTTGCCCATTGAAAATCGTTGCTCACACTTGCCAAAATAAACATGGCCGCACACCTGCCAACACAGCTAGGTAATATGCAGTCAACTACTAATACAGCCATGGAACCTGGCTGCCCAATGGCCAACAAAGTGGTAATCCCACTTTCCTACCCTCATCACCACTTTCCTCCATGTTCCACCCCGGTTGATCCCTCAATTTACTGTCTCCCCTCAGATCCCCCTCCCCAGCCGGTGCTGAGCATGGATCCCCCCTTCGGAGTGGTGATTGAAGGGCATCCCCTGCATATTAACTGTACGGCCCCTGGGGATACTGGCGAGCGGCGGTTTCATTTCTACAAGGATGGAGAAGAGCTCCTCTCTGGGGCTGCAGGGTCTGAGATCATGGCCATGGAGCCTGGGAATGATGCTATGAAAGTCAACATGCTCAGCATCTCACAGGCTGGTCCCAACAGCACTGGAGAATTCACCTGTGGGTACGAGGAGAACATGGGCGTAAGGTGGATCCCGTCTGCCAGGAGCCAGCCTGTGGCTGTTACCTTGAAAGGTGAGGCTGTCCTGGAGACTAAATCCTGCCCTAGATACATTGAATGCTTTCTATAGAATACATATGCACACAAACACGTATGCAAACACACTTAGGGCCCACCCCCAACCTCTGCTGTCCCCAGAACACATTATTCTGTAAAGCCACCCCTTCCCCATCCACATCCTCTGCTTCTACTAGTGCCCAGTATACAGTATAGTTGTCCTTCCCCATCCTGTCCTCTGCTGCCCCAGGGTCTATTATACAATATAGAAAAGCAACAGAGGCCTGTGGCACTTTTAAAGACTAACGGATTTATTTATCACATGAACTTTTGTGGGAAGAAATCCCACTTTGTCAGACGGCTACCCCTTTGGAACTATACAATATAGCTGGCTCTTCTCCTCCCCGATCCTCTGCTGCTCCCATGCTCATTATACAGTAGGGCTGCCCCTTCCCCCACACAGCGCTGTGATTCCCCTCCTGACTTCTCCCTTTTGCTGCCTCCCTCAGATCCCCCTCCCCAGCCGGTGCTGCGCGTGGATCCCCCAACTGGAGAAGTGAGGGTTGGGTACCCTCTGCTCATCACCTGTACAGCCCCCGGTGATGCTGGTGAGCGGAGGCTTCATTTCTACAAAGATGGTGCCAAGATTGTCCCTGGGGAAGCACGGTCTGAGATCAGCCTCACAGAGACTCACAGTGGCTCCAAGAATGTCTGTGTGCTCAATAATCCACGGGCTGGACCTGACAGTGCCGGGGAATTCACTTGCGGATATGAGGAAAATGTGGGCGGGCGATGGATCCCGTCCCCCAGGAGCCAGCCTGTGACTGTTACCTTGAAAGGTGAGACTGCCCTAGAGAAATGGTTTTCAAACTTTTTTTTCAAGACCTAATTTAAAAAAAAAAAAAAATCAGTTATGCCCATGGCCAAACCCTGGGCCAGGGGTCGGTAACCTTTGCTGACCTCCATCCTGGCCCCCCTTCCCTGACCCTTCAGCTATGTGGTGGCCCCTTCCACTAGAAAAAATAAAAAAACAGCCACCACCTGAAAATGCGGTGCTGATCACAGCCGGGTGGAGGGTCCCGAGGCACAAGGCCAAAATAAGCCTGAATTGCTTCTTTCCGCAATATCCATGGGGACCACCATGCCTTAGCCACCGCCAAAAGGAGCCTCTTCTTTTGTCCAAGTCAGGGCTCCCCAGGCACAGCATGGAGAAGGACTGCTCCAAGTGGCTTCTTTCCATGGAGTGCCTGGGAATGTGTTCCCACACGCGCTGTGCAATGGGGCCTTCAGCAAGTACTTGAGGGTCTGCAACCCAATGCAATCCTTGGTTTGAAAATTAGTGCCCTAGAGACTAAAACCTGTCATAGGTAAACCGAATGCTTCCTACAGAATGCACGTGTGCACACACACGTGTGCTGACACAGACGTGGTCCCACCCCCACCCTCTTCTGTCCTCAGAACCCATTATTCTGTATATACTCCCCTTCCCCTCCCCAACCCACTGCTCCCCCCACTGTCCATTATACACAACTGACTTTTTCCCAGATTCCCCAGTCAACCCACCTTCCTTATGCTCCCCTCAGATCCCCTTCCCTCCCCGGTTCTGAGCGTGGATCCCCCATCTGGAGCAGTGACCGAGGGGCTCCCCCTGCTCATCACCTGTTCAGCCCCTGGGGATGCCAGCGAGTGGAGGTTTCACTTCTACAAGGATGGAGCTGAGCTCACTGCTGGGGACCAGGGGTCTGAGATCAGCCCCACAGAGCCTGGCACCGGCTCTATGATGCTCACTTTCCCACGGGCTGGTCCTGGAAGTGCCGGAGAATTCACCTGCGGGTACGAGGAGAATATGAGTGGGAGGTGGCTCCCGTCACCCAGGAGCCAGGCTGTGACTGTCTCCATGAAAGGTGAGTGGACAAATGTCACTGAAGATACATTGAAGAGCTCTGTGGGGAGGGAGGGGCAGGAAAAAGGGGTACACAACCCGCCAGTCAAACACATAACTCCACTTCAAAGGCCAATGGGCTTAACGAGAAGCCATTGGGGAGGTGTAATTCCTGGGTTGGTGGCTTCCAGACAAGTGGAATCCAAGCCGTGATTTGTGTGCCCTGAGGTACTGCCTGACCTATTGGGGACGGAGGGCAACCAAACCGGCCAGCAATGCTGGGCTGACAATGATTTCGTATCTCACATATCTTCCAGTACTGGGACCCAGGAGGCAGCACCCAACAGGCTTGCCTGAGACACTGGTTCTCTGTGAAGGAGCAGCTCAGCTTGGCCTGTGCAGCAGCCCCACCTTCTACCCCTACCCCCCTTGCTGGCTCTGATGGGGGGTAGCCTTCCCCCACCCATCCAGACACCAGACTGATCCTTCACAACACAGGAAGGGTGCAGGAGGCTCTGTGCTGCTCAGAGGCTCCTGAGTCTCTTCTCCTGCACCTTGTGAAGGGCCAGTCTGGTGTCCCCCTGCAGCCCAGCGCCCCAGAGCAATGCACCCTCCTGCAGGCTGGATGGAAGAGGTTCCCAGGCCACATCCATCCTGTGGGCTGCATATTTGAGACCCCTGCCTTAGACTAAAGCCACCCCATACCAACAGCCCCCTGCTATACCAAAAGGGAGACCTTGGAGCCAAGAACTGGAGGAAGAGACATTCCCCCCATTACAGTATCCCTGTTTCATCCACAGGTGGCAGCATTGCACCACAGCTGGTACCTAAAGTATCTGGCAGGCAAAAAATCCTCCCTTAAAGGGGAGGGTATCACTCATTCCCTGCCCCGATGGGGATACAGCAAAAGTAGCAGATCCCTGTTCAGTCCTACTGTCCCCATGTTTCCTGATTGCTAACACCCTTCCCTTTTCCAGTTCCCTTCGATCCCAGCTCTCTGCCCATCATTCCCTTGGTGGCTGGGTGCAGCGCTGCAGTGGTGGCACTCATTCTGCTGCTGCTCCTCGTCTGTTTCTGCAGGAGGACGAAGAAAGGTGTGTTGGGGGGGTGAGGAGTGGGACCCAGACATCCAGGACAGCAGCAAAGGGTGTTCATGCCACAGCTCTCAGTCCCTATTGGGGAGAGACTAAGATGGGGAATGGGTTCCAGGCATCCAGGACATCAGTTTGCATGGCTCCCCTGTAGGGAGGATGATGGGGAGAGGTCAGGATGGGATAGGTGCTGAAATGCAGGCAACTCTGGGTTGTGCGAGGGGGGGACTGGACCCCAGCCACTACTCACTCAAGGCTGAGATGCAGCTGCCTCTGGGGTGGAACATGGCAGCTTGCTATCAGCTTCCAAGTGGGAGGCCTAGTGTGAGACAGAATGAGACTCTGAAATGCCCCATGTATGCCATTAATGCCCCGGTTTGGGTTTTTTCATTGGCAGTTTCCAAGTGGCAGCTGAGGAGGAGACCCCAAAATGATGACTCTGTCAGCAATTACTCACCCATGCCTCTGGTCATGATCAACCCGGACACTCTTTAAGCTCCATGGGAAATTCCACTCCATCTCAGCTCCTTGCCTCAGTTTCCCCCACAACATCACATGGCCAAAGAAGAGCCATAAAGCTTAAAACACTCATTGTGCATATACTCTCAAGGTTTCCTCACTGGGACTCTCACTGCAGGACTCCAGCCCTGCTAGGGATGAGCAGAGAACATCTTGCACCCCAAACACCCCTGGCAAAATGAAATTGTTTTGCATCTTCTCGCCGACTGCAGATAGTCTGGGACTATTGGAAAGGAAGGAAAAAGTTTCTATTCTCTTAACTTCTCAGTGAATCTACTCTTTACCATCAACATTCAAGTATTTGTAAATTTCTATACATACCCCATCTCCTGTTTGTGATTAAACCTCCCTCCCAGTCCTCTATGGTCTTTTTCCTGCCCCAATACTCCATAAAATGAGACATATCAGGTTGGAAGGGAGTCACAGACTCAGACTTTAAGGTCAGAAGGGACCAAAGTGATCATCTAGTCTGACTTTATGCACGATGCTAGCCAAAGAATCTCACCCACCTACTCCTGTAATAGACCCCTAACCTCTGACAAAGTTATCAAAGTCCTCAGATCATGGTTTTAAAAGTATAGAGAATTCACCACCAAGTGATCCATGCCCCATGCTGCAGAGGAAGGTGAAAACGCCCCACTGCCTCTGCCAATCTGCCCTGGGGAAAATTCCTTCCTGACCCCAAATATGGCAATCAATTAGACGCTGAGCATGTGGGCAAGACTTACCAGCCAGACACCCAAGGAAAAATTCTCTGTAGTAACTCAAAAACCACCCCATGTAACATCCCATCACAGGCCATTGTGCAGATTTACCACTAGTAATCATAGATCAGTTAATTCCAACCTGGTTTTTCCCATTATACCTTCCCCTCCATGAATTTATCAAGCTCATTTTTGAAGCCAGCTAGGTGTTTTTACCCCCACAGCTCCCCTTGGAAGGCTATCTCAGAACTTCACTCATCTGATGGCTAGAAACCCGCGTCTAATTTCAACTCTAAACTTCCTGATGGCCATTTTATATCCATTTTTTCTTGTATACACATTGGTGCTGAACTTAAATAACTCCTCTCCCTCCCTGGTATTTATCCTTCTAATGTATTTATACAGAGTAATCATGTCCCCCTCCCCTCCCCCCACCTTCTTTTGGTTAGGCTAAACAAGCCAAGCTCTTTGGGTATGTCTACACTAGCAATTTTGGTCGACTTAAGGAAGCTTAAGTCGACCTAAATAAATCCGTGTCCACACCTGACTTTCATTAAGTCGACTTAAGGGATTCCTTAAGTTGACTTAATAACTACTGGTCTTCAGGTCGACGTAATGCCTAAGTCAATTTGTTAAGTCGACCTAAAGCTGGTGTGGCTGCCCTAAGTCAACTTAATTACAAAAGTCAACCTAGGGCTGGAGACAAGGGAGCCATGGCTCCCTGGCAGAAGGGAGCTGCAGCTCCCCCCGAGGACAACGGGGGAGTTGCGGCTCCCTTGTCTCTGGAGGGAGCCCCGGCTCCCTTCTGGCTCCCTGGCAAGAAGGGAGCTGTGGGTCCCTGCCGAAAAGGGAGCTGGACCGCAGCAGTTCCTTTCTTGCCAGGACCCACGGCTTTCCAGCAGAAGGGACCCGTGGCTCCCTTCCTGCCAGGACCTGCGGCTTCCCGGCAAGAAGGGAGCCACGGGTGCCTTCTGCCGGGAAGCCGCAGGTCCTGGCAAGAAGGGAGCCATGGGTCCTTTCTGCTGGGGACCATGGCTCCCTTCTCAGCGGGGAGCTGCGGATCTCTTCTCTGTCTACACTTGAAAAGTTAAGTCAACTTAACAGAGTCGACTTAACTTTTCAAGTGTAGACTTACCCTTGAATCTCCACAGATCATTCTCTTTGCCTTTGTCTGCACCTGTTCCATCAAATCCAGTGCTGTGCAAAGAGGTAAGGCCATGATCCGCTGGAAACCGAGGATGATCTGTTTCCCAGGTTTTATTTTACATACAATGCTCCAGTCAACACACTCTTGTGTGTTACTCACTTTTTTTCTTAGCAGTGTCATGTTGGGGACTCATCTACAGTGCATGATCCTTTAGTGCCATCTAGCCATTTATTCCTCCTTTTGTCACTGTGCCTTTGATTTTTGCTTCCTAACCGAAGTGCTTTGCACTTTCCTTTTTAGGATTGCTGCCTAGTGATTTTAGGCCAGTTCCCCAATTTGTCAAGATCACGGTGAATTTTAATCCTGCCTCCAAAGGGCTTGCAACTCCTCCTAGCTTGGTATCATCAGTCAAGTTTATTAACGCATGTTCTCCACTTTGTTATCACAGTCACTGGTGTAACTATTGAACAGTACCTGACCGCAACAGGCCCCTGTAAGACATCTTTAGATTCAGCCCTCCCAGGGCAATGGCAAACTGCTGATAACCACTCTTTGAGGATGGACTTTCAACCAGTTGTGTCCTCAGCATATAGTTTCCTCCAGGCAATGTTTCCCTAGTTCACTTAGGAGAATGTTATGTGCGGCTGTCAAAATCAATTGCTATTGTCATTGCTAAAATCAAGATCACCATGTGTCTCCAACTTCCCTCGATCCATGAAGCCAGTAGCCCTGCCAAAGAAGGAAATGAGATGGCTTTGATATGATTTGTTCAGGCTGGCAGTATCTTGTAACTGTCTTATCATATATGTACTCATAAACTGATTGTTTTGTATTTTGTTCCAGAGTTTTTCCAGATTTCCATATTAGGCTAACTGGTTTATGATTCCCCACATCCTCTTTGTTCCTGGTCTTCAAGATAGCTACTCTGTTTCCCCTCCTCCAGCCCCATGAGTTTTCTAAGATAATTGTTGATGATCCTGCTACGCAACCCACCTGATGGGTGCCTCCTGTTGATGTTACAGGGTATTGACTCAAGTGGTCCCCACCAGGTGGTCAGTGCTCCATCTTGTCCACATATTGGACTCCTGCTCTGAGTCCTCCTCTTGGACCCTAACCATCCGGCTAAATCCCACCAATCTACCCCTTCCGGGGTACAGCCCAGCTCACAACTCCTGGCCACTAGTTAAAAATAGTCAATGGTCTGCAAGCTCCACACCACTCCTGGTGCTCCGTGCTGCTCCTGGCATGCTGGGGGAGCAGGGAGGGACCAGGACCTGCCCACTTCTCCAGGCCCTGGCCCAGGAACCCTTAATGCCTCCACTGAGGCCACCACCTCCCTACAATCTCTCACTCCACTCTCCACTTCCTGGGCCACTTTTCCTGCAGCCCCCAGTCACTCAGGCTCTCACCAGGCTGGAGACCAGCCTCTGTCCTCTCTTAGTTCCTTGCCCCGGACAGCTGCTCCAGCTTCTGCCACAGTCTGGCCGTCCACTCCATCAGGAGCCCTGGGCTCTGGTCAGCTCCCCGTGTGCTTTTTCACTCAGAGCTTGCCAGGGTGCTGGCCTCCTCTACCAGCTAGCTGAGGAGGGATCTTCTCTCTGCACTGCCTTGACCCAGCCTGCCCTAGTTGCCTCTGCAGCTCCCTTCTTATATTCCCAGCCTACTCCTCATTGACTCAGCAGCCTTTCCTTCTGATTGGCTGCCACCCAGTAGACTGTTTTAACCCCTTTATTCCCAGTGCGGGGCAACCTCCCATCACAGGTCCCAAGATTGCTACAGCTAGTTCCCCAAGTACCCTAGCATGTATTTCTTCACACCTGCCAACTGTATACAGCTAACATCTCTAAATATTCTTTAACCTATTCTTTTCTTACTTCTTTCACCGTGGTTATTTCCCCACCTCCATGGTGTGTGTCATTGGCCCTGTACTCTACTGAACTTGGCTACATTACGTGTCAGCACCAAGGTGCCTGAAAGAGGTGTTCGAGATTTTTGCAGATGATTCAGTGCTAGTGCTCATTTGCTCAGAGATCACCAAGGGATAAGCGCTCATTTTATGCCAACAGCAAAATAATTGGGATGAAAGAGAAATACGAGGAAAACTAAATTTCTTTGCTAACCGGCCAATAGAAAAAATGCAGACAGGGATGCCACACTTGACGTTCTTGTCAATGAAGAAACCCTTTAATGGGTCTAGACGAGGGGTGTCCATCCTCTTAGTGTGAGGGGCCACAGTGCAATTGTTTTCTCACTCTGGGGGCCAGTGAACCAACTTTGGATGGCTGGAGAGCAGGGCACTGTGCTTCTGCTATGCCTGGCTAGCTGGCATAAGACTGAATGAGAGGGGGGTACAGTTGTCAACTTTTATTTTTGTTGGTGGGTGCTGGTGGGGGGAGTTTTGGAAGTGGGATGGGGAGAGTACACATAATTGAATGCATGATTCACATGTCTCCCTCTTGCCTGCAGCTGCCATTCTCCACTCCCTGACCACTTACAGGAGGGAGGGGATGGAGGGGTGGCTCAGTCCTTCTCCTGCTGCAACCCCTCCCCATCAGGCACATTTGGCTGGTCTCCCATCCAGCAGGGAGAAAGGGGGTCTTCCTAAGTTGTACACACTCATCTGCTCTCAGCCAGAACATGGCTGATCTCCCATATCCATTTCTGCTCCTGAGTCCTGGCTGGTCAGGTGCCATGCAGGGTGGTGCAGCACAGAGCTGGAGTGGAGGGGAGCAGCCAGATAGCAGCCATTGGTGGGCCAAAGGCTAGCCATGGACGGTGGCTTGGGTAACCCAGGAGAACGCCTTATCTAGGATGCATGGTGGCTAGCACTAAAGCCCCTGGTTGCAGAAGTTGCCTATCACAATCAGTGAGCTGCCGAAGCATTCAGAAGACAATCAGAACATCTCTGATATCAGCCCAGCTGCAGCTAAGATGAAGGTTGGTGGCACCATGGTGCTGGCAAACTTCTGTTGTCTTGGAAACAGTGACTATAAAGATGAGAAGTCAAAAAGCTAGCAATTCTACAACTGGGACATCTGCGGGAGCTTCTAGGAATTAAACAGTAAAACAGCGAGCTACTGAGAAGAGCCCGCAGGTCTAGTGCTGAGGCACCTATAGCAGATGGACAGATTGTGTTGTCTGTATGATGGACCACTGGCTACCTAAGATTTTCCTGCTTGGTGAACACAAGGATGGGAAATGTGCTAGAGGTGGGTAAAAGCTGTGCTACTAGGGCCATCTCAAAAAGAAACTGGAAGAAAAAGGACACATTAGGAAAGGGAACTGGGGAGAAGATGCCTGAGGCAGAGGTAAATGGAGATCTGTCAAGACAACAAGTGCCACGGATGACTAAAGAAGGCTTTGTCTACACTGCTGCCGGTTTTTGGCGGCAGTCAAAGGGAGACACGCAAGGTATGTAAAATGTTGCTGTATCTCCATTTGACTTAGTAACTCCACCGTACACACAGTGCGAAGTCGAATGCAAATGCGTAAGTCTGACTTAGTGCTACTCTCATGCCGGGCTGGACTGACGCCTCAATCAAACCCGGAAGTTTGAACTGACCGCAGCGAATTTGCCGCCGTCAGTGTAGACATAGCTGAAGAAGAGTAGGCTGCTGACTTTAGCTGGGCCATGGCTGACTGCATGCACCCATCTCTAGCTCCACTACCAAGGAGAAACCATCTTCCCCTGAATCCAAGCGGCTGTAGGCTCAGAGGGTGCATCTATCCTTACAAATTAAGTCGACGTAATTTACTCCGCGTCTACACTGGGCTTTCCTTAATTCGACTTAAGCTACTCCTTAACGTAAATTAAGGAAAAGTTAGTTCAAATTAATAACACCTCATTTTAATTCGAACTAGCGCTTAAGTCAACTTTATTAAGTCGACTTAAGCCAGTGAAGATGTGGAGTAGTGCCTAGATGGACCTTTCTAAGTTGACTTAAAACATTAAGTAGACTCAATAAGGCCAAAAAGGGGCCACGGCTACTCTGAAAAGTTAAGTCGACTTTTGTTAAGTTGACTTAATAAGGTCCACTTTAAGTCGACTGAAAGTCGACCTTATTAAGTTGACTTCATAAAGTCGACCTAATTTTTCAAGTGTAGATAAATCCAGAGAATGGAAGCCCTCGGGAGCTGAATTCAGTTCCTCCTGCCCCAGTCCTGGTTGGCTCATTAGCTCCATCATACTTAGGGCTACAACCCTGGCCCCAGCCCTTCCTGTAGAACGCTAGAGCAGAGGAGGCTGGGCACCAGGACTCCTGGGTTCTCTCTCCAGCTCTGAGCAGGGCATAGGGTTTAGTGGTCAGTGTGGGAGGGGAATGGGTGTCAGGGTTCCTGGACAGGGCATGGGGTCCAATCGTTGGCATGGGGTGGGCTAGATTCCAGTTCCAAGAAGGGGCACTGTTCCTACCACTACCAGAAGGCAGGTCACTTCCTACCAGAAGGCAGGTCACCCACAGTTTTAAATGTGACTAGGGACTGCTGGTGCTTGAGATCCCTGCAGGACTTTCAATGGCAACTTCTCAGCACCCCAGACAGAAACTCTAGAGACTCTTGAAATCCCTGGTCTTGGACCTTTATGAGGAGTTTGCTAGCAGCCTGCCACCTCCGGGCATACAGCCCATTAGAGTGACACAGGTGGAAAGGATTCAGACACCCAATTCCTCTCCTCATTCATGAATGGCCACACTCCTTAGGTCTTGGCATAAATCAACTAGTTTAAATTGCACAGCAAGTTGGGGTGAAAATTTTGCACGCAAATGGGGACGTGAGGGGGAGGGAATTATTTTCTTTGACGCTGGCCATGGCAAAATTCTGACTCCTAGGGAAGACGGCCTGAAGGCTGGCACGCCATCCATTTACAAATGCCTTTCCCCATGCAGCAGGAGAAGGTGGGGGGTGCCACGTGGAGCCATGTGGGCACAGAGCCATCTTTCTGTCACAAGATGCTGACGGAAAGAGATTGGGGAGCCTTGTGGTCAGCAACTTCTGCTGCTTTTCTCAAAACCTCAGCATGTGACCCTCTCTAGGATGCCATGGGACCTCCCATGTTACGGAGGAAGCAGAGACTGGGTAGCACATCCACAGCAGGGTGCGGCTGTCGGACAAGAAGAGACCTAGCTTCAACCCAAAGAGATCAACTCAGCATGGAGCTACGTCTCTTACTGCCGCTGCTGGGTAAGTGACTGCCCTTGGCCCGCTTCCTTTCCTTGACTAGCTCCTTTTTTGCTTGCTGTCTATCTGTTTCCTCCCTTGCTTGCTTGTCATCCTTCTTTCTGTCTTTCTTTCTTTTGCTTTTCTTGCCTGCTTGCTTTGCTGCATTATTCTTTCCTCTCTTCCTTGCCTTTTCTTTCTCTCTCTTTCAATCGTGTTTCCTTCTTGCTTGCTTCCTTTCCTGCTTTCTCACTCTTTTCTTGCTGGCTCGCTTTTCTACTTTCTTTCTCTTTTCTTTTTTGCTTGCTTTTCATCATCCTGTTTTCTCTATTGTTTTTCTTGCTTGCTCTTTTGCTTTCTAGATCTATCTCTTTTCTATATTTCTCTCTTGTTTGCCTACTTGATTTCTATTTTTTTATCTGCCCTCTTGTGTGTTTGTTTTCCTTTCTTCTTTTTGTATTTCTTTCTATTTCTTTTCTTTCTTACTTGCTTGCTTTTATGCTTTCGCTGTCTCTCTCTTTTCTTTCTCGCCTTCTTGCTTGCTTTTTCTTGCTTTTTTTCCCATCTGAACTGTATTATCCCATGCCCACTGTCTTTCTACTGCCCCCTTTTTTTCATAGAATCTGTGATGCCGATTACACTCACCCATACTTAGATCTTGGATTCAGCCTCTCTTCTCTTCTCTTTCAGCTGCTCTCCAGATTCTCCCCGTGCGGGTGTCCCCTGCAGGTAATGTTGACTCCACTCATATGGCGGGGGAGTTGTGTCTGGAGGAGGATTCCACTCTACTCATGCTTCGGGTTTTGCAATCCCAGGGGGATTATCCCCTTATGCTCCTTAAGGGATCAAACTCCAGTAGCTCAGGGATCCCATGGGTGTGATGAGTTACTGAGGTCTCAGCCCCTGGAGTCCAGTGAATGGGTGGGTGCCCTGCTGCCCCCTAGCAGGGACAGCAATGTGTGCTGGGCAGAGGGGCTTGTCTTCTGCCTGGCCTGCTCTGGGTTTCTCTTTTGGTTGCTGCTTCTATCTTTCTTACCAACTGGTGACCATGGAAACTTTCCTTTCCCAGGTGTCCCTGCAGCTCCATCCCTGTTCTTGCACCCCCAGAAGCAGGAGTACCTCCCTGGAGACACTGTGGCTCTCATATGTTCTGCTCCCCCTTCAGAGGACAGAGTGGTAGAGTTCCATTACTTCAGTGATGCTGGGAAGTCCATCTCAGCACGCCCTTCCTCTGAGCGCAGCTATACCTACAACATGAAAATCACCAGGCGTGCAGACAGGGAGTCGTATCAGTGCAGTTACTGGGTAGGCCAACACCCTCCTATGACCCAGTCCAACAGGAGCAACACTGTCCTCATCAAAGTAACGGGTGAGCTCTATGCCATCACTAGCATTCCCCAGGGGGGACGGGGGAGGACACACTTCCATGACACATAGACACAGAGGTGGAGAAAATATATGGCAAGGAAAAAACCAATAGCACAATCTCCAAATATGACATTTAGTTCCCAAATATGGCTGCCCTACATGGCTCATCCCTCAGTCAATACAGTCATCCAGCATGGCTGATAATCTGCTAACAACATGGCCTCCCAATATGGCTGCCCAGCTACCAACAATTGATCTTGGGACCCTCCCTTCTCTGTACGTATATACACAGCTAACATCCCACATTTTCCATTTCAGGCATCTGATGAAGTGGATTGTGCCCATGAAAGCTTATGCGATAAATAAATGTGTTGATCTTTAATAGTGCCACAGTCCTGCCTTTTTGTTTTGGCACACAACTGTGTGTGCTGGGTGGTGGGGGCATTTTTCTTCTGCCTGGTCTGCCAATATCCCACATTCAAAGGTTGGATGTGAGGCAGCTTTGGGTTTTTTTCTTGGCTGCTGCTTCTGTCTTCTTTATCAGCTGGTAACCATGGAAGATTTCCTTTCCCAGGTGCCCTTGAGACCCCATTACTGTCCCTGTACCCCCAGAAGCAGGAGTACTTCTCCGGAGACACAGTGGGGCTCACATGCTCTGCTCCTCGTTTGGAGGATGGAGTGAAAGGGTTTCAGTACTACAGAGATGTTGGGACGGCCATCTCAGTGATTGACTTCTCTGGGCACAACCATACCTATATCATAACCATCAAAGGGCCGGCGGATGGAGGGTCGTATGAGTGCAGTTACTGGATAGACCAAGCAGATTCTTGGAAGCTCTCCAACAGGAGCAACATTGTCCTCATCAAAGTAACAGGTGATCTCTCTACAATTGTTATCCTTCCTTGGGGTTGGGGATGCACGACGCATAGACATAAGGGCAGACAAAAATACAGCAAGGAGACAACTAACGGCACAGTCCTCCAATGTGCTCTGCCCAACATGGCTAATCTCTCGATCAATACAGCCACTCAGTTTGGCTGACCTATTGCCAATGACATGGCTGCCCAGTATGGCTGGCCAATTGCCAACAATATGGTCACCCAACATGGCTGCCCCATTACAATATGGGTGCCCAGCTACCAGCAACATGGCCGCCCTCATTACAAACATGGCCACATAGCTTGACTGCCCCGATACAAACAACATGGCCACTCAACATACCTGCCTAGCTACCAACTCCATGACTGCCCTGTTAGGAATAACATGACTGCCCAACATGGCGGCCCAGCTACCAACTATATAACCCTCCATCAACAACACAGCCACCTAGCAAGGCTGAACAACTGCCAACATGGCAACCCAGCATGCTGTGCGGCTACCAACCAAACACCCATCCAGTATTGCTCGCCCACACAATGTGATCCCGGTCCTGGACATGGGCTACTTAGGTGCTATGATTGTAGAGAGATGCTTGTAGAAGGTTGTGATTTTAGAGACACTCCCTAGCATGGACCAGTGTTGTGTGAATTGGAAGAGGAGTCCTGCAGTTGATCAAACATGGCTGCTCCCAGCTGCACACCTGGAGATCACTCCTCTGTGCTATTAAAGTTCTAGTCCTCAGTCATTCAACAGTGTGGTCTTCAATGAACCCTCAAGATCATTACATGGTGTCAGAAGATGGAGAATGAATGTGGAAACGGAAAAGATTTTGAGGAAAACTCCGGCATTTGCAACTGAAAACCGACAAACACTGGGGATCTCTGGAAACAAAGGAAGCTTACAGCAAGTAAGTGCAAGCTCTAAAAATACATGTGTTACAAGTCCCTATCCCTCTCCAAAAGTCTGGTAATGTTGCAGAAAAATGGATTAAGTTGAAGCAGCGATTTCTATTGTATTTGTCTGCCATTGGAGTGCAGAACAAAAATGAAAACCAAAAATCATCTATATTTTTACATGTTGTTGGAGAGGAGGCACTGGAAGTTTATAATAACTTTGTATTTCAAGATGGTGAAAGCATGAATTTAAATACAATACTGACTAAATTTGAGGAGTATTGCATGCCAAAAAAAGAATGTGACTTTTTTGGGAAGCATAGATTTTTTTACATGCATGCAAAAACGAAACAACACCATAAAGCAGTATTTCTCAGAATTAAGGAAACTCAGCAAAAGCTGTAACTTTGGTGTTTTGGCAGAGTCTCTGATTGAGGACAGACTCATTTGTGGCTGCTCAGAGCAGAAGAGAGATATCTTTGAATGAAGCTATCCAAATATGTAGGGTCATTGAAATGGTAAAAACACAAGTAAAAGAGCTGAATTTACCAGAAGGGATAGTCCATGCACTCAGACAAACTGCATTTAGCCAGAGTGGCTCAAATCACAATGTGGAATCAACCCCTGCTATCAGGAAGACTGAATTCAGAAAGTCATGTGGCAGATGTGGATCAAGGCATGGTTCCAAACAATGTCTTGCCTAAGGGGAACTCTGTCATAAGTGTGGGAAACGTAATCGTTTTGCAAACTGCTGAAGATCCCAAAGGCAAAAAAATCAAGTGCATTTAGTTACTGGCAATGAGACTGAGGAGTGTTTTGTAGAAAGACAAAAGAGTCTTGTGGCACTTTTAAAGACTAACAGATTTATTAATCGCATGAGCTTTCGTGGGAGAAAATCCCACTTCGTCAGACGCTTTGAAGATAGGAAAGTTACAGAGTGGGAGGAAATAAATGCAGGGGAGTGTATGACATAGCATCAGGTCAGGCTGTAACAGCAAATCAAAGTAGGTGTTAGGATTCAAAACACTGGGGAACAGCACTGTTACAGCCTGACCTGATGCTATGTCATACACTCCCCTGCATTTATTTCCTCCCACTCTGTAACTTTCCTATCTTCAAAGCGTCTGACGAAGTGGGATTTTCTCCCACGAAAGCTCATGCGATTAATAAATCTGTTAGTCTTTAAAAGTGCCACAAGACTCTTTTGTCTTTCTACAATAGACTAACACGGCTACCCCTTTGGAATTTGAGTGTTTTGTAGATGTACTGGGATCAAGCAAGTCAAATGAGAGGGACTGGATACTGCCTCTGACAGTGAATGGAACAGTCATTCCACTGAAACTGGACACGGGCTCAGGTAAATCCTGTCTGCACGAGATTATGAGAGACTGAGACCTAAACTGGGACCAACAAAGATAAAAGTAAGTGGGTATTCTGGAGCAAATATACCAGTGCAGGGACGTTGCTTCGCTCGCGTTAACCATAAGAACACCATGTACAGGCTGCCTTTCATTGTAGTGTCGCAGGAGGTGACACCACGTTTGGGCCTGACTGCATATGAGAAACTCAATCTGGTACAAAGGGTGCTCTCACTATTGCAGCTGGCTATGAGGCACTCGTTCAGGAATATGAGGATGTGTTCAGGTATTGGGTTGCTTGCAAAGTGAACGTACAATCCGGATTAACAAGCAGGTCTTTCCAGTTATTCATCCACGTAGAAAGGTGCCATTTGTACTCCATGATAAACTCAAGGCTGAGCTTGAAAGGGTGGAAGCACTGAGCATAATATAAAAAGTAGAGGAGCCAACAGAATGGGTGAGCTCCCTAATCATAGTGAAAAAAAGCCGGGCCCCCCCAGCGGACTTAGGGGGCCTGGGGCAGATTTGATGTGAGGAGCCCTCCTCACTCTTCCATACATACAACTCATACATGTATGTACTGTAGCAGATTGCAGGTGATCTCAGATGTCAGCCAGCCCAGCTGCACCTGCCACCAGGACATGTATATTTTGTTCCCTGCAAGTCCTCTGTTGCCAGGCCACGGCCATTTGTCTTTTCGGTGGACCTGAACTGGCAATGGGAAGAGTCTCCAGAATTGCCATAACCCAAATGTTCTTTATTCTTCAGTTAACTTGATATGTACATGCAGAAATGTATTATTATTAATTTAATGTATTTATACCCTGCTTTCCAGCAAAAAGCTCCCAAAAGTGGCTTACAAAATAATAAAATTGACAGTCCCTGCCCTCAGGCTTACAATCTAAAATGATCACACATATATAACGTGAGCCAGCCACAGGTCCCATCACCACCTTGCACCCAGCCAGTTAGAATGTCCACCTTAGTCTGATCCCTCCCCGCCCCTGACACATCTGCCTTAAAGTCACAGTACTTAAAACCACCATCCTACACTTTTCAATTAAGCTTCTCAATTATAATCTCGATGCAAAATATTTCTTTCTTGCTTTCAAGGCTGCAAAGACATCAATGACATCATCATAATTTATTTGCTTTGCAAGTTTGTTTTCCATTGAAAGGAGGATCAAATGCTTCAGCCTATTCTCCCCAGTTGCTGGCAGCAAGCAGTTCTTAATAAGCTTAAGCTTACTAAAAGTGCATTCCCTAGATGCAACAGAGACTAGCAAGGCAATGAGGATTCTCAAGCAAATGCATATCTGAGGGAACAAAGACTCTAGGCTCTTGGCATAAATATGGTTAAGAACCTCAAGTGCATTGCCCATGTCTCCTCCAGAGGTGCACAGATCTGAGTCTTTCCTGATTTTATAAAACAAAGTTCTTCTTGCAACACCTCCTTGTTTAGATCCTGTGGGGGTGTGGTGGACAGTGACTTTGCAAACTTTGCTACTTCTTCTTCCTCTGTGACTGCTGGTGGGTCAAGGAGAGGTGAGAACAAGCTTGAGAGTTTCTCCATGGTTCCAGCTAGATTTCACAGGTCCAAGAGGAGCATATCCATGGCTGTGATGAACACTTCAGCTCTGAATTTATCCTCAAGGGAATAAAATGCATGTTCTGTATTGGCTGGCTCATCATGGAAATGCTTCCTCCTTTGGATTCTTCTGCATGTTTTCTTGAATTCAGTGGTGAGACCTAGTCCTTCAGCAATGACCTTAGCTTCCCTGAGAAGACTTAGCCAGGAATTATTCAGCTGTTGGATTTGTTTCCAAGAGGCTCTTCATATGTTGGACTCCTTCTTCCATGGTGAGCTTGGACTCTTGGAAAGTTTGCTTTGGCTATCAATAGGCTGCAATATCTTGTACCACACTGCTGTGAGAATGATGAACGCAAAGGATTGTAGCCACTCAATGAGACCTGAAACTTCAGCCTGAGTTTCTGCTGTCAAGTCCAATTCCTCCTCAATTTTGAAAAGAGAATCTAGCACCCCTTTATAATTTTTCAAAAGGGGGCGAATAGCATCAGTTCTAGAGCTCTATCTAGTTGTTGAAATGGAGTGGAGAGAGAGTTTTGCAGTTTCCTGAGGAATTTACCATCTTGCAGGACTGCAGGAAAATACATTGTAAAGCTTCTGTACATTCCCAAAATATATTTGGACTTCAGCACCCTTCTCCCTGACATGGGTACCACATAGATTCAGAGAGTGAGCTGTGGAGGGTGAAAAGAATGCCTGTGGATTTTCAGCTTGTATCCTAGTTTTCACACGCTGGTATTTCCCAGACATATTTGAAGCATTATCATATCCTTGGCCCCTACAGTTCTGCAGCTCTATCTTATTTTTTTGCCAGCACTTTCTTGATCTGTTCTGCAATGTCTTCTCCTTTCTTTTTATCGCAGTCCACCATTTTCAGGAATCATTCTTGCCCAGCCCATTTCCTGTCTTTCTCATGTACATATCTCAAGACAAATATCAACTGTTCAGTATGAGAGACATCAGGTGTCCCATCCACAGTACTGAGCATTTCTTACCTCTTCAAGAAGTGTGTGTAGCACTTTCTTAGCACACACCTCCAAAAACTCATTCTGGCTACGCCAGGACATGTAGTGTGCTTGCATTCTCTGACTCTTCTCAGCCATTTGATGATCCATAACAGATTCAAGGTGACACTTCAGATCTTGGTTGTATTTACTGATGAACTTTACAGTGGAAATGAATAGGCCACAGTCACCCTGCCGGAGGGTAGAATGTGATCCCTTGAAGGGCAAATTTTGATCTGCCAGAAACAGGGTGATGTCACTCAAGCCTTCCAATGCTTTACACCACTTTTCCGTCTCTGACTGTATACTCTTTTCAAGAGCATTATCAATGGCTCCTTTTCCAGAAAGAGCATTTGCAAGATCTTTCCATTGTAAGTAATGTTGAAAATGACTAGAACTGGCCTCATGACTCTTTTCTTTGTCATACAGTTTCCTCCAGTTCTCATTTACACCCCTATGGCAGAATCTGGAATTATACAGAGATTGATTTTTGGTCACATCTCGTAAGAAACAGCATGGAAAGCAGAACAGGCCAGATGCCTTGTGGCTCCAAATGAGCCAGTCCTTTTTCACACTCTCACCATTAGGCAGAGTCCTGCAGAAAACAGATGTAGGGAATGAACGTTTGGATGAATCATGAGGAAAACTTTCAGGGTTGGGAGGAGGTCCCCTGGAAACAATTAGATCCCTTGCGGTTTATCAATGTGCCTCCAGGTGACTGGGTCAACAGAGACCATTATTTGGTGATGCATTGGAGAAGCAGATTCGGAAACCAGATTGTTTTTCTCACCTGATGGTCTGTCCCCTTCAGCTTGCACCACCAAACCTGACTCATGTTCACAATTTTCTGCTGCATTCTCACTGCAGGCTTCCTCTGTGATGTTGTCACAAAGCCTTATGTCGCTCCCACCTGCACCATCCCCAGCTTCTTATTCCACCTTGTCTCTCAGTTCTCTTCTCCACCACCCAACCACACTGATGTAGAGTCTGCTTCCCCTTTTCACCCAAAGCTCTTTTCTTTGTCTCCTTTCTTTTTTCTGCCCCAGATTGATATGTGTCCTTCATTTTCTTTTCCTCAAGGAGAAGGGAACATAGTCAGGTTCTGAAGGGCTGCTGCCTATTTTCTTCTGCCTGTGGGAGCAGGGAAGCAGGTCACAGGAAGTCCTGCCCTCAGCTGCCCCTCTATCACTGACATTATTCAATCAAGCCTTGAGGGCCACTCCACATGAGGGCACCACAGAGGGGCCAGGATTGCAGATGCAGCAGTGGCATCTCTCTCACTATGCCGCTCAGCTGCTCCTGCTCCCTTCTATTCCCTCTTGCCTTCTCCATGAGTCCCCATCCCTCCCAAGACTTGCCTTGTCCAGCAGCCCTGCCATCTCTGCCTACCCACAGGTCTCCTTCTATCTCAGCTCACTCTGGCTACCTTCCCAATCATCAAGCCCCGTTGGTTTACCCAGCCCCAATGTTCCCTGGGATGTATAGAGTCAGAAGCTGAGACAGGGGTGAGGGCAGGGGTCTGGGCAGGGGGCCCCCTCCTTGGTGGGGTCCAGAGCAAGCTGACCCTGTGCCCACCCCCACCGGCTGGCTCTGGGGAAAAAAGCACTGACCAGCTACACATATGCTTAGATCCCAGAGACCTCAACAGAGCTATACAAAGAGAACATTTCAAACTACCAACTAGAGAAGAGATTATGGCTCAGTTTGCAAATTCTCAATATTTCAGTAAATTGGATGCATCCTCAGGATTTTGGCAGCTAAATTTAATAGAGGAAAGCTCAAAATTATGCACATTTAATACTCCATTTAGAAGATACAGGTTTTTATACTTTCTCTTCAGTATAACTTCAGCACCCGAGGTGTATCACAAAACCATACACATGATCTATGAACATATTAGTGGTGTGGACACCTGCATGGATGACTTCATCATCTGGTGCTCAACGAAAGAGGAACATCATTGTCGACTTCGGCAAGTGTTGGATGCAACTAGAACAGTAAACTTCAAACTAAATAAGGACAAATATGTGTTAGGAGTTAGAGAACTGACTTTTATAGGGGACATTATTTCCCATGAAGGAGTGAAACCTTATAAGAGGAAGATTTCTGCCATTGAAATGATGCCACGTCTCCAGTCAAAGAAAGATGTCCAATGGTTCCTGGGAATGGTTAACTATCTTGGAAAATTCATACCCAATCTTTCTGCCAAGGTAGCACCATTGAGAGAACTCCTAGAGGGAAAAAATGAATGGTGTTGGGATGCTGTACAGGAGGAATAAGGGCAAGGTTTAAAACAACATTTGATAAAAGAACTAGTATTGAAATTTTATGCTCCAGAAAGACCTATTAAGATTTCAGAGTCTGGGTTGGGTGCAGTGATTTTATAAAAACATGAGGATTGCTGGCAACCCATGGCATATGCACCCAAATCACTGACTGATGCAGAGACTAGATATGCACAGATTGAGAAAGTGTTTTTAGGGATCTTGTTTGCTTGTGAGAGATTCAATCAGTATATTTATGGACAGACAGTGGAAGTTGGAACAGATCACAAGCCCTTGATTGCATTATTTGCAAACTGCTAAATGACTGTACTTTAAGGATTTGAAGAATGATGATAAAATTGCAGAAATAAAATTTGTCGATGACCTACATGCCTGGAAAATTTTAAGTTCACAGCAGATAACACTTTCCAGAGCAATGGCACCTAGAAGACCCTGGAGATAAAGATGCAAGCCTGTGTAGATATGATTGTGAGATCAAATTCCATAGCTAACAGGAGACTGCAACAAATCAAGATGATTAAGAGAAAGATGAAGTGTTGGGAATCCTTAAAGAAGTGACAATTAAAGGGTGGCCTGAAATGATAAATACTTGCTGTCTAAGTACAGGAGACTTTTGGAACTGCAGACATAAACTGACTGTGGTAGATGGGGTGATGTTAAGGGCTATGTCTACACTACAAAATGTTAGGTCAACTTTGTTAAGTCAACTTAAAATCGACCTTATTAAGTCGATTTAACAAAGTGGTGTCCATGGACTTGGACTAAGTCCACTTTGTTAAGTTGACCTAGCTGCCCATAGGACCACAATGGGCTTAGGTCAACCTTAAGAAGGGTTAGGTTGACCTAAGCAAGCTTAAGTCGACCTACCCGTGGTTCTATGAATTGGGAACCTGCCCTACAGGTGATCTAACATGGCTGCTCCCAGCTACACACCTGGGATTCACTCCTCTGTGTTATTAAAGCTTTGTTCCTCGCTCATTCTGTAGTGTGGTCTTTAAAGAGCCCTCAAGCTCATTACAGTGACAATACAAATATATAACTGTTAACTGCTGACAACAAACAACTGCCAAAGAGAGGGCCACCCAGCATGGCTGACCAACTGCTGACAACATAGTCTTCCCTCATGTCTGCCCAGTCAAGAACACGCTCTCCAGACTTCCAGAAACATGAACTATTGATGTTCTTATTTAATATTTGTACAAGAATGCAAGATCTTTCAAGTCTTAAGTCAAATTATAGAAATCCAGCTTCCATGAATAGCCAACCAACATGCCCTTCAGTTCCCATATGAGGCTGCCAGATTAACAAATGACCAGGCAATATTGCTGTCCAGCTACAAACAACATGGCTGCACACTATGGGGATTCACAGACACAGTCAATAGCCTGGCATCCAATATACCTTCCCATCTAAGAACATAGTCATTCAACCTGGCTGACAAAAAGCCAACTACATGGCCACCTAGCTGCTGACAACATGGTTTCGCAACAACCAGCACCATGGCACCAAACACGCCTACGCAACGATCAGTAATGTGGCACTCAACCTCACTCCCCAATTGCCAGCAACATGGCACCCAATATCACTACCCAGTGACCAATAACATGGCACCCGATGTCACTACTGAATTTTCAGCAACGTGGCACCTAACATCAGTACCCAACAGCCAACAACTTGACACCCAATGTGACTACACAACTGCCAGCAGCATGGAGATCCAGCACATGTGCCCAGCCAATGCCAACATGATCTCTAACCTCACAGAAGTCGATTACACAACAGGGTAAACTAATGGCTAGCTACACTCTCCCTGTAGAGTTCAGAGGAAGGAGCAAACCCTAAGTTCTCACTCACAGCTACACAAAGGGCCGCGTGTAGAGATGCCCAAGGTATCAATTTGTACCTGGCCAGTGTTGAGTGCCCTGGTCTCCTTAGATCTGCTTCCCCGCCCAATACTGAGCATGGATCTCTGCTCCAGAATGGTGAGCAAGGGCTGCTCATCACCTGCGTGGCCCTCTAGGAACATCAATGAGTAGGGGGCTCACTTCTACAAGGACAGAGCTGAATCGGGGATGCAGGGTTTAAGATCAGCCCCACAGAGCCCAGCACCAGCTCTAGGAACATCTCTGTACTCAGCATCCTGTGGGCTGGTCCCAAGAGCACCAGGGAATTCACCTGTGGGTACAAGGATGTCAAGGGATGCACATCCATGCACCCTTAGGGCACGATCTATGTAACTTTTCTGTTCAGTTTTGCAATGTAACTGTGTGATTTGATGCCAAATACGCTATACCAGGTTCCTTTGTGAATGCTCACAACATATTCTACATAATTACCAAAGTGCCATGTTTTCTACAGCAACATGTGTACAGATGTGAAGCATGTTACAGGGTTCAGACTCTCAGGACAATCTCTAGCACAGGGGCTGGAGAAATACATGTCAAAGGGAATGTAAATGCCCTCCCTGGCTCAGGGAGAAGTGAGGAGAATCTCACAGCAGTACAGAGGGAGAGGGACTGTCAGGAGTTTGTAAAAGCCAAGATAGAGACCGTTTGAGGGGAGAAGCTGCAGGCTTTTGCCTGGAAGACCTAACTTTCAACCAACTTCAAGAAAGATCTGGGCCCTGCCTTCTAATAGGCAGAGAATGGGTCAAAAACACCAAACAACCGAACACATTGTGCATAATTTGGACTATGAGATCAGTTTAGGTAGGTATGTTAGATGAGTATGCGGTTTATACCTTTTATTTGATAGTCGTCACTCCTGACTCATTTGTAGCATGATTCTGCTTTGACTGGCCATTTTCTCACCTGAAATCGTACTCTAATCAATAAACTAGTATTTGTTTTATCTAAAGCTGTGTGATCTTTAGAGGGTGTGGATATGGAAGGCTGGGCACAATCCACTTCTTTGTTAAACGGATGACTTTGAGACTATGGTGATTGGGAGTGAGTCCCAATCCCTGTAAGACAGTGGCTCTGGAGCTGGGGGGCGCTTGCTTGGAGACCAATGGCGGTGTGGCTAGTGGATTTACACCCACTGCCTGGGACCAATTACACGCTGGTGGCTGATGTGGACTGACTCAGGAGTGAGTGGTCACCTGGAAGGGCAGGGAGAATTGAGATTCAGGAGTGCAGTTTGGTAGGTACAGTGGCACACCAGACCGGATCTGGGGAACAGCCTGTCCCAAAGCAGAACGTGGGCAGGCAGCTCTGGAGCTTGGCTGTGACTGTTACCCTGACAGATGAGGTTGCCCCAGAATCACCTGTCTCACAAACTCTCTGCTGGTTTCCTTTCCTCCAGCAGGGGGCAGCAGCAGCAACGCACTCTCTCTCTCATTCACTCTCTCCAGCCAGAATATTATTTGCTAACTGTTTGCCTCTTTTTCCAGTGCACAGACAAGTCTGGATCAAGCAGCTGGCCGTGGGTATAGCCTTCTTCACCATTAATGGCCTCATCTTCCTCATCTCTCATCTCTGCATGAAGAGAGAAGGTGATTGTCTCAGTCCCAGGGCAGATATACATTTCCCACCTCCCTCCCCAACTTTCTCAACACCTGGGGGTGGATCTTAAACAAATGAACCCTGAATTTTCTCCTCCTGAATCTGCCTGGGGCCTAGTAGCTGCCCACCCTCTATACACATAGCTCCTCTTCCAGTCTCATATATCACCTGCTGGGATGCATCCAGTTCTGGACAGGAGCCTGCTGGGTGACCATGGGTGGGGTATGGCAGCTGGTGAACAACCATGAAGGGATCGCTGCTCTCCAGCTGTGTCTGGGGCGGCCCATAGCAGCTGTGTGTCAAGGGTAAAGCATGATAGGTCAGTAACAAATGTCAGTGCAGATGGCTAGGGAAGCTACAGGGCAGCAGGGACTTAGGAAGGCCTGGTGGGTTATGACCAGCTGCTCGGGTAATGATGGGAGAGTGGGCGCCCCTCTCAGCCTTAGTAGGACAGCGCCCCCTAAAGGGCGCTCTGTCCCTCCAGCTACTGCACAGCAGCCCCTAGTGCCACACAGGGGCATTGGGGTCAGAACTGATTGATTGCGGGGAGGGGGCTGGGGCGTGCCCTCGACTGATGCCCCTGCCTGGCTCCCTGCAGAACAGCGCTTCCCACAGAGCTCCCAGCTATCCCCTACTTACTTTAGCACTTCACTTGCTCCAAAAAGGTCTCCCATCAAAACGAGCCCCAATGTTCCCATATTCTTTCTTTCTTTGTTTCTTTCTTTGCCAGCAACCTGAGCATTGTCACTGGCTTTTCTCATTCTCAGGTTCCCCAGAAGAGTGTAGAAGAGGCTCAGACTCAATTCACACAAATATTTACTCAGTTCCATTTCTGTCCATCACTGATCAGTCCAGTCATTCTGTGACCTTGAAGGCAAAGCAAGGCTCCAGTCCTGCACCTCAGTAGGATGGAAGTAATGAATACAAGGCTGGGTTATGAAGGCTTGTCCACTGATTATGAATATTTCTTCCCTGCTCATAGATGCCCGGCCAGTTCTTTAGTGTAGCCCATCGAGGCTCAGGTGTGAATGGTCTGCTCTAAAATATTACCAGCCAACCACATGATTGTGTGCCACTTTCTTCCCTGCTACCAAGCTGAGAGAAACCAGCTTGATCTGTAAGAAAGAAAGAAAGGTGACTGAAGGAAGGAAAAAGGTGGGTGAAGGAAGGACAAATGTGATGGAAAGAAGAGAGAATCCAGTCTCCTTGTTTCTCATCAAAATTTTGTTTTCTGTGTACATTTGAGGCTGTGTAATTCCCTGTAAATATCCCCTCTCGCCAGATTTTAATTCAAACACTTTTCAGCTCTGAGCCTCTTTTCCTTCATCATGGTTATTTTGTCCCCTGCACACTGTGTGTCATTGGCCCTGCGCTGCTGATGTCAGAGTGTAAGTGTCCTTTGGACTGCAAGCAACAATTCTTCCCCAGTTGAGCTGGGCTGAGGCTGGCAATTTCCACCAATTGCTGAGCCACTCAGTGGCTCAGAAAACAGCCACTGGCCCCTGGAGCTTGGAGTCAGAGAAAGAAGCAGCCCACAAGGGGTTGGGGCTGGTCACTGAAGCCAGCCTGTTACAGTCCCTGTGTCTCAGTAATGCTCGAGCCCCCAAACCTGACACTGAACTTCCTTTTGCCTTCCCCCTATCCCTTCATGAGGGGCTGGAACATACATGAGGACCTGACACTGTCATGGACTCTCTGGTCCATCCCTAGCTCAGGGGAAAGAGTGGAGTCTAGTGGTGAGAGCTGGGGTGGGAAGGTATTGGGTGCCAGGATTCCTGGGCTTTCTTCCCAGCATCGGGTGGGAAGTAGGGTCTAGTGGCTTGAGTGGGGGGCTGGGAGCCAGGACTCCTGGGTTCTATCCTTGACTGTGGAGGAGGTCTGGAGCTTAATGGGTTAAAGCAGGGGTCAAGAAGTCAGGGTCTGGGTGTTCTATCTCAATTTCTGGTGGGAAAGTGGGGACTAGTGGGTTAGAGGAGGGGGCTATTGGCACCAGGACTCCTAGGTTCTAGCTGCACCTCTGGCAGGGAAGTGGAGGTCTAGTGGATTAGGACTCCTCGCTTCTCTTTCAGTCACTTGCCATGGCTGTGCCTCAGTTTCCCCTCTGCGGACTTGTGATGTTTCCATTTCACCTGGTCAAAGGTCTCAGCCCCCCTCTGATACTGTCAAGGTTAGGAGACAGGCTAACACCATTTTATTACCCTGTGCCTCCCTTGCTTGGCAGGACTGGCTGATCATGCTGCCAATATCAGCACTACATTGCTGCCGATGCACTGATGTTATCTACGACTTCCTCTCTGCTTTTCCATGTCGTCGTTTTGCTAATTTCCACACTCTGTTTTCCACCATGGCCAACGAGCTCTGACCCAAGGCCCTTATGAAGCCAACTGGCAGAGGGTGCCTGGGGGTTTCCCAAAGAACTGTGTGTCAGGTGTCTTGTGCCAGTCAGGTCATCTTGGGGAGAACTGCGCAGTGATGCTGAAAATGATCTTCTCTGGGACTAGAAGTGAAAATAGGTCATGCAAAGACAAACCCACAGCTTGCAGGGGAAAAGGACGCTTACCTCACTCTGGCTCATCTTGTGCGTTCAGGGTCTTGAATCATTCATGCTGAACATCTATTGATGGTCTGAGCAAACTGGCAGATTTGAAAACAAAAGCCCCGGGGGGGGGGGGGGGGGAGCACTGAAGTTCTGGAGTTACAGCTGGGGTACAGATCAACCCCTAGGTTTGGGGGGGGAGGGGGCTTGATCTTATAAGAATCTGGATCCAACCTAAATCAGTCCCTGGTTGAGCTGCAGAAGAGAAGAGTGAGGGGAAATTTGATAGTTGCCTTCAGCACCCTTAAGGGGGTTCCAGGGCAGCTGGAACTAAGCTGTTCTCAGTGGTAGCAGATGACAGAACAAGGAGCAACGCTCTCATGTTGCAGTTGACGTGTGTGTGTGTGTGTGTGTGTGTTTAGGTTGGATATTAGGAAAAGGTTTTCCCCTAGGAGGATGCTGAAGCACTGGAATGGGTTACTTAGGGAGGTGGTGGAATCTCCATCCTTAGTTTTTTAAGGCCTGGCTTTACAAAGCTCTGGCAGGGATGATTTAGTTGTGGGTTGGATTAGCTGACCTCCTGAGGTCCCGTCCAACCCTCATCTATGATTCTTTGCACTAGAACAGATTTTCCAAGGCCAAGATCCTGTCTAGAGTTCAATGGCCTAGATTTTAAGTGGCTGGATTTGGTGACCTGGAAAGCCTTGGATCTCCCAGGAGGGGTCTATGATGGTGAGTGTCCACAAACTTTCTCCTCATCTTTATTAAAGAGCAACCTTGCTTGAAAACAGAGGACTGTAATTCACTCCCCTGTTTTTGGAGGCAAGCCCATCATACCTTCCCATTCATAAACCTATCAGGCTCCATGGTCGCATTAGTTAGGTTGTTTGCCCATCCCCCTGCTGCCGCCGCCGCTCCTGTTAGAGGCTATCCCAGAACTTCCCACCTTGGAGGGTCAGAAACCTTCTTCTCTCTAGTCTCCACCTCTTAGGCCAACAGTGTCCTTCAGCTTCAGTAACTCTTCTGCCTCCCTGGTATCTCTTGATTTCTTCAGGTACTCGGGTATCCTAGGACCATCTTCTTCAGAAGTATTCTGCAGCAACCAGCTGGCATCAGATGATACTCCAGGGAGACATCTCCTGACTTGTTCTATGCTTGGTACCATTTGGACTACCCTATGTCTCAATGTCTCCCCCTGCCGACCCCCCTAGCCTCCTGAAAGGGGAGGCTCTAGGAGGGATGTGTTCACCATCCCAGCATAGACACTGGAAGGCCAGGGAAGAAAGCCCTGGTGTTTGGGTCCTGCTCCCCAAGTGATAGGATGGGTCTCCAGTAAGCCCTAGATCGCTGGGCAACTCAGACAACCCCAAGCCATGGAATTAGTCTAGTAATTTTTAGCAGTGGGGGAGGGAGGGGCAAGGAGAAAGAGTGCCTGGGTTCTATTCCCAGCACTGGGAGGAGAGTTGGGTCCAGTGGTTGGAGGGGGTAGCTGGGAGCCAGGACTCCTGGTTTCTGTCCATGGCTCTTGGAGGAGAGTGGGATGAGCTGGTTAGAGCAGGGGGGCTGGGAGCAAGGACTCCTAGGTTCCATCATCAGCTCTGGGAGAGGCATGGGATCATGTTTGGAGTGGGGTAACTGGGAGCCAGGATTCCTGGGTTCCAATCTGCTTTTGGGGCATCCCCATCTTCCATTTAGAGGCTGCCCCTGGTGTCCTCTTGAGGTCCCTCCCAGCCCTACCTTTCTCCACCTCTATGAGCAGGCTGGGGCCCTGGGCCGGTCTCTGCTCAACAACAGCAGCAGCAAAGCAGGGAGAAGCTTTGAGCTGAATCAATGCCAGCAGCTTGTGCTGGTCCCAGGGTGGCATCAGGGGGTACTGCACTTCTGGGAACTGGACGGGGGTGCTGTAGGGGACACTCTCCTCTCGCAATCGGCATTGGGAGTGCCGCACTGTAGGGGGCCAACAGAGTACTCAGAGCCTGTGTTTAAACAGCTCACTTGAAGGAAGGTGCCCAGGGATCTGACAGGGGCCCTAAGTACTTCCTCTCCCCTCCCCCCCCGCCACCGCACCTGGAGCGTCTGCAGTTCAGGCTCCCACACTCAGGGTCTCTCCAGTCATTGTAGGTGGGGTCTAGAGGAATTTTTCCCTTCTAAAAGTCCGTGGCCATGGGTGGTGGATGGGGGTCCCTTTTTCTGAAGGATGGGGTGGGGGCTGATGGGTGTTTCATGTCACTGCAGGGGCCTGAGGGGAACCTCAGTCCCGCCTAGTATCCACACAACCATGTAGTATATCTCCTTGGGGGGGGGTGTGTGGAGGGGTTGCTGGCCTGTACTTGGCAGGGGTGGAGGTGAGGCTGGCCCCATTTGTTCCTACACTCTATGGGTGCATCTACACTTGTAAATTAATTCGACTTAAGCCTGCTTAAGTCGACTTAATTTACTCTGCGTCCACACTGGAGTTTCCTTAAGTTGACTTAAGCTGTTGCTTAAGTCAACTTAAGGAAAAGTAAAGTCGACTTTGTAAAACCTAGTTTTACATCGACTTTACTGCTTAAGTCGACTTCAGCAGTATGGACACCCTAAGTCGCCCCTGAGCCTCCCCAAACAGCTGGAGTGCCGTGCGAGCAATTGCCCCGCGGTCCCGGCGAGGTGGGTTCCCTTCTGCCCAGGACCTGAGAAGTCCCGAGCAGAAGGGAGCCGAGTGGTCCAGGGCAGAAGGAAGCTCCCCACTCCCTTCTCCCCCAGACCACTCCGGGGCTTGCTACCTGGGGAGAGCCAGCCCTGTATGCCCTCCTAGCCTGGGGAGGAGCCTCGCCTCCCTATGGACATAACTAGTCGACTTAGAGAGTCTAGTGTAGACCCTCTAAGTCGACTTAGTATGGCCCACCTTAAAGCAACTTAGGAGTCCTGTGTGGACTCTCTAAGTTGACTTAATAAGGTCGATTTAAAGTCAACTTAGTAAAATCGACCTACATTCCCCAGTGTAGACATAGCCTATGAGACTAGAGGGTTGGAGCAGGGGAGCTGGGAGCCAGGACTCCTGTGCTCTGTCCCCAGTTCTGAAAAAGGAGTGGGCTCTAGTGGTTAGAACTGGGGAGGAGCCTGGGAGCCAGGACTCCTGGGTTCTATTGCTGGCTCTAGAAAGGGGAGCTGTATCTAGTGGTTAGAGCAAGGGGGGTTTGGGAGCCGAGACTCCTGGGTTCTCTCCCCATCTCAGGTTTTCAGGGCTTACATCTGTCAGGGAGGCTAATATCTCCAGTCTCAGCACGCCCAGCAGGGGAGTTGACGCAGGAGCAGACATTCCTGGAAGCACCACACCCAGTCTGAGGCGTAGGTGAACCAGCCAGGCAGGGAGTCTCATGCTGGTGTGTCAGTGGGATCCATGTTCCAGGGGCAGGCCAGGGAATCTCCTGCCAGAGCACGTTAGACGGGGGAAGGAACCTGCGGCCAGTCCACCCCGCTTCATCCTATGGGCTGAGCTGGTGGTCGGCAGTTATCAGGCTGTCAGCAGGCCCTCATTACATGTCACAGCCCTTGTTCTTCATCTCTGGACAACTAGCTCGGGAGCTGCTGCGTGCCTCAAGAAGCAGTGAGAAACGACTGTAAGTGAGACCCACTTCTTCTCACTGAAGATGATCTCGGGAGGCAGGGTGGGGCAGGGGCGCTAAGAAAACAGGCCTTTAGTTCTGCAATACGTGGGCCACCCTGCATGGCAGAGAGGCCAGGCATCGTGGAGATGAACCTCTTTTGTGGGATGGTTTCCCAAGGATAGCAAGGCAGTCCCAGAACTGGGGGAGCCCAGGGCTGGGAGAACAGGAGGCTGCGGTTTGGGGGCGAGGGGCATGAGCAGGGAAATGGGGTTGTGGGTCAGGTGTTAGGGGCATCCTGTGTGCTGTGGAACTTCTCTGGGCCAGCCAGTGTTTTCTTTCCCAGAGAGAGGATCTGGGCACCTTAACAGGTCCCAGCACCCATCCTGCGCTGTCATCCTCTTTTCTGGCCACAAGTGCTGACTTGGCGGGTGCTGGGCAGAAGGCAGGGAGAGGACGCAGCTGGGCGGTTGGGGAGAGGAGGAATGGCAGACTTTCCAGAAGCCATTTCTGCCAAACTTGGAAGCCCATAGATGTGTTCCCCCCACCCCTATTTGCTGGGAGCAGCTGGAGGGTGCGCCGGGGATCCTACCAGCTAGTCTGACTTCTCCTCGGCCCAGCCCCAGCCCCCGGGGTCCTGTTACTCAGCTGCTCCAGTCCAGACGTGCCGTGCTTCCATCCAGCCCCCGCCCAGTCATGGAAGGCCTGGGCTAGAAGAGGACGGGAGACGCCTGCCTGGGTTGGATGCTGCTCAGTGGGTATGTCTGGTTGGGACTGGGAGGCATGGGCAGGGCTGGTGGGAGCCCAGGACTGGGATAGAAGGGGGACTGTGGGTTGGGAGTGAGGGGCACTAGCAGAGATAGAGGAAGCCCAGGGCTGGGATAGCAGGGGGCTGCGGGTTGGGCATAAGGAGCTGTGGCAAGGCTGGGGGTTTTCTTTCTTTCTTTCTTTCTTTCTTTCTTTCTTTCTTTCTTTCTTTCTTTC
>ML685771.1:21990502-22017567 GCA_007922175.1 Pelusios castaneus
TAGATAGATAGATAGATAGATAGATAGATAGATAGATAGATAGATAGGGTGAGAGGGTAAACAGGCATTTGGGTGATGGATGGAGAGATAGCAGTGTGATAGAGGGGTGGGTATAGGGAAGGGTGGGTAGTTGGAGGGATATGTTTGGGGCTGGATAGCACATTGGGTCTCTGTGCAGAGCTAGCAAGGGAGGTCAGTATGAAGACAGCTGGATATATGGGGTTGTGTGGAAGGCTGAGGATAGATAGACAGAGGAGGGTGGGGGATGGATGAGGTGTGTGGAGATAGCTAGAGTGGAGGAGAGGTGGGGATAGAGACTGTTTAGGATCATGGAAACTGAGGCAAGAGAAGCAATATAGAGTCCTATCTGTAGTTTTCATCAGTTCTCTTGTCCTCCAGGCTCTTCTCTCGGCCTAATGACAAACACTACTGTCAATGCCACAGCTCATCCAGGATTGCTTCTCCCTCTGCCTGGTGCCAAGTTGGGCTTGGCTGTGCTCTCCTTGGCCTTCATCCTGGGCTTCCCGGGCAACGTCTTCGTGGTGTGGAGTGCCCTCTGGCGGGTCCACAAGCGCACGGTCACCTGCCTCCTCATCCTCCACCTGGCCTTGGCTGACTGTGCCGTGCTGCTCACTGCACCCTTCTTCCTCCGGCTCCTGAGTGCTGGCAAGTGGGAATTTGGCCCTGTGGTCTGCCAGCTGTGCCACTATGTCTGTGGTGTCAGCATGTATGCCAGCATCTTCCTCATCACCCTCATGAGCCTGGACCGCTGCTTGGCTGTCACCAAGCCCTTCATCTCCCAGAAGATCCGGACCAAGCTAGTGGTGAGGTCTTTGGTCTTAGCCATCTGGATCATCTCTTTCCTCCTTGCTGTACCAGTCATTTTCTACCGGAAGCTGGTGTTCAAGGACCCACGTCTCCTCTGTGACCTGTTGCATCCCACCATTGGCCACCTGGTCTTCCACAATCTCTTTGAAACCCTTACTGGCTTTGTCCTGCCTTTTGCTGCCATTATCTGGAGCTACAGCATCATCGGGCGTCGACTACGGGAGACCCGCTTCCGGAGGAAGCGTCGCACCAACCGGCTCATTGCGCTGATTGTGGCCGCCTTTGCCCTCTTCTGGCTGCCCTTCCATGTGGTGAACATCCTTGATGTGGCTGGGGCATTGAGCAGATCCACAGTAGTCATCAAGGCTGGGAAGATCGCCCGGCCCACCCTGACGGCCTTGGCTTTCTTCAGCAGCAGCGTCAATCCCATCCTCTATGCCTTCACTGGTGGTGCCTTGATCAAGTCAGCTGGCATTGGCTTCATGGCCAAGCTCTTTGAGGGCACAGCCTCAGAGATGTCCAGCACACGGCAGGTGACAGGACGGACCATACAGAGGCGTGAGGAGGCCAAGCTGGAGATGGAGAAGGATGGAAAACAAGAGAGTATGACCCTCTCCACCAACCCGCTGGAATAATCCTAGGCCATGTGGGTCAAGGACTCCAACAATCCCACTGCATCCACTAATACCCTGGACTAACCCTGGGACAATAGGCGATGGGAGCTCCAACAATCCCACAACATCCACCAGCACCCTGGATTAGCCCCTGATCATGTGGGACAGGTGCACCAACCACCCCACTGCATCCACCAACACCCTGGCCTCCAGGCCATGTGAGATAAGAACTCCAACAATCCCACCACATCCACCAATACCCTGGTCTAGTCCTAGCTTGCATGGGACAGATGCTCCAAGAAGCCCACCACATCCACCAGCACCCTTGATTAGCTTTGGGACCATGGGAGATGGAAGCTCAAGTAATACCACTGCATCCACCAACACCCAGGACTAGGCCATGTGGATCAGGACCTCCAACAATCCTACCACATCCACCAACATCCTGGACCAGCGCTTGAGCCTGTGGAATTGGAGCTCTAGTACTGTCACCACATCCACCAATATCCTGGGCTAGCCCTGTGTCCATGGGGAATGGGAGGCATCTTTCTGGGAGGTCCAGAAGATGATGGCAAAGGGTCCCAATTGGATCCTTCATGGGTTGATGGTGGAAATATGGAGAATTTGCAGGGAGCTTGTTTGTTGGTTTTGTCTTTGGGGATTGAACTGGCCTGAACAACTTGACTGCAGAACCTTTCTCCTTTCTTCACCAGTTGTGACTGATGGGCGCAAACCCAGGATCCAGCAACCTGGAGCCATTTGTGCCTTGACACCAACAGGGACCGACCCAGTGACACAATAATAATTATTTTGTGGAAAAGGGACTCAACCCTGCATGGAGACATATAATCTAGGGTGTGAAGGGGGTGTCATTGTTTGTGGAGACAAGATGGCCCATTCACTCAGGAGGAGGGTTGAGGGACAAAGGCAAGGTAAGGGGGGGAGAGAGGGAGAGAAACTGGGTGTCAGTGGGATGGAGGGAAACCAGGCTGAAAGCATATTGTGAGGTGGAGGTTGGGCAGGACAGACAGATACGTGCTGGACCCTACACAGACCCCACCCAAGACTAGGTCTCCTGTTGTGCCAGGCAGTGCACAACACCCTGCCCAAGATCAGAGCACCTATTGTGCCAGGCGCTGCCCAGCCCCAGAGAGACCGATTGTAGGAACACACTGTCTAAATAGACAAAAGCAGGACAATTGTCTCTCTTTTGCAAATGAGGAATTTGAGGTATGGGGAGGGGAGTTCTGCAGTGACTTGTCAGAGAATATAGGGAGTCAGTGGCAGGAACATAGAATCCAGGTGTCTAGGGCCTGAACCCAAAATCCTCCTTTCCCTAGATCTGTTTTCCTAGCAGGATGGAAAGGAAATCTGGGATTGCACCAGGGAGATTTCCTCTTCCCCAGTCAAGCTGAGCTGTTTGGTCAGCAGCGCCCACTGGCCAGCTAGGGTTCTGCAAGTTGTCATTCCATAGACATGAGGAGCAGCCAGTTCAACCAGTTGCCTGCTTAAAACCAGTGTGCCAAGGATTCAATTCACCCCCTCTAGGGGGCACCAGCTCAGATCCAGCCCTAACTTGGGATGTGTGTGTGGGGGGCGGACAATGGGCCTATCCCCACAATGGCATTCTGGTACTGACCGAGCCCCTTGCTGTTTTGCTTAATTAAAGAGTTTCTTTGGCACTGGTTATGATTCTGTCCCAGGGCAGCTGCGAGTCCTTCACACCTGCAGCAGCATTTTGTGTGTGTGTGAGTTCCTGGGGGGTGGGGGGAACTGCCCAATGTGTGTGCAACAGCCAGAATAAGAGACAAAGACACGATTTGTGAATCAGTAATACTGTAGTCCCACAGGACCTTAAATATAAGAATCTCTCTCTTGCGCACTCCCATCCCCCATTAAAAAGACCATTACCAAAGTCAATTTTGCACACGAGCTTGAGTTTGGGTGTTTCCTCCCCTGGGAGCACTCCGCTTTGCAACCTTGATAATACTCTTTTAACTTAGTGTTGATGGGCAATTTCCTGGGTTTCTTTAAAAAAAAAGGGAGGTGGCATCATATTGACCCTCCCCTGGCACAGAAACAGGATGGGAAGCACTGGATCTGCTGTTCACGGAGCTCTGCCGAGTGACAGAGTAGTAGGTTGTCATTCTCTAGGTGGAGTCACAAGAGGGTGAGGAGACGCACACTTTGCCCAGGCATTACACAGTTGTTTGCTGAAAGAAAGGGGGGAAATGAAGGGAGCTGGGACTCCTTTCCAGACTCTGGCAGGAAGTGTGCTCTAGTGGGCAAAAATTCTTCTATTTCACCAGCTCCCATTCCTGGTTCTCCTCCTGAACCCAGCCAGCAGCTAATCTCCTGGCTCCTCACCCCCTTGCCCCATGCCTGCTTTTCTCCCCACTCCATATGAATCAAACAGCTTCAGCCTCCCAGGCTCAGTTGAAGGGGCTCAGAAAATTCGGGTGCTCAGCTGAACTCCGGTGTTGAGGTGGACTCCATGCGGATCTGACTATCAGTGGTTCTTGGCTTGCCAGCTCTTGAACATCTTGGCTGAGCCAGGTGCATGCTGCCCTTTGCCGCTGGGTTATAACCTGGCTGAGTTTCACAGCTAGGGTGAAAGATGCCTCCCTCCACCCCACACCCCCAGGCCAGCCACCCTATCAAATTTCCAAGCACCTGCACTGACTCAAAGAGGTGCTGGAGCCCTTCAAAGACAAGTGCACCAGACATTAACAGGGGCTAAACGGGAATTTTCACTAGCTGATTGGGAGGTGGTAGAACCCATTTGGGCTGAAATTTTCCAGGAAAAAAAAAAATCAGTCCAATACAGCCTCCAGGCATGGGAAGTATCAGCCTGAACAGCTCCACCTGGCAAAGTTACATATGATTGAAAATGGGATGTGATGATGGGAACTGCCAGGCCATCAGTAGGCGGGCTATGGGCCCTGCTTATATTAAATCTATGTGGAATTTCTTCTCTTCCCATTTATGCAGTTCAGTGCCATGTTTCCCTGACACCATCCACCCCTGCAACATCTCCGGGCCCTGCCTTGACCTAGGGCAGGGGTCTGCAACCTGTGGCTCCGGAGCCACATGCGGCTCTTTGGCTACCCCCTTGCGGCTCTGGATCTTCCCCGCCAGGGGGACCTTGTGGGCAGTCTGCTCCAGGCCCACCGCCACCGGGGATCCTGTGGGCAGCTGCACCAGGCTCCGGACTCCCCACCTCCGGACTTCTGTTCTTGCTTCCAGACTCCCCCCTCCTTCACCAGGGGACCTTGCAGCAGGTGCCTTGGCCCAGCTCCCAACTCCCCCCACCAGGAGGCTACAGCTATTGTGGCTCTCAAAGCATTTGGTTCTAGAAGGAATTTTTAAAAACGGCTCTTCTTATATTTCGGGTTGCCGACCCCTGGGAAGCTGATCTTATTGGGGAAGCCAGTTCTGGTTGCTCCGGAAGTTGTGGTTTCCTGCCTGAGCTTGACTCGCAGGAAACACTCACACAGCACACCCGGGGACTGGATGGGTGGGAGGGAGGGGGGTTGTCTTCAAGGATGGGTTAAAGGGGGGGAGGGTCTCCTTCTGGAGCTCCCCTAGCCCCTCACTGAGGGGGATCACATTCTAAACTCTCCCTGTACACTCATCTCCCCAGCTAGCTCTTGGGGGTGTCATTCGCCCTCTGAACCCTGCCTGTGATTGTCTCAAAAGAGGCTCCCCTCCTTCAGAAGGGGGTTCATTACCCTATAAGCCCCCCCCAATCTTGCCCCCAGCTCTTTGCTTGTCCTATTGTGAAAGGCTGAATCCATGCATCAGCTTAGGACATGAGCAGGATGAATGCAAAGCCATCAGTCTCCTGTGCCAGCTCCCTCAAAGGATAGTGAGGAAGTACTGCGGTGGGACAGAAGGGCACGGGCTTTCTAGGTTGTGATGTGGGAGCTCTCAGCTGAGCAGCAGGCTGGAGCGGGACTGGTCAGTGCAGACATAATAGGTCCGTAGCTGCCCTTTGCCCTTAACTTTGATGACCCCACGGAGGTAGCAGGTGTAACCCAGGGTCTCCAGGGCCCGGGCTGTCTCTTCTGTGACCTGTGGGGAGGAAAGGTAAAGGAGGGAAGGGAGAAAATTAACCCTGTAATTGAAGCAACCCTTCTAGCTGCCAGGTTGGTGGGATTTAGGTGATGCAAGCTTCCCCACAGCGGTGCCATGGTAAATGAGTGGGGCATGATTGATGGGATGCAAGGAAGGTTGAGGACCACACTTCACACTGCATCCGTGATCTTCCCCACTGCATGCCCAGCAAGGGATACTACTGCTGTGAGCTATCCCCCAGTCCTGCCCCACATGGCGATGTCATTCCTCGTACCTGGATCTTTCCCAGCACCCCGGTGCTCTCCATACGACTTGCCACATTCACCGTATTCCCCCAAATGTCATATTGGGGTTTCTGGGCTCCAATGACGCCAGCAACCACCGGGCCATGGTTTATACCTGGAGAGGAAGTGGGGCGGTGGGAGAGAGACAGAGGTAGGGGTGGAGCATGGGGGACACAGCTGTTGAGATTTTGTGCAGAGTGGGACCATGCAAACACGTCATGAGAACCTCAACAATTATCTGGCAAGGCAGGAGCTGCTGGAGCAGCAAACCTCAACATCCCAGTTCTGCACCCCCACAATTCCAGGACTCAGTGCTGAAATCCTGACACCCGAATACTTGACAAATTCCCCCAAATCCTTACATGTCACCTCTACAATCCTATGCATATCCTCACATCAGTCAACTGGGCAGAGTGAACACTGACTAATGGATATGTGGCCAAGAGGGTGGGGGTCAGCACTGGAAACTGAGGAAGCTGGCCAACTGGCATGGCCAACATTGGCTGTCGGCTGTGCTAATGCTGGCCATTCAATGGGCACAGCCATGGCCAACGGACAGCGATGGTTGCAGAGCTGGGGGAGGGGGGAAGAGGGGGACTATTCCCGCATCTAGATTAAAGGGAACTCACCTACACGGAGTTTGAAGCTGTTGAAGGAGTGTTTGTTGATGATGTCCAATTTGGCTATCAGGGCCACTGCAAACTCCACCATGATACCCAGGTGGGTGTAGCTCCTCTCAACATCCTAGAAGGTAAACCCCCACCACCATGGGAGAGGAGAAACCATCAATCACAATCAGGGAACCAAAACCTAACCCCATCCACAACCAATGAGGAAGCAGTCAACCCACCATCACGGCTATGTCCAGGGAATGAGCAAATGTCTTAGAAAGATAGGACACAGAGGGAAGTACAGGAACTGTCACCCAGCCCCAAAGGATTCTGGGAAACTTGGCTGGAGCTCGAGAAAGGAAGGAGAGAAAGGGAGATACCTGCTGGCTGTCCTGGCCAGAGGCAGCATTTAATCCTGTAGCTGCCATGTAAGTGCTGCCAATGGTCTTGATCTTCTCCACCCCACTGAATTTGGGCTTTGAGAGCAGCTGCAGGATTGGAAATAATCAAATCACTGGTCCATTCACCCTCATCTCATCCCCCTGGGCTGGATCCTTGGCTCAACCAGTCCTATCAAGGCAGCAGCCCTCTGCCCCAGGTTGACCTCATGACCCATTTACAATGAACTGTCCCCAGTGTCCCAATCTCATCTGAACCCCCTTCGGACCTCATCAAAATCCGCAATGATCTCGTTGAGCAATCGCAGACACTCCAGCCCTTCGTGGTTGACATTGGACTCAGAGTAGAATTCCTTGAAGTCAGGGATTGAGGCGAAGAGGACACAGACACAGTCGTAGGACTGATGGTAGAGATCCTGGATGGGAGGGTGGGCAGGAAAGAGTGTGTCACATTCTGATCATTTCAGGCAGCATGTGGACATGGTTGGTAAATGTAAATCAAATCCCGCCACAACTCAATGGAAAATAAATCTCATCATGGCCATACGCCATCTATCACAGTCCACCTGACAACGGTCCTCATCCAACCCGCTAAACTACTGCAATCAGTACAATAGAGCTCACTCCAGCCAGATAATGCCAGCTATCATCCCCATCCAATACAACCATCCCACCAACCCAACTATAGCCACCCAACCACAGCCAGCACCATAGACAACAAAATACAACTACCTCCAAACAATTCAGCAAACCAAACACAACCAACATATTGATCACCACAGCCAAGCAAATCCAAACACCCCCAACCAACACAGGCATCACCCAACTAGTCAACACAATCCACCATAGCCAGCCAACGCCAGCCAAATCCAACCACCTCCCAACCAACACAACTCACTAAAACCAGCCAACACAACCATCACCAGAGCCAGCCAAGTGCAACCAGCCCCAACACAGCCAACTAAACTCAAATTCCTGTAACTAATACAGCAGTCATCAAATCCATCCAACTACTCCAATCAACACATCCCACAACTGCCAGCCTACAGAGTCCACCCCAGTGAGCCAGCTCCAATTAACACGTTCATCATCATAACCAATCAAACCCAACCACCGCCAGCTATAACAGTGCATCAACACCAACAAAGCCAGCCATCCTCAACCACATGGTCATCAAACCCACTCAACTGCCCCATTTGACATATCCCATCTTGGTGAGCCAGCTACAGCCAATGCATTCATTATTAACACCAATCAAACCCAGCCGCCTCCCTCTAACACAGTGCATTAACATAAACAGACACAGCCATCACCAAAACCAATCCCTACAACCTACACAGCTGACCAGATTCAGCTATGCCACAACCCAAAGCAAAAGCCAACCAAACCATCAGGATCTATCACACCCAGCCTCCTCCTCACCACATTCAATCACCACAGCCTCTGGAGCCCATCCATCACCTCACACAAAACAACACAAAAACCCACCAAACCCAACCACTGCCCCACCCAACAACAGCCCACCCCCACCCAGCCTCCAATACCCTACCACACATGAAGCCCACCACCACCTTACAACAGGAGAGGCTAGATGCACAAAGCAGCTGATGTGAGATTCAGTAGCTCAAACTAATTCAAAATGGACCATGTACAGGGAAGGGCTGTAAGGATGATGAGGGGCATGGAAAAACTGTCTGATGAGAGAAAAACCTTTTTGGCCCAAACCATAGGCTGAAACAAGGTCTAATTGCCACCTGCAAACACACTGGAGGGAAATCCCAAGGAGGGGGAAGAGATGAAGCTGAAGGACACGTTGGCACAAGAACAAACTGGCCAAAGATCAACTGAGGCTAGAAATGAAATGAGAGTTTTTGATCATGAAAGAAAGGAGATTCTGGAGCAGCCATCAATAGGAGCAGTGAGAGGTGTGGATTCCATACACTAGTGTAAAAATGGAGCTTGATAGGTATGAGAGGACTAGCTGAGATAGCAGGGCCTGGATTTGATGACCCAGTAGGCCTCTGCCAGTCCTTTCAATAGGAACTGAGTGTCCATATCTTGGCAATCGTAGTCAGTAAGCTTATATAGAGACATGCCATGGCATGATCTCAGGGATGGGACCCAGGCATCCGGGAAAGTTCCTCTTTGGGTCCTGCTGATCTCAGCCCCACAGGCAGAAGGAGTGGGATGGGGAATGGGACTCAGCCATCCTGGATGATTCCATGTGGTTCCTGAAGCTCTCAGCCCCACAGGGGAGGGAAAAAATGGGTCAAGGATTCTTTTGCCTCTCAGTACACAGAAAATCCATTCCATGGCATTTTACACCTTCCTCCGACCGGCCACTGCTGGAAATAGGACATGGAAAGGGGTTGTCCTGTGCTTGGAGCTGGTGCAGAGAATCCTCAATCTACATGCCCAGCTGAAGAACGTGCTCAGTGTCAACTGATTTGTGGTAGGGAAGAAACATTCTCTGCCTCCCCGATGGGTCAGATGGGCAAGGATCTGGGGTGGGTTTCCTCCTTCCTCTGCAGCCTGGGGCATGGGTCACTTAGCTTGCTGGGATCATGTGTGCCAGTGTCACCAGGCCAAATCACTGCACTGCACTAGCAATATCTCATCCTCTCCCATTCTCTGCCGGTGGTCACAACAATTGAACCTCCTGAGGACCGAAATGCTTTGCTCTAACCCAGGCTGGGGTCAGTACAGGGGTACCTAGGTGAAGATCAGTGGCCTGTTCTCCATAGGAAGTCAGATTAGCTGACCTGACTGTCCCTTTTGGCCTTCCGCCCAGTGGAATTTTATGATTCATTAGCCCACTTCCTTCCAGCTGCAGTCCCTGGCTCGGCCATGGGGTGGCAGCACTATGCTCCCCCACAGACCAGGCAGAAATTCTCCCCTTTAAAAAGGAGAGGTGCATGGCAGGCCAGGCAGACTGACCTCATTGCGCCGGTTCTGGCCTATGAACTGCTGCGCCACGTCAGCCGGGATCACATTTTCCAGGAGAACCCGGTTGAGGTTCTCCATGGTCTCGATCTCTTCCCGCTCCTTCTTGAACTTCTTCTTCCACAAGAAGTCGAGGCGACAATAATATTCATTCTTTGAGAGAGAGAGATGCGGGGGGGGGGGGGGCAGACCATCAGAACCTCCCCAAAACCTCTTTTCCTGGAGGGTGTTCCATTCTGGGAGGCCTGGCGATTGCTAGCTCCAGAGAGAGAGATGGGAACCCAGGCATATGGGGTAGCCATACAGGATGCTCACCCCTAAGGGCCACATAGCAGGGCAGATTGGAGAATGGAACCCAAGAGAGCTCCCCAATGAGTTGGGAAGCTCTCAGTCCCATTGTGGAGGCTGGGGGAGAACTAGGAGGGGGGAATAGGACCCAGATGCCTGGGATGGCACTGCAGTGGTCTCACCCATAGAAGGACCACCCAGGACTCACTTGTCTAGCCAGAGCCAACAGGGTGAAGAAGACAACAAAGAAGGAAATGGCTCCCATCAGTTTTGGCTCCTTCAGGATCCCTGGCCTGCAGACAGAGGAAGAGAGAAACCAGAGTAATGGAGAGTGGACATGGGACTGGCACAGACCCACTCAGCAAGACTGTGTGTTTGGGTGGGAGATGTGTGCATTCTGCAGGAGAAGGCATTCTGGGGTGGGGAGGCACTTAGTGGTCACCTGAGCAAGGTCTGGTTGGGATAGAGGTGCTGGACATAGCAGTCGGAGAGCCAGGCATGGCTGTGGAGGAAGAGGACGTTGTAGATCACCAGGCAAAGTGTGAGCATCAGCAGCTTCAATTCAAAATTCATGTGGAGGAAAAGGGAGCAGGAAAGGAGTCCCAGGATGCAACAATAAATGTAGTACTGGGGACACAAAGAGGGAGGGGGCAGGGCATAGGGGAAATGGGTGGGGCAAGGAAGAAAAGTGGCAGAGAGTTAAAAACCTTCCAAAGTCTGCCTCCACCTAAACAACAAATGGCAGCATGCTGGAGCATGAAACTTACCGGGACACTGAATAAGGAATCAGTCGAGAGAGATTCCTGGGTGGTGTTGAGCAGCCCTGCGGGACTGTGGGATGATGGAGGACACCAGGGGGCGGGGATGAAGAACTGCTCAAAGAGAAGGGCAACACTGGTAAACAGTGAGAGGGATGGAGCTGGGAATGGACCCAGGTATCCTGGCTCCCAGCCCCCAGTGCTCTGATCTGTTAGACCCCCTCCCCTACCCACAGCCAGGGAGAGAACGCAGAAATTCTGGCTCCCAGCTCCCCCTTCTCTAAACACTAGACCACAGTCACTTCCCCAGGCTGGGAGCAGAACCCAGGAGTTGCCCCTCCCCCGGATACTCACAAAGTTGAACACAGCCATAGTGAGGACGATGAGGATGGTGGTGACCCCCAGGGTGACTCGGAGCCAGGGTTGGGTGCAGACGGCCGCTGAGAGGGAAGGCACCCAATGTAGCATCTTGGGGCCTTTCTGGAAACACTTCTGGAAAGGTGTGGGTGGAGGGAGAAGGGATGGTCAGATTGTCCCTCGCTGGGGGCTCTGGAGCCATGATCTTCCCCCCAGCAGTGCCCTGCCCATCCCACTTACCACCAGGTTCCCAGCAAAGCTGGTGAGGAGGAGGAGGAAGAAGAGGAAGAAGGCGATGCCATAAGAGATTCCCAGGGCTGGGGTCCTGAAGGAGAGTGGCAGAGATGCTGGAAATTACAGGGAGCCCAGCATTGGACTAGCAGGGGGTTGTGGGTCAGGAGTGAGGGGCACCAGCAGAACTGGGAGTTGGGGTGGGGGAAAGGGAATCATCTCAGACCCAATCCTATCCTCACTTGTGGGCCACCAGCATCTGGATCAGGAAGTTGGAGAAAAAGATGAGGAAGGTGCAGGCTGTGTAGTACTTGAAGGCGGGCAGATCAGAGAATCTGTACTGTATGGGAGGAGAGAAAAAGAGGAGCAGTGAGGGACACTGGCCACTAGGCTGGTGTCTCCCTTGCCTCAGGGTGGGGGGTGCAAGATTTTCCCTCTCCCTCAGTAGTGACCTCTTGCCACTGTCCACCTCTTCCCAGGGACCCCAGCTCACCTCCTTCTCCATGAGCTTCTCCTTGAAGTATAGGGTGATGCGGTTTAAATCCTCTGATTTCTTCCACTGCCTGAAAGGGGTTGGAGGGGAACAGCTGGGGGAGATCTGGAACTCCCCCTTCCCCAACATACAAGTCCCCCCCACCACAGCACTCAACCCCAGCTTCTCCCCACTCTTCTTCCTCGCTACTCCCCACCTCCCCATTTGTCCCCCCGCCTTTCCCTCCCCCTGATTCTTCTCCCCATGTCCTGCCCCCTCCCCTCCCCACACACTCCAGGATCCTACTTCTGTGAATTGAGCTGTTCCAACACCTGGAAGAATTTCTCGTCCACCCCATCCAGCTCCTCATCTGGCCCCTTGGGGGAGCGAACCCTGAAAATAGAATGGGGGAGTGAGTGAGACATGGGGGAGGGGAGAGAGCCCCATAACTGATCATGACCCCAAGAGGCAGAAGTGAGGGGCGTGCCCTGAGACACCCATAAGGGATCAAGTGCCAAGACATCCAAATTCAGCCCACTGTCCCCCAAAATCCCACCACACTGACCTTCCCAGCTTAAACTCCTCAAAATCACCCCCATGCTGACCCCCAATTCCCACATTGGCCATGCTTGAGCCCCCCCAAATAACCCCTACATAGATGCCCAAATCCCCCTCCACCACAGCCTGAATCCCCAAAGTAACCCCCACGCTGACCCTGCCATCTTCCCACTAACCCTCAGCCAAAACCCTATCAACCCCCCCCCCCCCCACTATCACCCCCATGTCTACCTCCCTGGAATCCCAGCTCCTCCTCAAATCCACCAAGGAGAGGGGGAGGAGAATGAGTGTCATGATTTGGGGTTCACTAATTCAGAGTGGGAGGGGGTCTGCATCCAAGCAAGTCCCCCCATTCCTCATTGCTCCTCATTTAAAATGAGAGGAAGGGGATATGACTTACCGCTCCACTGCCTTTGACTGGTTCAGGGACCCCAGAGAACTTTCCTGGGGGAGAAAAGAGAGTGGGAGGTCAGATTTATGGGGTGTTGCCTCCTATTGGGGGACCCAATGACGCACAGTTCCCACTTGGGGCCACACTGCCCTTTAAGGGAGGGGATGTGCCCATCTATGCAGCTTCCCCCTAGTGGTGTGTGAAGGAAAACTGAGCACTGGGGCTAGATTGATTGACCAGGATGGGGTGGGGTGGGGTGGCAGGTACCATGCCAAAGGACTACAGAGCAGTTGGTGGAAGGCTATGCTACCATCGAACATCTCCTCTTGCTGAACCCACCGAGTGGTTGCTCCTGTTGAATCCTGGCTGGTCGGCTGGGAGGGCATCCAGGTGCTTGAGGTTGGCGAAGGGCTTGGCTGCCCCCCAGGACTCCAGGTAGCGGGTCATACGGACCGATGCTCGCATCTTCTGGCTTTCCCCAGGCACCGGAGACAGCATGTCTCTGCAGCTTTCTGCCTCAGCCTAGCACCATGGAGATCAACAGAACAGCCAGAGAGGCATTCACCCCCTGTCCCCTTCCCTCCCGTCATGAGCCAGCCAGTCCCCCTGCCATGGGGTCAGACCAGAGCTGGTGCCCCTAGAGGGGAAAGGCCCCATGCCCCATTCCCTGCCCCTGTGAGCTTGGATCAGAGCCAGCACTCCCTAGAGTGGAAAGTCCCCATGTCCCATTCCCTCCACCACTAATCCTTTGTGCACTGAATCCTTGCACCAGCATCATGTCAGCATGATGGACTCACTTGTGGGTCAATGACCAGAAAAGTCTTCACTTTGTTCTCCTTCAGGAAGGGGTCCCGCTGCCAGCAACAGGTTTCTTCCACGGCGTACACTCCACCGAGGTGAGACAAGGTGGCTTCTGTAATGTGCACCCTCCTGTGGAATACAGGGCCTGAAATTGCACCCTGTGCCAGCAGTGAGGGAGGGAGGGGGGAGAACCTGCCTCACAGTGGCTGTAATTTCCCAAGTTGCCTTTTGCAGCATGCATGGCCCCATTTCTCCTGGTATGGATTTGCAAATTCCAGGTACTGTTCCTTCTCACAGCTGCAAGGGGCAGTACCCCCCACAGAGCAGCAGGAGGGTCCTTCTATCCCCCAGAGAGGGCAGCAGAAAGGCAGATAATTCCTCCACACAAACCAATTTGGGCAGTGCCACACAGAGACACCATCAGGGGACAACGCGCACACACACGAGCTCCTCCATGCACCATCAGCTGACAACCCAAACACACATACTCTCTATATCAGGGTGTCAAACATGCAATCTGTGGGCTGAATGTGGCCCGTGAACCTCTTCTATCCAGCCCAGAGAGAGTGTGGTCTCATATACCCAGCATTCCACAGTGCTGCGAGAGTGTCAGGTCTCATGACATCAGGGAGCACAGGGTATGTGAGACTGCTCTCTGTGAGAACACACTCTCTCCGTAATGGGGGTGGGAAAGGTAATATCGCAGAGTGCAGTTTCGCATACACAGCACTCTGTGATGCTGTGAGAGTACCGTAGCATTCCCATTTATGGTATGTATGGCCCTCTTGAAGTATATTTAAGTCAAATCTGGCCCACCATAGCAAAGGAGTTAGACACTCCTGCCCGACTGTGAGTTCCTCCATAACACAACACAGAGAGGTATATGCAGTTCCTCCAAGCACCATTAGGGGGCAGCATAACACAACACTCACACTATATGGAGTTCTTCCATGCACCAGCAGGTGGCAGCCCAAGATCCACACAATCACACACACACTATGTGAAGTTCCTCCATTCAGAAGGAAGCAAACAACACAGATATGCACACACGTACTATGTGGAGTTCCTCCATTCATCATAAGAAGGCAGCCCAACACAGACATGCCAGTTCCTCCTTGCACCATTACAGGACAGCACAACACAATGCACACAGACACACAGATCCTCCATGTGCCATTAGGGGCAGCATTAAACACACACACACACTCCTCCATGAATCATGCAACAGTGGGGGGCTGACTCAGGCCCCCCTCTCACCCTGGCACTCCTCCCGCCTCCATGTGGTTGGCCAGTGTCACATCGTGGGACCAGACATCATATTGCCACTTCTGCAACCCGATGACCCCACACAGCACGTTCCCCGAGTGCACCCCGACCCGCATGTTGATATCGACACCAGTGGCATCCCGTAGCTTCCTGCAGGTCGGGAGACAAGAGACAGGGGACGGGAGTGGGATGTGGCCCATTAGAGCAGATTTGGAAGACTGTCATGGCAACATAGGGCTGGGCTACCTGCATTGAGCACCCCCCAAGGCGGGGCTCTCTCCTGGCACTCACTTGATAGCCTGGCACATGTCCAACCCCATCTTGACACAGTTGCATGCGTGGTTGGGGAGTGAGACGGGCAGCCCTGAGACACAGTAGTAGCAGTCGCCCAAGATCTTGATACGCATGCACTCATTCTCCTACAGAGAGAGAGGGGGAAGAGAAAGTTTGTCCTTCGTGGCAAAGCTATTCTGGTCTTCTGATCCCAGATTCAGAGTTGAGGGCCAGAAGCAACCACAAGATAAAGTCTGATCTCCTTTAGATCCAGGGATTTTCATCCTACTCCCCCTGGCTTGAGCTACTCCCTTGGGTTCGACCAAGACATCTCCCAAAGAGGCCTCCAGTCTGGACATGATGGCATCAAGAGATGAAGAAGCCATCACCCTCCCTTGGACATTTTTTCCACAGTTAATCACCACTGTGGTTAGACATTTGGACCTTGTTTACTTTCAGAATTTCTCCGTCTTTAACTTCCAACCATGAGTTCTTGTTCTTTCCCCACAAGATTAAACAGGCTTCTAGTACCCAACTTTTTCTGCTCAATGAGATCTTTGTTCACCTCTCAATATTCTTGTTGACAGGCTTAAGCTACTGAGCATTTTCAGTCTCTGATGTTTCCTCTAGCTGCTGAATTATTTTTTTCGGCTCTTTTCTGCCCCACTTATCCAAACCTACAATGTCCTCTGTAAAACGTCATGTCCTGCGCCAGCCTCATCAACATTAGATCCTGTGGGGAAGGGGGGGAAACACCTCCATATCCCTACTCTGCATCCAAGAATTACATTATCTCATTTTGTCTCAGCATCACATGAAGAGCTATTGATGTTTGGAATCAAAAGTTGGCATGAGAACAAATAGATGGAAACTGACCACCAACAGGATTAATTTAAAATTAGACAGAGGTTTCTAACCATCGAAGGAGTGAAGGTCTGGACCAGCCTCCAAATGGGAGCAGTGAGGGCAAAAATCCTAACTTACTTCAAGACTAAACTTGATAAATCTGTTTGTGTGTGTGTGTGTGTGTGTGTGTGTGTGTGTGTGTGTGTGTGTGTGGGCGGGGTGAGGGAGGGAGGGAGAGAAGGGGGGTGTATAGCAAATATCACCATCAGCCCCAAGAGGGGAACTACTCTGAATTGTGACAGAGACAGACAGGCAGAAGATCAGACTAGATGATTACTATGGACCTTTCATGTCTAGGAGTCTATGAGAGAGATGTGAAATCCCTCCCTCCCACTGCCTTTGGCTAGTCCTTGGAGATCTGGGCTGGGGTTAGAGGAAAAGGAGCGGAGGGTCACCAGAAGAAAGTAAGAGGCCATGTGGGGCTTTGGGGGAGGGATAAGGTTCCTAAGGCATGTGAGTTTGAGTCAGTGGGTCTCTGGATGGCAGGGGTCCCCAACTCCCAGTGTGGGAGGGAGCAGAGATGTTCCATGGGATGCAGGGGAGAGGTCCAAGAGGGGAATCATAGACTCGTAAGCTATGTCTAAACTTGAAAAGTTAAGTCTACTCTGTTAAGTCGATTTAACTTTTCAAGTGTAGACAGAGCCTTGGCTCCCCGCTCGCGCGGGTCCAGGCAAGAAGGGAGCTGCCGGGGCAGCGCCGGAGAAGACAGCTGCCGGCGCTCCATGGACAGGGGATCCCCGGGAGGTTCCCCTGCCAGTGGAGCACCAGGGAAGACAGCTGCCGGTGATTCCCAGGACAGGGGAGCCCTGGGGGAGAGAGCTGCCAGCATTCTTAAGTCGACCTCAATTGCTAGTGTAGACATAGCCATAGACTCTAAGGTCAGTAGGACCAATATGATCATCTAGTCGGACCTCCTGCACAATGTAGGCTCCAAAACCTCACCCACCCACTCCTGCAATAAACCTCTAGTCCAGTGGTTCCCAACCAGTGTGCCATGGCAACACCTAAAGTGTGCCGCAAGAATCTGCCAGGAGCTGGGCTCATTTAAATCTCCCGCCCTGCTCAGGCCAGCCACATGGGCTGTGCAGGGCTGGAAAAACCTGGCTGCTGCAGCAGAGCTCACTGCAGGTAGGTTTATGTGGGCTGGGGAAGGGGAGGTGAGGGTTTGGGGGGGCATTGGGGTTGGAGGGCTGTTGGGGGTCCCATTGGGGGGCATGGGATGGTGGAGGGGCTGCAGGAGATGTGGGAGGGGCAGAGGGCTGTTGTGGCGGCCATCTGGCCTGCCCCGGCAGCCTCAGAGCCGGCAGCAACGGCGACCTGATCTAGCCTGCCCTAGCGGCCCCGGAGCCAGCGGTGGAGGCGGTAGTGGCCCAATCTGGTGGCCCCAGAGCCAGCGGTGGCCCAATCCAGCCTGCCCTGGGGTCTGGCCTGCCCTGGGGTCTGGCCTGCCCTGGGGTCTGGCGGCAGCAGGCTCCGTTGTGCTCCAGACCCGGAGACTCCCGCAGCAGCAGGATCTGGCCCAGTCCTACCCTCCCTTTCCCTAGGTTAACCCTGCCATCCCACATAGCCACTCCCATTCTCCCTTCCCCTCTTCTCTCTTGCCACCCTTACCCTGCTCCCCAAATGGCCACCCTTGCCCTCTTTTGCCACCCCTGCTCTGCTCCCCACACTCTCCTGCCACCCCACATAACGACTCCTGACCTCCCCTACCATACCGCATAGCAGCATTTCCCAACCAGTGTGCTGTGATTCATGAATATTCATGAGTTCATTTGAATATTCATGAGTTTTTAATGTTGGTGTGCCTTGAAAAAATTTGAAGGTATCAAGGTGTGCCGTGGTAGAGAAAAGGTTGGGAACCAGTCTAGTCTAACCTATGACTCAGTTATTAAAGTCTTCAAATCATGATTTAAAGACTTCAAGGTACAGAGAATCCACCAGCAAGTGAGCCGTGCCCCATGCTACAAAGGAAGGTGAAAACCCCCCAAGTCCTACCCAATCTGCCCTGGGGAAAATTCCTTCCTGACCCCAAATATAAAGGAGATGGACCCATGGGGAGTTGTGGGTGCCTCTGGAGGTGCAGCGGTGGGAGTTCCATGGGATGCAGAAGTGGTGCCAGGGAGATGCCTGGGAATCTAGACACTGACCACCTCACCTTGGCGATCTGGTCAAACTTGCCGAAGAGTTCATTCAGCATCAGCACCAGCTCTTTGGGGGAGCACTCACTGGCCAACCGTGTGAACCCCACGATGTCAGCATACAGGATGCTGGGGGGCAGAAAGGAGGGATAGAGTCAGGGAGGCACCCTTTAATCCTGTGCGCCATCACACAGGGGACTTCCCTGTCTTGGTAGCCCTTAGCAGATGGGGTGCTTATAAAGGGGGGATCATGGTTTAGACGGGGGACTGCAGCCTCCCACACTCACAACGCTCATCCTCCAGCACCTTTCTGCTCCCCTCCCACATGGCACAGGAGAGGAGGGGCTGGGAATTCGGTACCTGACATTCTTGTGGTGCTTGACATAGAGGTTGTGGAAGTTGTTTGCATTCTCCTGCCGCCCCCCATCCCGCAGCCGCTCAATGATCTCAGCCTTCATCTCCATGGCAATGTAGGCAGGCAGGATAGAGAGAAGGAGGTGCTCCTGAGGGCAGGGTGGGGAGAGAGTGAGTGAGGGACATGGGGGTGGAAGGAAAGAAGGGTGTGGGTGGATGGATAAGGGGAGGGGCGGGGAAGGTGGTGTGCAGAGGTCAGAAACATGGATGCACAGATCTGACCTGGAAAAGGATTTAGGGTTTGCAGTGGCAAATCAGTTGCTCACACCACCTCCCAGTGCAAAGCTGTGGCTAAAAAGGTTAATACAACCCTGGGATGCATAAACAGGGCAATTTCCAGCAGCAACAGATCAGTTATTTGCCCTTGTGTGACCATCACTGGGATCTTGATTCCAGTTCTGACACCAACCATTCAAGAAGGATGGTGAGACATCACTGAGGGTTCAGAGAAGAGCCAGGAAAATGATCAAAGGGTTAGAAAACCTGCCTTCGAGGGACAGACTCCCAGAGCTTGATCTTTTTGCTTAACAAAGAGTTTACCAGGTTCTTCGACCACATTTCATAAGTACCTATGGGGGGAAAAATATTTAACAATGGGCTCCTCAACCTAGCAGAGGAAGGTCTAACACCATCCAACAAGTGGAGGCTGAAGCAAGACATTTTCCAGTGGAAATAAGAAGTAACATTTTCAACCATGAGCGCAATTAACTGTGGGAACAATTGACCAAGGTCCCTGGTGGATTTTTCCTCCATGTCCATATTTAAATCAGCATGTGATGTTTTTTCTGTAGGATCCACTCTGGGAATTCTTGTGAGGCTGTTCTCCAGCTCGTGCATCACACAAGATAGTCACAACAGAGCCATCTAGAAATCTACGAATCTGGGAATGGGGCGGGTGAGGAAGAGAAAGACGGAAAGACTGTGTATGGCTTGGTGGTAGGGGAAATGGAGGGGTTATATAGAAAACAGATGACCAGAAGGACAGAGGCAACATGCAGACAAATATTTCATCCTCCCCCGTTCTCACCTGATGCCGCTTCTCAGACTCCAGCTTGACCCGGGACTGGATGAGTTTGAAGGTCTCCTGAAAGGTTTCCTGCAAAGCCACCTCCATCAGGTGCTTGTGATAGGCCCCTACCAGGTTGCCGCAGATGAAGATCACCACGTTGGCCAGCAGCTGTGGGGGAGGTTGGGTGGGGGTGGAGGGTGAGAGGAGGGTGAGACAGGACTCGGGGGGGGGGGGTCAATGAGAAGGAGATGGCTATGGGGAATCCATGGGACATCTGGGATGTGTGGATGGGAGAGACTATGGAGCTGGTGATGTAGATGGATGGGGTGGATAGCATCTATGGGGCATCATGGGATACAGCTGGGGGAAAAGGCCATCATGCGGAAACAAGGAAGCTAGAAAGAGACAAGGGAGTTCTGGGAAATAGGGGACATCCACAGGAGGTGGGGTCGATAGGAGTGGAGCTAAGGGACAGCAGGGGCAGTGACGGGAAGCAAGACAAGGGGGCAGCACATGAGAGGGTGGAGGGGGAAGGGGTTGCTGGGGGAGGGGAACAAGGAACCCCAGGGATGCTGCTGGAAAGGGATCTCACCTGCACAGCCAGCTCTGCCCGCGACCCCCGCCCAACGGACAAGTAGATCCCCAAGACAACGACGTGGGAGAGGGAGGAGGCGAGACCAGCGAGCACGGCATCTCGCATGCAGATGGGCAGCATGGTATAAACGGTGAAGACGATGAAGAGGAAGAAGGAGACCTGGAGGTGGGGAGGAGTCAGGCCAGGTGGGATTCAGCACAGGGCACCATTTCCTTACAACAGCCCTGGTCCCAGCCCCACTCTCTGCTGCCCCCAGTGCCCATTATACAGTATAGCTGCCCTTCCCCACTCTCACCCTCTTCTATCCGTAGTGCCCATTAGACAGTATGGCCACCCTGCCCCAGCCTCGCCCACTTCTATCCCCAGTGCCCATAATACGGTATGGCTACCCTGCCCCAGCCCCGCCCACTTCTATCCCCAGTGCCCATAATACGGTATGGCCGCCCTGCCCCAGCCCCGCCCTCTTTTATCTCCAGTGCTGAGAATATGGCTATGCTGACCCACCCCCCCACCCTCTTCTACCATTGTACAGTATGGCTGCCCTGCCCCACCCCCACCCCAGTGCCCATTATACAGCATGGCCGCCCTGCTCCAGCCCAGCCACCAGAGGTCTCACTTGGTCCCAGGCGGTGACCAGACCACTGGTGAAGATGAAGACGTAGCCCATGGCCAGGAGACCAGCCCAGATGATCGCCGAGAAGAGCCGGGTGCATCGCTGGAAGATTCCCTCCACACAGACCAGGAGGAGGATGAGGAAGAAAACAGCCAGGGCCACGCCCAGGGTGATGAGGAAGCCCAGGTGGGAGCTGAATTCCTGCCCATTGGGAACAGGGCAGTGTGAGACCAATGAGAACTGTAGCCCCCCTCCCGCACCGTGGGGCACTCAGGCTGAGTGTCCTCCAGGGCATGGGGCTGGGGGAGTGCTGCCTTTGGCCTCTGGGTGTCGGTGCTGAACTGCTTTCCCACTGGGGAGCTGCTGGAGCTTTTGGGGGTCTGGTAGCTGTGGGGAAAACAATCCCCCAGATTCCCAGCTCCTTAGGGCCTTTTACCTGCCTATCCCAGCCCCACCCCAAACTCAGTGTGCTTCCCTGTGGGCCACGGGCGATGGGCTGGGGCAGGGAGGAAGTGAATTTGGGGAGGTAGTATGGCTGGGGGAAGGGTTGGAGAGGGTTCAAGGGATGGTGGTCAGGGGGTCATGGGCTGGGGGCAGCGAGAGTGGATGGGCAGGAGTTGGGGGGCAGGGGAAAATGTCAGAGGGGGTGGAAGGGTAAGGGGCCCAGCAGGGAAGTATGGAGGAGGCCTGGGGGGCCAGCAGGGAAATGGGTCATAGGCTGGGAAGACAGCAGGGAATGATGGGCAGGAGTTGGGGGGGGCAGGGAGCAAAGTCAGAGGGGGTGAAAGGGACAGTGGTTGAGGGCCATCAGGGGCATATGGAGGAGCCTGGGGGGGCAGTAGGGGAATGGGTAGTGAGCTCGGGAGTCATGGGGGAGGGGTGGGCAGGAGTTGGGGTCAGGGACCAATGGGGCACTGAGGGCTGAGTGGGGGGGCAGTGGGGGAAGGAGGGGCAAGGGCGAGGGAATGTAATAGGGTCACTGGGGGGGTTGCCTCCTTCCCCCACCCAGACCCTCCTCCTGGCTCCCTCTCAGCAGCGCCCCCCCTCACATGCCAGCCCCCTCGGTGCCCTCACCCTGCCGCTGGCCAGGTGGGCGGCAAGCAGGGCCAGGCAGGTGCACAAGATGATGAGCAGCAGTAACAGCAGCAGTGGGTAGAGCTGGCTCAGGCTGTAGTACGTCTCGTAAAACAAATCCTCCCGCTGGGCTGGTGGGCGCCGTCGACAGGCCATCCTGGGACCCCCTTCCTCTGAGCCCCTCTGAAGATCCCCCTTGGGGAACCTCCCTCCCTGGGATCTTCCCCCTACACGTCTGGGAGATGCCCCTTTCACATCCCCCTGCGGGTTCCCCCTTCTTCCCTCCTCCCAAGGTTTCCCCCACCCCCGTGTGGGGGGCAAGGGGCTAATGTCGCTCTCTAGGGACCACACCTGGGAGTTCCTGAGGGCCCAGGGGGGTGGGCCCCTTCTAAGGGACACTGGGTGCAGATGGGGGCCTCGTCAGGAGAATCGGGAAGGGGGCTGGGGACGTTCTCCTGTCTGGGGAAGGAAAGGAAAAAGTTAATGTCAGGTCTGACCCACAGCCAGCCAGCCCTGTCCCCCCAGCCTAGCCCCAGGGCTGACAGCCCCTCACTTCCTACCCACAGCCGCTGCCAGCCCGACCTGGGCTCCCCACAGCTCTGCCATTGCCCCACCTTGTTTCTCTAACGCCCACGTTAGACAGACAGATCTCCCCACCCTGCCTAACACCCTACACACCCGTCAGTCTGTCTGTCTGTCTGTCTGAGGGAAGGATGACCCAATGACTAGAAGGCTGTGACCTGGCCTGTTCCCAGCTCCCCGTGTGTCCCTTAGACTCTGACCTGCACAATGCAGGCCACGTGACAAAACTCACCCCGTACCTCAGTTTCCCTGGGCGCCGTGTGCCCTTTTCCTGCCTTCCCGAGGAGCTGCCCCTATGGGGAGTGGGGGGTTAAGCTGGAGGAGGGCGCATAGGGATAAGGTCTAGGGTTAATGAACCTCATTCCCATTTAAAAAGACATCCACCCATTTATTCCACCCCTTCTCCCCTATGGGGCACCCCTGGCCGAATCTCCTGTCCCCCCGCCCCACTCACCTGGCGGCTGTGGGTCGGGGAAGACTGAGATTGAGGCTTCTCCGCCCCGCTGCCTGGCTTCAGCAGCCCGGATCCCCTCCCACATCCTTCCCCGCCCCAGCCCCCCCAGCCTTAACTCTTTCACCACCGGGGTGGAAAGCCCGCTGCGGGGAAGGGGACCCAAGCGTCCGGGTCCCTGGGGAAGAGTTAAGGAGGGGGAAGGGGACAGAGGAGTGGGGACAGACCCCCCTCAAATCTCGGGGGGAGATACGAAAATGGGGAAGAAGACCCAGGAGTCCGAAAGGGGAACCCCAGATCTCCCTCAAATTTTGGAGGGGACCCAGGAGTCCGAGTCCCTTGGAGAAGAGACAGGGGGAGGAGATGCAGGAGTCCGGGTCTCCTGGAGAAGACCAGAAGAAGGGAGGGGACCCAGGAGTCCGGGAGAGAGGCCCCAAAAGTCCTTCAAATCTCGGGAGTGTAGGGGAGAAACGAAGATGGGGAGGGGGACCCAGGAGTCCGGGTCTCCCGGGGAAAACCAGAGCAAAGAGGAGTAGGGAGTCGGGGAGAGGACACACGGCTTTCAGCCCTAAGGGAATGGGACCCAGGAGCCCGGGGTGGCGGGGGCCAGTCACCCCCTTTCCCCCTTTGCTTGTGCCGGCTCCCTGTACCCGCGCTGCCGAGGTTAGTTGACGGGCGGGCGGGATTTATCTCCCCCTCCCCGACCAGAACCGGCTCTTCCCTGCAGGACCGGGAGCAAGGTAAGGGGGGAGAGTCCGAGAGCCCCACGGAGATGGGGACCGTCCCTGTTCCCGACTCCGCTGTGCCCTAGTCCCGATCTGCAGCCACCGCGAGCTCAGCCCTGCTCCGGAGCTCTGCCGGTGCCACTCACTCCCGACCCACAGCGCTTGGCCCCAGAGACGCTGCAGACACACCCAGATCAGCCACTGCCCCACACGCAGATCAAACTCACCCTTTCCCAGAGCCCGGGAGGGACATCTCCCTTCCTCACTATGGGGGGAGAGGGATCTAATCGTTGGGGCGTGGGAGGGCTGGGAGCCAGGACTCTTGGGCTCCCTCTCTGGATCTGGGAGGGGAGTGGGGTCTAGTGGTCAGAGCAGAGGGTTGCTCAATCCCCTATACCACACTGGGCCAGTCCCTACCGCTCTGAGAGCATGGCTCCTGTGTATAAAAGGCCTGAAGGGGACTCAAAAACCAACATCCCTTTAAATTCAATGGGAGCCTGGGCCCTCAGGGACCTGTCTGGGCTGGGAGACTAAGCAACGGGAAGAGGCGCTGTAGGAAGAAGGGACCGTGCTAGGAGGTTAGTGGTTCCTTTTATGTTCCTTAGTCCAGAGCTGCAGCCCCCTGCTAACCCAGTCCTGGGCTCCCCCCAGCTCTCTCAGTGCCCCTCCCCCCCAACCCCACTGGGACAGATTCTGCCATCCTCCAACTGGTTGGCAGAGCCCCAGCAAGCTCATTAGTCTGGCTGCAGCTCCCCCCGCTGCACACAGGCAGACGATTAGCTTCTTTGCAGGGAGCGAAGCCCCACTTAGCAGGCGCAGGTGGGAGGCAGCCATTGGGCTGGGAGGGTTTACTGGAAATCCCCCCCCCTCCTCCGCCCACTGGGAATCCTCTAATGGACTCAATTTCTTGACTCAGGCTTATGCAGAACATCTCTTCCCCCTGAACCATCCGGAGGGCATCTTTGGGTGCCCAGATCCAGGCCCCTACAAGGGGGCTGAAGTGGTTATAGCAGAGGTACCCAGGACTCCTGGGTTCTTTCCCTAGCACTGGGGAGGGGGATCTAGTGGTTAGAGCAGAGGGATGGGCACCAGGACACCTGGGTTCTAGCCCCATTGCTGACCAGGGTGTCTCCAGCCCCGGTCTGAATGACAGAAGGAAGCCGAGCCTGGCTAGAACTGTGAGCTGAGAAGAAGCTGAAAAGCTGGTTGGGCTGGTTCCTCTTAGCTTTGTGCTGGGGCAACACCCCTTTCCTTCTTACCACACAGACATGGTTCCCGCACTGCCCCCACCCCATTCCTTTCCTTCCAACTCTTCCCTATACCCCATTATGTTACCTAGGGATCAGAATCCCCTCCCACATCTGCCACCCCTCCCCTTTCCTTAGTTCCATCCCTGCCCCATCCTTCCTGGGAATCATAGTGGGCATCTGAGAACCAGCTGGCTGGCCTAAGGCCATTGTGCCACTGGCAGGGGGCTGTAGGTCAGGAGAGAGGGGCACCGGCAGAACTGAGAGAACCCAGGGCTGGGCTGGGAGTGAGGGGCACCCGCCGGCCCATGTGTCCCCTGCCAGTTTCCTGCACGTCACAGGAAGGGCCTGGCTGGCCGATAAGCACTCACGCCCCTAGCCAAGGGATGGGCTGGCGCAGACCCATGGCTCCAGATTTCCTTCCTGCAGCCGAGCCCAGCACCAGCTGCCTCCTGACCCCTGGGGCCCCGCCAAGGAGCTGGTCCAAGTTAGTTTGCCTTCTGCACTGGGGAACCAGCCAAGAAGTGGGAGAGAAGGGGGCCAGGCTGTGAAGACAGCATCCAGCGTCCCTTGGTTTCACTCTGATCTTGCCCATCTTGATCGTGGGTGGGATAAAATGTTACCTGCTGGGGCAAGGGGGTCGGGACACTTCCTAGAGTAGGGAGAAAATTCACTGTTTGTCTATGCTGTCCATCCGTTCTTTCTTGCTTGCATTGCACTTCTTTCTTTCCCACCACCAATTTTTAATTTTTCTTTCTCCACCCAAAAAAATGCCCCTATTTCTCTACTTTTTCTTTCATTCTCCCTGGCTGTCCCCTTTCTTTCCATCACTCTTTCTCTTCTTAGTTTCTTCATTCATTTTTTTTCTCAATTCTCTCTCACCGCTTCCCCATTGTCATCATCCCAAGCACCTGAGCTCGCTCGCTTTCTTTCTTTCTTTCTTTCTTTCTTTCTTTCTTTCTTTCTTTCTTTCTTTCTTTCTTTGAGAATCCAAATGACTTGTTCCAAGGCCAGGCTCATTTTTGTCTTTAATGCTGTGGCAGCAAAAATCTTCCACGCTGCCCAGAAAGGCCACCCCCAGGACAGTCACCCCCCCCCCCACCGCCTTCCCTGCAGGCGGAAAGTGGGGAGCTGGAAACAAGGCAGTGGATTGTGGGGAGGCTGGATTTCAGAGGGCCCCTGGAGAGGGGAGCACTTCACCCCAGAGAAGGGGGATCTCTGCAGGGGCGGTGAGGGCTGGGCTCTCTCCTCACATATACAGAGATCAGAGATGAAGGAACTGTTATTTCTTCTTCTTCTTCTTCTTCTCTGGTTTCTGTCCTGTGGTCACTTTCATGTAGTTGTTATTGCCGATCTGTATCCCATAGCAAGAGCCACTGATCTGTATGTGACTACCTGAGAGAGAGACAGAGACAAAATTAGGTGAAGAAACACAGGGAGGCAGAAAGACAAAAGAGACGGGGTTTTGTATAGAAAGAGAGAAGAGGTGGGTGTATAGAGATAGATGGGGTGAGAGAGAGAGAATGGACGGACGGACAGGTACACAGATGGGTGGGTGCATATGGGAGGGATGGATGGAAGGATGGATGTGTACAGGCAGGGACAGATTAATGCAGGGACTATAGGGGCTGAAGTCTTTGGCTCTGGCCTAAAGGGGGCCCCAGGCTCCAGTCCCTAAGGCCCCTGCATTAATCTGGCCCCTGCCACAGCACTGGTGGGGCTTGCTTGGGGGTGGAGGGTGCTTGGAGGGCTCCTGCCCTGCTGGTGCCTGGGGAGGCAGGGCCCTGGGGTTAGTGGCCAGGCTCTGGGCATTCCCACCAAGCCCCTGAGCAGGCTGGTCTGCCCCCAGGGGTGGGATGTGGGCCCTGGAAGGCCACACTGGAAGCTATATTGCACACCAGCTGGCTTTGGCTCTGGGGAAAGACTGGACAGACCAGGACAGGAGCACACTCTGGCCACAGGCCTGTCCCACAACAACAGCCCACCACAGGCAGGGGGACCCACAATGGTCAGGAGGTGTGGCCTCAGGTGCGGGGGTGGTTCTATGGTGGTGGGCAGCCTGGAGCGCCGAGGCCGCTTAATCCAGCCCTGTGTATCAGAAGGAGGCTGGGACTGGAGGGATGGGTGTGTATGGGGATGGGATGAAGAACTAGATGGATGG
>ML685771.1:22025588-22110464 GCA_007922175.1 Pelusios castaneus
GGGTTCATATACAAGCAAGACAGACTCCATCTTAAATTTCCCTCTCAGTACAAAGCAGGGACAATGCTTCTGTGTCAGCAAAGGATTTTCCCCATGAACTGGGTGCAGAAATCACTGGGAGCCACAACTCACTAGCACTGATGTTGTTAAAAGAACTGGGAAACTTCGAGAGCCAGCAAAGGGGCCGGTTGAGGCCCATGACTAAGAAGTGGTTAGTGCAGCTACGTTTGTTGGTTGGGCAGGGGGAAGCGAGATGGGAGAAGTGAAGGGCATGCCCCATGTACTCTGCATGGGGCAGGTTCTGCATATTATGGGCATGAGATCTGATTTCACTGTTTCCCCAAATCAGTGCCATGTTATTTCCTTTTATTAAAAGGCTTTCCTGTCTATATTCATAACTCTGTGCTTGTGAGAGGAGACATATTGCCTTTTGGTGACTCCCAAGGGATAGTGCAAGGGTGTCAAACTCATTTGCTATATTGGGCCAGATTTAATTTAAATGTACTTCAAGTGGGCCATACATACCATAAATTGAAATACTATGGCATTCTTGCAGCATCGCGGAATGCTGTGTATGCAAGACTGTGCTCTCCCTGAGAGAGGGTGTGGTCCTGCAGACAGGACCGTCCCTGGCGGGGGGCGAACGGGGCAATCGCCCCAGACCCCGCGGTTACGCGGGCCCCCCCACAGTCACACTCTTCCCTGCTCCACGGGCCGGGAGCACTAAGCCTGGCCTCTGGGCTAGCCCTCCCCGCCCCCGGGGCAGAGCAGGTGGCCGGGGCCCACCTCTGCTGCGGCGGCCTCGGGTCCCCGGCCACAGCAGCTTGTGGTCCCAGCTGCAGCCGGCTCCCTCCACTGGTGGCCCCCACTTCCGGGGCCGGGCCCAGAGCCGGCTCCCCACTGGCAGCATCAGTCTCCCCACCCAGGCTGGCTCCCTGGGGGGGGTGGAGCTGCCTACCTGCCCTCCAGCATGGGGCGGGGCCCCCCAGCCTAGGCCAGTTGGCCCTGGGCCCCCCCCCGCCCTGCTCCCCCCACGGGACAGCACTGCCTGCAGAGTGTAGTCATGGGCCAGATGGAAGAGGTTTGTGGGCCATATTCATCCCACAGGTCACATCTTTGACAACTTTAGGATAGTGTGTGATTTCTCAGGTGACTGGGTGGGGGCTTGAGCCGGTTTGGGGCTGTATCATTGACAGGAACCCCTAGGCTATGTCTACACTGGCAGTTTATGTCGACTTAAGGAGGCTTAAGGCAACTTAAACAAAGCCGCGTCCAGTCAACTTAATAAGAACCACCGGGTTGGTTGACTTAAGCCTGCTTAGGTCGACCTAACCCTTCTTTAGGTCAACCTAAGCCCAGTGTGGACGTTTAAGTCCACTTTGTTAAGTCGACCTAAAGGCAGTTAGGTCAACTTAACAAAGTGGACTTAGTCCACGTCCATGGACAGCACTTTGTTGACTTAATAAGGTTGATTTTAAGTTGACCTTATTAAGTCAACTTAACAAAGTCGACCTAACTTTTTGTAGTTTAGACATAGCCCTAGATATTGAACATGGCCCTGCTGCTCTGTCCAGCAGAAGGATTACTGCAGGAAGGAAAAGAGATTGGAAAGGAAAAAGGAGTCAAAAAGAAGAGATATTAGAAAGAAAAGGAAGGAAGGAAGTGTAAGCAAGGTTAAGAATCTGAGCACCTCTCTTGTTTAGCAGCTAAGCAGCGAGGGGGGCAACTGATTTGCCTGGGCTTTGTATTTGCATGCTACTCAGCATAATTTCACCCAGAGGTTGGGCATGATGGGAAATGGTATGTGGGGCTGATTCAAATCCTCTGAATCTGGTGTTTTAGCAGAAGGGGAAAATGAAATATTGTCTTTTCACAAAATGCTACCCTTTGATTATATATATGTTATTGACTGAGAAGCTGATGGAAAAATCATCATTACCAACAGAGAACTTGGAAAAGTGAGCAACCCTAGTTTTCCATGTTGTAAATCTAGGTGGAGAGGGGTACAAGCAGTTGGTCTGCTGGAGTTGTGCCTCAGCCAAACACTTATCTCCCTGCTCCTTGTTAAAAGACAGACTTAAGGATTGTTTGTGGAGTCTCTTTTGTTATTTTGGTTGAGGTGAAAACTTCTTTAAGAGCTGAAATCATTGAGAAGCTGACTGAGGTCAAGCATAAGAGCATCTTGCTAGCAGATGGTGGGTGTGACCAGCAGGTAGAGCCAATGGGTTGTGCCAGCAGATGGTGTGAGCAGACCCCGAAGTGGCAGAAGATAATTGGAGAGGTGAGCTGAGGGCCTGGCCCCTGTGTTAGAGGTGGACAGTAAAACTTGGATGGTTAGTATGGGGGTCATGAAAAAGTGAAGGGCCCACTCTGTGTACACTGGGGGTGGAATGAGTTCTGTCTATTGGGTTCTGTGAGAATCCAAATCAGTGCTGCTTTTGATATTGCCTCTATATTGCCTTTATTAAAAGTCTCACGTGCTACACTCTCTCAGACTCGTACTTACGAGAGGGGAAGCATTGCCCTCCTAGGGCATCCAGGTGTAATTTCCCAGGAGACTGGGTGAGGGCTTGAGCCGAGTAGCGTTGTAACATTGTTGGGGATCCCCTAGATATAGAACCCAGCCCTTTGCCACCGCCGTCTTGGCCTGGCAAAAGGGTTACAGAAGGAAGGAACGAAGAAGAGTTGAGTTATTGGAAAGAAAAAGTAGAAATACTGGCAAGACAAAGAAAGAAAGAAAGAAAGAAAGAAAGAAAGAAAGAAAGGTGTATGGGCATAGAGACACTAATCTGATCAATCAATCTTCTTTTTCTCTCATTATTCCTTTTTTCTACCTTATCCATTCCTTCCTTCCTCCCTTCTCCCTACATTTTCCTCCCCAGCTCTGTTTCTCTAGGCTTCCTGTGCACATTAGTCACTGATCCAAACAGATCAATGCCTGACCTGCTTCAGCCTCCTTACGCCCCAGCATAGAATCATAGAAACTGGAAGGAACCATGAGAGGTCATCCAGTCCGGTCCCCTGTACTCATGACAGAACCAAGTACCCTCTTAAACCATCCCTGACAGGTGCTTGTCTAACCTGCTCTTAAAAACTTCCAATGATGGAGATTCCACAACCTGCCTAGGCAACTTATTCCAGTGGTTAATCACTCTGACAGTTAGGAATTTTTTCCTAATGTCCAACTGAAACCTCCCTTGCTTTAATTTAAGCCCATTGCTTCTTGTCCTAGCATCTGTGGTTAAGGAGAATAATTTTTCTCCCTCCCCCTACTTGAAAACTGCTGTCATGTCCCCTCTCAGTCTCCTCTTTTCCAGCCTGAACAAACCCAGTTCTTTCAATCTTCCCTCATAAGTCAAATGTTCCAGACCTGTAATCACTTGTGTTGCTGTTCTCTGGACTTTCTCCAATTTGTCCACATCTTTCCTGAAATTAGGTGCCCGGAACTGGATACAATACTCCAGCTGAGGCCTAATCAGCACAGAGTAGAGTGGAAGAATTACTTCTCATGTCTTACTTACAATACTCCTGTTAATACGTCCCAGAATGGTGTTTGGTTTTTCTTGCAACAGTATTACACTGTTGACTCATATTTAGCTTGTGGTTCGTTATGACACCCAGATCTCTTTCCGCAGTACTCCTTCTCAGGCAGTCATTGTCCATTTTGTATGTGTGCAATGGATTGTTCTTTCCTATGTGGAGTACTTTGCACTTGTCTTTATTGAATTTCATTCTATTTACCTCAGACTATTTCACCAGTTTGTCCAAGTCATTTTGAATTGTGATCCTATCCTCCAAAGCACTTGCAACCCCTCCCAGCTTGGTATCATTGGCAAACTTTATAAGTGTAGTCTTTATGCCATCATCTAAATCATTGATGAAAATATTGAATAGAACCAGACCCAGAATTGGTCCCTGTGGTACCCGGCTCATTATGCCCTTCCAGTATGACTGCGAACCATTGATAACTACTCTCTGGGAGTGGTTATCCAAGCAATTTTGCACCCATCTTATAGTAGCTCCATCCAGGTTGTACTTCCCTAGTTTGTAAATGAAAATGTGATGGAAGTCCGTAACAAAAGCCTTACTAAAGTCTAGATATACCACATCAACCACTTCCCCTCTATCCACAAGGCTTGTTACCCCATCATAGAAGGCTATCAGGTTGGTTTGACACAATTTGTTCTTGACAAATCCATGCTGATTATCACTTAACACCTTATTCTCTTATAGGTGGTTGCATCTCTGACCCCATCCACCCAAGCCCTCGTGTTTGGTTGCAAAGGACTCACACCACAGGGAGCTGGGAACGCTCTACTGCTCGGGGTTCCCCACAGAACTTCCGGAGAAAGGGATGGGCCTAGCCCTTCAGACCCACAGGGGATGCCCCAACCCTGTCAGCAGGAATTGTCTGGTGATTTCTCTAATTGGCACTGTGGGGCAGCTGAGAGCCGGGGCATGGAAGGGGTGGTTATGTCAAATAATGGGCAGTGGGGTCAGCAGAGGCTGGGGGTGGAGACGGGGTGACTATTCCATATAATGGGCACTGGGGGCAGTATTTCCCCCCTCCACTTCCCTTTGATACCCATTCTTCCCCTATCCTTCTCACCCTTTACTCCCCCCTCCCCCCAAATCAGACATGTTCTTAATTGTATTTAGGGTTTGTTTGTTTTTTTAAATTCCATTCATTTAATTACAAAAGAAACCAGGAAAGACAGAAGACGTCGGGGGGGGGGGGGAATAAATGATATAAAAATAGAGAAAATCATGGGTGCCTCTCTCCCCTCACCTCTGAATAACTGTTCTAGATCCATTAACTCCTCGTCTCTTTGGGGGTGGTGGAAGAGATTGAGGGGAGGGGCTTTCATCTGACTCTGCAGGGGGGGAGGGGACTGCCCCCCCTTTCACTTTCATATTTGTTCCCCACTTGGTTGGAGGAGCATTTTGCTCCCCCTGGAGGGTGATGGTGGAGGGGGTCTCATGGTCTGAAAAATCTTATGGCACAAATGTCCTCCCTCCCCAACCTGTTAACCCCATTTGCCCCTATGCTGAGTTGATGGGGGGTCCACACAAGGAGTAGGATATCTCCCCTCCCCACTATGGGTGCTTATTTTTGACCCACTGGAAAATGGCTGTGCCGAGGGGAAATGGAGGTGACCATCAGGAACATGACTCACCCCACTACCAGCATGTGCAATGGGGCCCAGAAGGTAAGGGTGCTCGGACGAGGACACATGGTTGCAGGGGAGGGACTTCAGAGTGATCCTTCCCTGATGTAGAAAGAGAGATGGACAGAGAACAAGGATGGAGGGAAAGAAAGCCAACATGGATGGATGGAACCAAATCAATGGACAGAAACCCTGGACATACAAATGGATGCATTAAAGGACATAGAGCTAGAATGGATAGATGCAGCTATGACAGATGAACAGAGAGCTTGGACGGACAGATGGATCGATGGAGAGAGCTCAGACAAATGGAGCTGCAACAGATGGATGGAACTGGCAGAGACTTAGGTTGAATGGATAGATGGATGGATGGACAGACAGAGCTTGGATGGATGAGTGAACAGACAAAAGTTGGACAGACAGATGGATAGAACTATGATTAATGGACAGAGCTTGGACAGAGCTTAGACAGCTGGATGGCTGAAGCTGTGATAGATGGGCGGATGGAATTGTGATTGATTGATGGACAGATGGATGGACCGACGGACGGAGAGCTAGGACAGATAGACAGAAATGAGATGGACGGAGCTCAGAGAGGCCAGGAAGGACCTGGCCACATCCAGCGTCTCAGCTCCCTGGCGGCTCTGGAAAGTCACTCAGGTCCCGGCCAATGATCTCCGTCACTGGGGAAAAAGAGGGGGGAAATTGGAGTGAGAGGGACCCCCTGAGCCAGCAGGCACCCGGCTCCAAGGCCAGCCGGGCACTGGTGCTCCCTAGAGGGGAAATGCCTGGATTACCTTCCTCCAGCGTGATGCCTTGGACCGGAAGGCTGTCACGGAAAGCCGTCCTGTAGCTGCCACCCCTGAGTTTCTCCAGCTCCTCTGGTTTCTCCGAATCTGGTTCCCCCCAGCTGGGGGTCCTAGCTTCTTCTGGTGGCTGGCTGTGGGCCTGGAAGTGTGGGGGGCGGTAGCCCAGCGGCTGGAAGTGAGGGGGCACCGCCAGCCCAGCCCCACCATACTGCTCTGTGGGGGGGTAGCAGAGGGATGGCTCAGGAGCCAGGCAGCGGTGATAGGGGGGTGTCAGAGGGAGCAGCGGGGACCCGTCAGGATATGGGGAGGGGCCCCCAAAGGCTGTGGGAGAGGGGGAGTAGCCAGAGTAGCAAGGGAAGTGTGGGCAGCTGGGGGAAACGTCCATGTCACCAGGGCCCTCGGGGAGGTAGGGAGGGGGCACTGGGGGTGGGGGACCAGATGGGAAGCTCTGGAGTGGAGAGTCGGGGGGTGGCTCCTCCTTGAAGATCACTGTGGGCAGAAGGGGAGAATCAGAGGCTTGGGGGGATAGAATTGCCCCAAATCCCTCCACCTAACAGTGCCCCCTTGAGAGAGATAGCAGGGGGTGAGACAGAAGAATCACACCCCGATCACTGCTCTCATCCCCTCCCCCACTCTCTCCCACTTCTCTTTTCCTGTCCCCAGTCCTCCTTCCCCTTCCCTTCCCCCAGTTCCAGCCCCCCCCAATTCTCCTCCAATGTGCCCCTGCCCCCAACTCACCAGGCAGGTACTTAAAGGCCTGTGTCGGGCTTCGTTTCCGCCGTCCATTGGAGACATAGAAGTAAACCTGGACGGGCCGGGCCACCCGTGGGTTGCTGTATTCCGGGACGGTGAGAGTCAGCGTGGTCTGGGGAGGGGGGTATCAGGTGAGAGGGGAGAGGTTCTGCGATCTCTTTTGAGAATCTGGATCCCTGAAGGATCTTCTCTGGGATTTCCCTGTTCCCCATCCTGCTCCCCCAGTGTGGATCCATTCTGGGATTTGCCCTCATGCTCTCTGTCTTGTTCGCCCAGGATGAATCCACTCCAGGATTTTCCCCATCCTCCCACCCTGCCCTCAGGTCAATCCGCTCCAGGATTTTCCCCATTCCTCCGCCCAGCTCCCCCATCTAGATCTCCCCTGTCTCCCCAGGCTGGATCTGCTCCAGGATTTCTCTTGTTCTGCTCCCTTCTGGTAGATGTGCTATGTGATTTCCCCATCCTCCAGTCCTGCTCCCCCAGGGTTGGCCCAATCTGGGATTTCTCTCATTCCCCCACCCCACTACCCTACAGTGGATCTGCTCCCTTATTTTTCCATTCCCCAAGGGCGGATCCACACCAGGATTTTCTCACCTCATTGCTCTTGAGCCGGTTGACACAGGCCTCCTCCTCCCATTGGAGCTTCCCATCTGAAAGGAGAAAGGTCATTGGTTGAGAGGCCAAGGAGGGGCAAAGCCAGGGGGAAGGGTAGGGAGCGGGGCAAAGAAGGGATGGTGGGGTGGAAAGGAGGTGGAAAGAGGGAGGTGCAGGGGAGGGTTTCCCCAGCTGTAGGGGGCAGGGAGGAGATGGTGGGGGTGAGGAGCACAGAGGGGGTCCAAGCAGGAGCTGGGGTGGGATGACACTCACCAGGCCCCCGCTCGATGAAGACAACCTTGGAGTCAGGCAGGAAGTTGGCCCCGGCCAGCACCATCTCCTCACCCCCATGCCCAGACCCCGCATTGAGACTGCATCTCTCCACCTGTGGTAGCTCCTGAGCCGAGCGCTGGGCTGGGGTAGGGGACAGGAGGAAGCGTGAGCACCTGGACTCATGGCCAGACCCTCCTCCCCCCATGTGACCCTAGCAGGGCCCCTGGGTAAAGCTCATCCCATAGACGTAGGCAGACCCCTCCACGACGCTTAACAAGCCCCCATGGTGACCCCAACCCCACAGACATAGGCAGACCTCACCCCATGACCCTTAGCAGGTGATGCTCTCCCCATAGCCCCAGGTAGACCCATGATGCCTCTGGTGGCCAGCACTCACAGCATTCAATGGGCACTGAAGCAGCCTGGATGGAGACAACTTTCCCATTGCCCTGTGGGACATGGACCCGGAAGACCAGTCGGACCCGCGTGTTCTTGCGCCCAATGTCAGTCTCGCCTTTTCGCAGCTCGATGTCTGAGTTCCGCAACTTCAGGATTCCCGCACAGTCAATGCTGGGGGTCAGAGGAGGGGAAAGGTTTAGGGGGTCCCCCCCATATGTACTCTGGAAGGGGGCTCTTGCGGTCATCTCGTCTCATCCTCCCCTTCCCATCCAGAAAATCTGGAGCTAGATGTCTGGGTTTTCTGGATTGGACTCTAGGATGCAGATTGCCCAGGAGGGGGAAGAAAACCTAGAACCAGATCTTGGACTTCCCTGGACTGGACTCTGGGGTGTGGGTTAGTCACTTGGGGGAATCCAGGAGACAGATTTGGTCCTCCCTGGATTGAACTGTGAGGTACAGGTCATCCAGGGGGAGGAAGTAAATTTGGAGCCAGAGTTCGTAGTTCCATGGATTGGACTCGGGTGTGGCTCAGTCAGGAGGGGAGAAAACTTGGAGCAGGAGCAGGATCCTGGAACTCCCTGGTTTAGACTCTGGTATGTGGCTCAGTTAGATTATGGACAGAGGAGCCAGATTATGGTGCTCCCTGGACTGGACTCGGAGAAGCAGGTTGCCCAGGAAGAGGAAGAAAACCTGGAGCGAGATCCTGAAGCTCCATGGATTGGACTTTGGACTATTTTGGGGAAGGGAAAGATCTGAAAAGCAGATTCTGGGCCTCTCTGGGCGCAGCCTCCCTTGGGTGGGGGAGAAAACCCAGAGCAGATTCTCCCGGCCTGAGCTCCATGTGCAGGGCTCCTCCAGCCTCGCAACCCCGCCGGTGGAAGTTGGAATCTCTGGAGCCAGATTCCTCTAAACCCTGGACTCGATCTCTAGCAGCATTCCCCACCCCCTAGATGAGAAGACCCGGGCCTGGATCACTGTGTCCCCTGGATTGGACTTTGGGCTTCTGCCTCCCCTGGGAATGGGCACAAGGCTTGGAAGCGGCTCCCTGGGGGACTCACTTGGCCGCCATGTTGTTCTCTGGCAGCAGGGACATCTCTAGCACCTTGGTGCTGCTGACGATGGTCTCATAGCTTGCAGTGGCCACCATCTTGCCAGTTATGCGGTGCACCTGGTAGAAGGCGTGGGGCCGCAGGTTGCGCTCGTCGGCCGTGCCGATGAACATCTGCAGCGTCAGCGGCTTCTCATCATAGCCCAGGAGCTGCAGGGAAGGGAGAAAGGGGAGAGTGGTCAGGGAACGGGGCCCCAATCTGCTCAGCCAATGACCCACAAGCTGGGATTCCCTCCCCTACCCCAGCCTGCGATTCACCAGCTGTGATTTGCCCCCAGTACATAATCCGCCAACTGGGATTTTCCCCCAGCCCATGATCCACTAGCTAGAATTTACCCCAAACTGGGATTTAATCAGCCTATGATCCACCAGTCAGAAACCATTCCCCCATTGTCCAGGGTCCACCAGATGGGATTTTCTCCCAGGCAGAATTTATGCCCCACCCCAGCCCATGATTCACCAGCCAGTATTTACCCCCACCCGGGCTTTACATCCCCAGCTCACGATCCACCAGTTGGGATTTCCGCCCAGCCAGAATTTCCTCCCAGCCCACGATGGGGGTGAGGAAGGGACATGAAAATCCTGGCTTGGATCTCCTTAGGGAATAGCGAGGGGGCAAGGAAAAATCCGAATCCGATCCGCCCCCAGGGGAAGGGGTAGGGGGCTGGGGAAGCCCAGCCCAGATTCCTTTTGCCATCCAGAAATGGGTTTTACTTTCCTGGCTAGGTCCATGCCTGCACTGGGTCTCCTCCCGTGCCAACGCCCCGCCCTCCCGTGACTCAGTTTCTCTCCCCTGAGGGAGCTCGGGCTCTCTCAGAGCCCCATCGCGTGCCTCGCCCCCCCACCGCCCCACAACCCCTCCCCTGAAATCTGGCTACCAGCCCAGCCCGGGTGGGGCGACGCCAGCGGTTTGGTGGGCCCAGATGTTTCCAATCAGCCGCCGGGACACACAGCTGGACTCGATTTGGGTTGGAAAAGAAACAAGGGGTAAAAAAATCCCCCCTCCCCCTCATGGACCTGGCTGAAGTGGAACATTCATGGGAGAGGGGGGAGAATAGTGAGGCAAACTCCCCCAAGTTGGGGTTCAGGAATAATGGGGATCCCTGGCCACAAACAGAGCCAGCCTCCTCCCTCCAACAACTCACCACAGCCCCCCTCCAGCCTCCCAACAGCCCCCCTTCCTCCTACCACCCCCCACAAAACCCTTTTCCCCAACAACCCATTCTAACCCTTCCCCTCCAACACCCCAGATCCCATCCAGCCCCGCAAGCCCAGACAAATCCTGCCCAATCCCATTTCTCCCTACAGTTCCTGCTCCCCCGCCATCTCCCTTCCTCTCTGCTCTTCCCACAACCCCCCTGAATCCAGATCATCCCCCCTCCACACACACACACGTTTCTTACCCGCACTCTGCTGGTGTGTCCCTGCGCCCCCCTGGTGGAGGGGACAGGCCCTGCGCTGTGTCATCAGGCACCGCCTGCCCCCACTCCGGAGCGTGGGAAAGGGCACCCATCCCTGTGCACTCCCACATCTCCGTGTCCCCCCCCACCCGGCTCCGGCCGGAGTATGGGGGGGCCTGTTGTGGGGGGGGCGGCAGCGGAGCTAAAGCCCTAGACGCCCTCGTGGACCTACTATCCCACGGGCCAGCTCAGGACTCCCTGGCCAGAGAAGGGAAGACGCTGTCCCCCTCATTTCTCCCCCCCCCCCCGTGCTTCCCCCACCCATTTCCCCATCCTGTCACTCAGTAACCACCACATCCACAGTCAAGAGCAACTTGTGGTCACGGGGGGGGGATGCCCCCAGGCCAGGCTTATATGAGAGCATGGGGGATGCTAGAGACAAGGATAATGGGGGGGAGGGGCAGGGGATCCAGGGATGCCTCCTAGGCAGCTGAAGTACCTTCACCACGGGGTGACCCCCCGGAGCGGCCTTCACGGCCCCCCGGCTGCCCTCAGTCTCGTAATGGGCCCGGTGGTGTGTCCGGGGCTGGACTTCGATCTTCAGCTCATATTGCTCATACTGACTGGGCAGGGGCCAGTCCAAGGGGGGCAGAGCAGACGACCTAGGGCAGAGAAGAAGATGGATGTCCCGGAGGATGCCCTGGCTCCTAGGGGCGCCGTGCTGCAGAATATAGGACAGGGCGCTAGTCCTGCTATCCCCAATGCCCCAGTGAGACAGTAGAGGGCATCGTGCTGCAGGATATAGGGCTGGGGCCCCCCTAGGGTGGTGCCGTCAGGGTTGGCCCCAACGGGGCAATAGGGGGTGCCGCCATGCAAGGGGTGAGGCAGGTAGTAGCTCTGGTGGATCCCAGCAGAGGACACTGTGCCACAGGGAATGGGGCAGGGGGCTCACGTCAGGCACTCTGCCCCCATCCCAGCCAGTGCTCCTCCCCGCAACCCCAGGCAGCCCAACTGCAGGAGCCAGTGGTTTACCTTAAGAGGAAAGGTGCGGTGCTGCGGTGCGAGCCGAGCGAGCCGGGGTCTGGGATCCATAATAGGAGAAACCGGCCCGCCCGCCGTGGGGCCCCACTTGACAGTTTGTTATGATACGGGGGGGAATGCTGCCAGCTGCCGTGACAGCCCGGGAAGCAGCTGGCAAAATGGGGCCAGCTGGTGCAGAGGGGCACGGAAGGGGCCAGTGGGGCCCCTCCCTCAAAGGGGCACTGGCTGGGATCCTGCCACAGGGCAGGAACTGGTGCAACAGGATGGGGAACAGGACACAAGCCTTTCCCTTCTAGGGGCTGCCAGCGGGGGGGGGGGGGGGTGCACTAGTTGGCACAGGAGGGTAGAGAAAGGGGCATGGGGCCACCACTGGCTGGGATCTGCCCCAGGGCAGGTGCCTGGCTGGCGTGGTGGGCAGGGAAGAGGTTGCAGGGCCTCTCCCTTCTAGGGGTCACTAGGTGAGGGGCCTGGCTGACGCAGAGAGTTGGAGGGGGGCCCAAGGCCTTTGGTACTCTAGGGGGTACCATCTGTAATCTGGCACCAGTGCACGGGCTGGCTGGTGGGGAGGGCTGAGAAAGGGGGTGTGGGATCTTCACCTCTAGGGGGCACTTGGCAAATGGGAGGCAGGGCTCCGTTAGTGGCTAATACCTGAAGATGGGGCTATGGCCCCCTATCCTGGCCTTGGACCAGCCCAGGGGGGAGGGCACGGCCAGGTAGTCCATCCCTTCCTTGCGACCCCCCCCGAAGCTTCCGTCCTCGCCGTTGCAGCCCGCCTCCTCCTTCCGAGTCAGTGCCACCGTCTGCTCAGTGGAGGTCCTGCGGGCCTTCTGCGGGATGCTCTCGGCCGGGGTCCGCTGCCCAGCTGCCTCATAGGGGGCCCCCTCCCCACCTACACCCTCTGCCCCCTCCCCCCCCACCTCCTCGCCCAGGCTGCCCCGGCGGGAGGGGCAGGGCGATGCTGAGGAGTGCGTCTCTGAGCTGGAGTAGCGCCGTTTGCAGGGTGAGGCAGGGCGGGGTGCCAGGGCCCCCCAGGCTTCCTCTGCTCCCCGACTGGCTGGGTACAGCCCCCAGGGCTCCTCGAGGCTGGCCCAGGGCTTGGGCGAGCCACATGGTGAGCTGAGGGCAAAGCGGGCGGCTGCCTCGTTTAGCTCGCATTCTACGTCGTCGCCAGCTGGCCCGTCATCATCTGAGAAGAAGCTCCACGGGGAAGCGCTGCCACTGCTGGCAGGACTAGGGGTGAAGAAGCCCGAGGCCTGTGGGGCCTCCCGGTAACCAGCGTAGGCATCCAGGGGCAGGTAGTCACGTGGGGAGCAGTCCCAGTCTGGTCCAGGAGAGATGGTGGTGATCTGGATGCTGGGGCACTCCAAGACTCGGGCATCGGCCCCCAGACGCACCCAGCGGGCCGGTTGGCTCTCAAAAGTGTCGTCCCGTGCTGGGCGGGGTGGAGGGGAATCCATGCCGGCCCGGGGGGCCCCGCCCAGGCGGGGTGGGCAGGGGATGCCCAGAGGAGAGGTGTAGGCTGGAGGGTCGCCCAGGGCCAGAGTGCAGCATGGATGGAGGTCTTCAGCATCAAGGTCTGTGTGTAGGGGGAAGAGAAGACGAGATGGAGCAGGGATGGTGTCAGGGACACAGACACAGACAGAGCAAGACTCATCCCTGCCAGTATGGGGTGATAGACACATACAGCATTAGTAAGTTATCTCTCTCTCTCACACACTATTCCCGCCAGTAGAAGGGTCGACAGGCACACAAAGCAGTAGTAGGTTACCTATTTCTCCTCTCATACTCACACAGAGCAGGGCTCAACCCCACCAGCAGGGGGCAGTAGGACCTCCCAGTTTATCACAAAAGCCCCAGTGCGGCTGCAGGGACCGCCGTTTCCCCTTTCACCACAGTGCACAGGGTGGAAGGCTGGGTCCTGGAGCATTGCAAGAGTCCTGTCCCACCCAGGGCCGTGGCATTTCCGTGGGGCCCGGGTGAGAGGTCCAGGAATCTTGCGGGCAGAAACGTCTGTGCTGAAAACCACTGGCAGGAAAGGGCCTTCCCACCAAAACACAAATATTTGGAGAGCCGCAGCAACATGATTCCAGCTCCGAAACACACCTGCTTTTCATTTAAGGGCCCCGTCTCTGCCCCTTTCCTCAGACAAGGGGGGTGTCAGTACCATGCCAGCAGGCTACGTACTCCCACCCCCCAGCTGCTGGCCCAGCCATTCTGGAAACCCAATAATCATGATTCTGGGATGCCTGGAAGCCCCCCACCCCACACACTCCCCACAGCGCCCCCTGCTGGGGATGGGGCAATTGGGAGCTCTGTGCACTTCCCACAGTGCCCCCTACTGGGAGGGGCTGGAGGAGGAAGGGCTAGGAGGCTGAATTACCCCGGCACCCCATGAGATTGGGGTCTGGAAACCTCCTGACCTGGGCACCAGCTCTAGGGGCTGAGACTCTCCCCCAGCCTGCAGAATTGGGCAGCCTGGCGTGTGTGTGTGTGGGGTGCAGACACGTGAACATAATTAAAGGCGCGCTTGCTGGCAGGGCCTGGGTCTCCATGGGAATGTGGGGCACAGGGCCAGGAATGGGGTTGGGGGGGCCCATGGGTCTGAAGCACTAGTTAAAACCATGTGTCAGACAGACTGATGGATGGTGAAGGGGAGGCACAGACAGACAGACTGCCCTGTTTTGCCCAGCCTGGGGGGATCTCTCTCTGTGTGTGGAGGTCTGTGAGAGCATGGGGAACACCGCCCCCACCCCGGTCAGTCTGTCTTGCATTTCCACAGCCCCTGATGGACGATACATGGAGGGAATTGTCTTTTCATCTCCAAGACTGGAGGGTTGTGAGCTTCCCAACAGCAGTGCCTCAGTTGGGGGGGGGGGGTTGGGGGCTGTGAGCTTCTTCCAAAGCAGTGCCCCAGCTGGGGGATGGGGGCGGGGAGTTCTGCAGCTGTGAGCTTCCCTACAACGGTACCCTGGTAGAACAGCCCTGAGAGGAATCCCCTTTTGGGGGGAGAGGTGGAGGAGGCTGGCAGAGATGGCTCCCCACCGTGCCCCTTGCTCCCAGCAATAACATCCATTCCAGGGATCTGTTCTTCCCATAACGTGAGAAACCAGACGTGCGTGGGGGAAGAGGGAGGGATGGAAACAGAGCCCCCCTTCCCCCCTCATCCTTAATAGGGCAAAACTTTCCATCTTCCTCCAGCCAGAGGGAAGAGCATAAAAATCCCGCCAGCAGCCCTGTCCCTTTAAGAGACCCCCAACTGTGGGACCCCCCTCACCTTCCAGCGACACCCCCATTCCCGGGGGGTCCTTCTCTTCCTCTCCAAAGATCAGCTTGAATTCCAGATCCTCGTCTTCGCAGCTGGCCGCCCCCATGGGAGAGGCTGGTTGGGGTGTGGGAATCCCCCAATGTGGGAAGGGGGGTTCCTAGGGAGCGTCACCCCCTTATTCCACCGGGAGGGAACAGAATATTTCTCCCTCTCCTCCTCTCTCTCCCTCCTTCCCTCGCCTCAATTTTTTCGCCCCTTATATTAAAGTCCCACACGAAAAAGTTGTCCCAAACTTTCCCCCAAGCTCCGCCCACATTCTCCCTCCACGCCCCGCCCACCGCTCCTGTCTGATCCTCCCCAGCCCGTCCTTCTTGGTTCCCGCCCCAAGGAGGAAAAAAAAACACACTCAAACTGGGGAAATAATGGATTCATCCATTTCGCCTACCTTCCCGTCCCCCGTCTCCCTCCGGATGGAACAGTCCATCCCGCGCTGATTGGGCGGCTGCCCGCGGAGCCCCGCCCCCTCTTCGGTAGACTGTATTGGAATCGGGTAGCTCTCTCTCTCCAAGCTGGAGATTTAAAGAGACAGTGTGCTTTGTTTTTTTTTAAATGAAGACTACGCCAAGTACGAGGGAAATATTTTTCCCTCTCGGGGAAAATCCTGGCTCGGGGAGGGGGCAGGGATTGGGACATGAGGCCTTTCCCCTCTAGGAAGCGCCGGCTTGGATATGGGGCTGGGGACTGGCTGGCTCAGGGGGGCGGGGTATGGGGCACGGGCCCTGACTCCTCTAGCCGGGGCGCCAGGTACGATCTGGAATTCACTCCGGGTTTCTGCTCTGATCTGTGAAAGGGCGAAGCACTTCAGTGGGCAGCCAAGTCATCCCCCCACCTTGCAGATCTCGGTCTGCTGGGAAAACCAGGAGTGGATTTCCACCCTCCCACCCCCCAGTGTTACCGGAATTGGTTCTTTGGGGCTTTCCACTATCCCCCGCCTCCCATTTGCCACCACCGGGAAATAGCCATGGGGGGGGAAGGGGCCCTGTTACAGGGCCACCACCCTAGCTGGTGCCCCTCACTCCCGACCCGCACCCCCTTGCCAGCCCGGCGCTGGAGGGGTTAAAGTTGCCAGTTTCCCTTTTCCATGACCCGGGACTCAGTGACGCGGTTAAGAAAATCCAGAGCAGAGCAGCGCTGGTCTCCCTCGTTCTTATTACACGAATGGAAACCGGGCCAGGCTGGGATCAGGGCCAAACTGGGGGCCCGGCCCCCAGCCGGGATCGCTAGCTTGGTGTCTGGGCCTGCTGGGGCCTCGGGGGTATCAGAGGTGTCGCCCCCGGCTGGGAGGGCAGTAATGCCCTTGGATCAGCATGGGTGCCCCCCACACACCTCTGCCCCGCTCCCTCTGCCTCTCAGCGCTGCAGTCCCTCCGTCTGTCTCCCCAAACCCGGGTCCTCCCTTCTCTACACCCCCATTCCCGCCTCACCCCAGCTCCCTTTCCCTATCTCCCTCCCCCATCTCCTCCACTCCAGCCCCCCACTGCTCTTGCCCCTCCTCGTTCGTTTGACCCCCACCGAGCCGGATCCCCAACCCCTCCCCCATGTCCGTGTCCCCCACTCTGACGTCTGTCCGGCTCCGCTTTCCAATACGAATGACTCCCCAGGGAGTTGGACTCTGACCCGAGACTGTGCAGAGCTCTCCCCCAGCCCCCGCTCCGGGCCCGGCCGCGGTCCCAGCCCTCCTCCCTCGCACGATGGGAGGATGGGTTTCCACACCCACCCTTGGCATCCAGTGTCTCCCCCTCCCCACCAGACCCTCAGTTTATGGCACTAGGTGGCTTTCTCTTGGCTTCTGCTTGGAAATCTGCCCACTGTCACTGGGTGGGTGTGTCTGTGTGTGTGTGTGAGAGAGAGAGAGACAGACACACACACACACAGAAAGAAAATCTCAATAATCTCAGAGCCAGAAGATTGTTAGCACCAACATGGGAAATCTATGTCCAGCAGGGGGCAGAGTGACATGGGCATCGAGGGGATTTGTGCTCCAGCTCCAGCTGGAATTATCAGCTCCCCCGCCAGTGCCCATTATACGGTATAGCTGCCCCTTCCCCACCTCAATCTCCATTGCCTCTAGTGCCCATTATACAGTATAGCCACATCTTCCCTGCCTAACTTTCTGCTGCCCCACAGCAAAGCTGTGGCCAGAGACCAACGGGTGGTGGTGTGGAGGAGCCCAGGGCATTTGGAGACCCACACCTCTGGACTAAGGAGAGAGGCAGAGGCGGCCTTTGGCTATTGGGGGCCCTAGGCAAAGGCCCATTGTGGGGGCCCCCCATAGGCCCATGGGGCCCCCCCTCTGTGGCCCCACTCCCCTCACCCCCACTCCCCCATCACCTCCCTGCCCTCCCTCCTGCCCCAGCTCCCCACCCCATGGCCCTGGCCCCCTGAGCTCAGCTCCTCCTCCTGCTGCTGACCAAGGCAGATGCGGCTTTTGGGGTAGGCGACGGGGCACCTTACTAATTGGGGCCCTAGGTGTCCGCCTGCTTCGCCTGTCCCAAAAGCCGCCTCTGGAGAGGGACAGTCTTGGGCATTGTGTGTGTCGCTGGAGATACCCTGAAAGAAGCCTCTCCATGGGCATGGTTCTGGGATGACTGGTGTGCAAGGCCACATCTCAAGATTTGGCAGTAGGGGGGTGCTGCAGACTGCTGTGGAGTTCTGTGAGTCCAGGTCCAGCACAACTGGGCACAGAGCAGCAGCCCTGTGGCTCTGTGACGGGGAATGGAGACAAGGGATGGCTCAGGGACAGACTGGTGGTTTTGGCTCTGTTGGCCACTCATCCCATAACTACCAGCCTAGTGTGCCTGCACATCAACGGGGCAGTGAGAGTCTCACCAGCTCCAGCCCCAGCCCTGGTTCACACACAATGCAGGGCTGGTGTGGCAGGGGCAGACAGACAGACAGACCCTTTGATGGAGTTCCGCACAAGACCCCACTCCCAGAAACCCAAACTTTTGTACTTCCTGCTTTCTGTTTGTCTGTCCTTCCTTCGTCCAGTTCTCTTTCTTTCTTTCTTTCTTTCTTTCTTTCTTTCTTTCTTTCTTTCTTTCCACCTCTCTGCCCTGATTGGCTCCTCTCCGTCTCATCACACCCCTTTGATTCACAACCCCCACCCCCGGCCCTCCAGTCCCTCCCACTGCCTCTGCTGCCACTTCCTCATTTGTTTGGTTCCAGTGTCCCACGAATCTCCCTGGGGTGGGGGAGAGCCTGGACCTTCTTTGCCACCCCCCTACACCCTCGGAGCAGCCCTCGGGCCCCAGCACCCTGGCCAGGCGAGGCAAGGAGAGGGGGAACAAAGAAGGCTTCCTGGAGGAGGAGGGAAGGCTACTGCAGGCTTGAGTTTCTTCCTCCCTCTTGGTTCCGTCTCCTTCTTTCTCTTTCTGGAGTTTCTCCTCTTCATTCTCCTCTTTCTCTCTTCCTCCAGCTCGCCGGGGAACCTGCCGCGACACATGACATCTGGACGGGGATGATGGGAGACAGGCAAGTCCTGAGACTAGTCTTCTCCATCAGATACCCAGGCTAGAGATGCCCCATCCCCCCTGGGCAGGATGGGCTCCATTGGTCTTGGGGTTTGGAGCCTCCATCCATCCCAATGTTTCTCCCAGCTGGCCAACCTGGTTGCTCCTGCTCCCCCTCCCCAGATTAACACCCCTGGCCTGGTTTCCCCATTCCTGTTTCGCTCCCAATTGTGGGCCCAAGATCCTCATCTCTTCCTTGATCACCCTGCAGTCTGCTTTCCCCTGCCATCCCTCCACCCCAGGATTGGCCCCAGTCTGGGTTTGCCCCTCCCTCCCAATCAGCCCCTCCACCTAGCCCCCAGCCCGAACTCCCCCCTCCGCTCGATAATTGACCCCAATCCTAATCAGTTCCACAGTCAGGGCTCCCATCAGTTTGGTCTCCCCACTATCTCTCCCTCCCGTATCGGTTTCCCAGCCCAGTTGCCCGCTAGTCCCCCCCCCCCCCCCCCCGCCCCTCAGCCTGCATCTGATCTCCTGTCCTCCCTGTAGGTCTCACACCCCCATCGTCATGCGGCCACGCCGGTTCTTCATCACAGTGCAGGATTTCACCGGGGGCCAGGGGCGGGTGCCCCAGGGCAGCCTCCTGAGCCAGGCAGGCGAGTCCCCGGTGCTGGACCGCCCTTTCTGGGCCAAGCTGCTGGACACAGAGGCCACGGTGCAGGTGCCGGCTCGGGTGGCACTGGAGCTGAGCAAAGAGCAGGCCAGGCTCCTTCAGGCTGTCACCAATGGAGATGAGCGACTGGGGCTTCTTGGACAGAAGGGGCTACTGCGCAGGCGGGGGGCCCTGTGCCAGGGGGACCAGGTCTTGGTCCAGATCACCTTGGCCTTCGGGGAGAAGGCCCGGGGAGTCCTGCGCTACCGGGGTCCTGTAGGGGACAGCAAGGAGCAGGCTGGCATCTTATTCGGGGTGGAGCTGGTGGTGAGTAAAAGGAGGTGGCTCTAAGGGGTGCCAGATCTGAACTGGCTGGTTCAGGGGGCAGGGAATGGGATGTGGGGTCTTTCCCCTTTAGGGGGCGCTGGCTCTGATCCAGGATAGGCTAGATCAGGGGGAAAGTAGAAATGGGGTCTTTCCCCTCTAAAGCATGCTGGCTCTGATTCGGGATAGGCTAGACCACAGGGGAATGAGAAATGAGGCCTTTCCCCTCTAACTGGTGTCGGCTCTGATCCAGGATACGCTAGATCAGGGGGAAGTGAGAAATGAGGTCTTTCCCCTCTAAGGCATGCTGGCTCTGATCCAGGATAGGCTAGACCACCAAGAAATGAGGCCTTTCCCCTCTAGGTGGTGTCGGCTCTGATCCAGGATAGGCTAGACCAGGGGGAAATGAGAAATGGGGATTTCTCCTTTAGGGAGCACTGGCTTCAATACAGCCCCCACTCCCCTCCTAGCAGAGGAGAGTTTCAGGCATCCATGATGAGTTCCCTATTCTGCCCCCTACAGGGATCAGCGGCTGGGAAGGGTTTCACTGATGGCTCCTTCAGAGGACAAAAGTTCTTTTCATGCCGGGAGAACTGTGGGGTTTTTGTGCCTGTGAGCCGGATCGAGCCGGATGAGGAGGGCGAGTGCAGCCCTCCCATTGCCCCCCGGGGCAGCCATCGGGCATGCTCCAGACTCCAGCTGGCCACAGAAGACCCACTCAAATCTCCATCCCTGGAGCTTGGCGATCGGGTCTTCTTCCAGATGGATGACAGTGCCCCCACAGGCACTGTGGTTTTCTGCGACTACTTGCCCAAGAAGGAGACGGCTGGGGTCTTTGTGGGGATCCACCTGGTAAGAAGGTGCTGACCCCCAAATTCTAGGGTGGGGCCTGAGAGCACGATCCCTATTTTGAGGCTCATATCGGGTAGCCCTTCTTAGCCCCTTTATTTTCCAGGATCAACCCGTTGGCTCATGGAATGGTGACTTCAAAGGCCAATCGCTTTGCTGCTTCCCCTCTCCGGAGTATGGGATGCTCCTGCCCATCTCCAAAGTACATAAAGGTAGGATTTATAGTAAACAGCACTGGTGGAAGCCCTTCTGATCTTGGCTTCATTGCATGGGGGTTGGCCCTGCCCACGCTGTACAGTCACTCACTGAGGTACAACTGCTTTCCTTGCCCTTCAAAATGCCTGCCCCATGGCCTCTCTCTCAGCTATAACATAATAACATCCCTCTCAGGCTTTCCGATTAGCTGGCCAAGATGGCCACCCCAGTGATGGCCTGTTGCCATGACCCATAATGACCACCCTCCATTGGTGGTCAATGCTTGCTGACCAAGATGGCCGACTCGGTGATGGTCTATCACTGACAGCCAAGGTGCTTGTTGCTTCGGTGACTGTCTGTCCTTGTCAGCCAAGATGGCTGCCAAAATGGTGGACAATGCCCACCGGTCAAGATGGCTGCCCCAGTGGTGGTCAGTTCTCACCAGCCAAGATGTTCTCCCCACAGGCCCCATCTGCCTAATGTCTGCCCTGAGGTTTTGGTTCCTTTCCCTACAGAAAAGGCTGATGAGAGCCCCAAGGGCTTGCGGGACGACCCCTCCCTAGGGCTCATCGATGACCCCCCATCCTCCATCCGGTATCCCCCCAGGCCGGAATGGGAGCCCTCCCATGGGCCATGCTACTCTCTGTCAATGGAGGGCAGCTCCGGGGAACAGAAGGATGAGAAGGGGAATGAAGGAGAGGAGAAGGAGCTGCCTTCACAGCTCCTGGAGATCAACTCCATGGTGGAGGTGCACGACCCCCCGATCTATGGGGTGATTCGCTGGATTGGGAAGCTGCCCGATGTGGTGGAGACCATCGCTGGGCTGGAGCTGGTGAGGCAATGGCCGACATCGGGGGGAGGGGAGACATGGCGGTTTATAGGACCCCGCAGCCCTGTCATTAGTGGGGTCACCCCATGGAGAGCTGTTGGACCCCCATCCCTATTACTAGTGGGGACACCCTATGGGGAGCTTTTGAACCCCCTCCCCATTATTAGTAGGGTCACCCTATGGGCAGCTATGGGACCCATCTCTGTTCCTAGTGGGGTTACCCTATGCGGGAAGCTATGGACCCTCCAACCCTGTCTCTACAGGGGTTATGGGACCCCCCTTGATATCATCTTTGCCCCTCCCCTCAGGAGGAGCCCCTGCTCTCAGGTTGCACGGATGGGACCTATCGAGGGTTGCGGTGCTTCCAGTGTGCACCTGGCAAGGCCCTGTTTGTCCAGCTGCGCCACTGCCGGCCTGATGCCCGCTTTGGGGCACCTCAGTCCCCCGAGAACCCTGTGCTGCGCTGCAACTCGCTGGGTAGGCTCTGGGAAAGGAGGGGGGAGATGGGCGCCCTGGGGGATGAAGACCGTGGAGGGGCTGTGCTGCCCTAGGGGTGTGGGGACAGAGCTGAGGGAGTCTCCCCATGTGTGTGGGTGGTGTGGGATAGGGTTAGAGATCCCACTCCTGCTCCACCCCCCCAGCTTTCCGGGTCTACGCCAGTGAACGGGTGCTGGAGGACACGCCCCCAGAACCGGGTGAAGAAGGGGGGCAGCGCCTGGTGGGCTGGAAGAAGGGAATTCAGGGTCACTGCAACTCCTGCTACCTCGATGCCACCCTCTTCTGGTGAGTAACACCCTGCACTGGCTGGCTTCCAGCCCCCCGCACCCCACCTCAACCACTAGACCCTGCTCCCCTCCCAGAGCCAGGGATAGAACCCAGGTGTCCTGACCCTCCCCACCCCCACAGCATGTTTGCCTTCAGCTCCGCGCTGGACTCGCTGCTGCTGCGCCCAGCAGACAAGAACGATGGAGTGTCCTACGAGCAGACCCGGGACCTGCTAAGAACTGACATCATCAACCCGCTGCGCAAGTGCGGGCTGGGGGCGGGGCGCAGGGTCTCTGGAGGGAAGATCTCTCTCCAGGGGGCAGAGAGTGAATGAGAGGGGGTCTCTCTGGGTGGGAGACAGAGAGGAGGTGTTTTGGGGGCAGTGAGGGGGTGTCTGTGGAATATACTGGTGGTTCTGGGGTGAGGTCTCTCCAGGGGGAGGGGGGCTTCTAGGGTGAAAAGCATCTTTCCAGTGGGAATGGGTAGCCAGGGGGAGGAAGCATGGCCTTGGAGAGAAAGCAGTGGGGGGTATTTCTGGATGAGACTGTGGATGCAGTGGGGTCTGTCCAGGGTGACGGGGTCTAGGGGATGGGGGATAGGGATATATAAGGGGTGAGGGAGCCGGTCTCTCCAGGACAGAGGGAGTCTCTGGGTGGGGTGGAGGGTGAGGGAGGGGATCTTTCCCAGGGTGAGGGGTCTCAGGGCTGTTTTGGGGGGGTTCACCGGGGCCTAAACCCCTCGCCACCTCTCCCCAGACACGGTTATGTGTGTGCCACCAAGGCCATGGCCCTGCGGCGACTCCTGGAGGCGGCTGGCTGCTCTCCAGGCTTCACCAGTGAGGAGAAAGGTGGGTGTGGGGCGGGAGCCGGGGGAGGACACTGGGGGATGGGGGCACTGGGATAGCAGATGAGTGGGTAGAGGGAGGGGCAGGCAGGGAGGGGCAGGGAGAGGGAGGATGTGGTAGTGCAGTGGGGGTCCCTGCTCTCAGCTGTGTGTGTCCCCCCCACTCCCCAGACCCTGAGGAGTTCCTCACCTTGCTGTTCCGGGTACTGAAGGTGGAGCCCCTCTTTACCATCCGGTAAGGCCCCCACATGTCCGTCCGTCTGTCAGGGACCCCCTCCCCAACTCTTTTCTGCCAAAGCCCCTTCTTTCCATACACCTCACCCCTCCCTCTTTGCTCCCTCCCCCATGTGTCCCCCTGTTCCTACAGTTGCCCCCAAACTTCCCCTCTCAATCTCCCTGCCCCACAGCCCCCAGGCTAAACCCCATCTCTCTTCTCCCCTCCCCCAGTTCAGCGGACAAGGACCCCCAGGGCTGCATCTTCTACCAGATCTTCATGGAAGGGGCGGTAGGGGGGACAGTGCCGGGGGTCCCCACGGTGCAGCAGCTGCTGGTGGGGTCGCTGGCCGCTGGCGACCTCAAGTTCACGGAGGTGAGAGTCGGGGGGGTGAGGGGGTCTGGAGTCCCAATCCCTCCTTCCCTGCTGCTACCCTCAGCACTAACACCCTCTGCCCGCAGGCTCCCTCCTGTCTCATCCTGCAGATGCCCCGCAATGGAAAGGACTACAAAGCCTTCGCCACCATCCTACCCAGCCTGGAGCTAGACCTCACCGACCTGATGGAGGACAGTAAGTGGGAGTTTGGGGGGGGGGGGGCTACCAAGAGGTGGGCAGGGGACAGAAGACGGGGAGAAGGGCAGGCAGCAGAAGATGGGTGTCAGTGAGCAGCACAGGGAGGTGATGTGGGAGGGGAAGGGCCAGGCATAGAAGAAGATGGTGGGGAAGGGGCCTGGAGAGGTGGTGGGGAAGGAGAGCGGCAGGGGGTAGAAGGAGGTAATGGGGGAGGGGCAGCAGGAAGGATCAAGGTGCAAGGAGGTGGTGGGGTGCGGGAGGGGGTTGAAGGAGGTGGTTGTGGGGAGAGGAGGTTGAGGGGGGACTCATGGAGGTTGTGGGGAGGGAAGGGGCAGGGGATAATAGGAGGTGTAGGGAGGGACACGGAGGTGATGGGGGAGCATGAAGCGGGCAGGTCAGGGCACAGGGGGAGAGAAACAGTTGTGAAGGGAGTGTCTTCTCTGGGGCGCTCACACTGTGTGCCTGACCGCCCATCCCTTGGCAGCCCCCCGGGAGTGCTGCATCTGCCAGGCGCTGGCGCTGAGTGAATGCCCCCAGTGCTACGGAGACCCCGGCATCGCGGCGGGGAGCACTCGCCAGTACTGCACCATCTGCTGCCAGCAGGTAACCACCTCCCTCCCCACTGTTGGGCACCAGAGGGAGACTCAGAGATGGGGGTCAGGGACCCCTGGGGGGAGAGGGAGATGGGGATCAGGGAATATTGGGAGAAGCAGAGGTGGGTGTCAGGGAGGGGAGAGCCAGGGGGTATTTGGTGGGGGGACAGAAGAGGAAGGATGGGTGTGGGGGTTCTGGCAAGGGGTTATAAGTAGGGGAATTGGTGGGTTCATGGGACACACTTGTCCCCCCTTAATCAACCCCTCTCCCCCCCAGGTCCACCGTCACCGTGCCCGGCGCTCTCATCAACCCCGCCTCCTACGCCTCCCACCAGAGCTGACCCACCTGCCACCCCCGCCGGTCCCCCCACCCCGCCAGACCATGCAGCTCTATGCTGCCCTCTGCATCCAGACCAGCCACTACGTGGCCTTCGTCCGCCATGGCCCACGCCGTGACCAATGGCTCTTCTTTGACAGCATGGCCGACCGCCAGGGTGAGTCCCATGCCAGCCCTTTAAAGGGGGAGGAGGCACTGCAGGGACTGTGGTTGGGTACTGCCTCTGGTGGATTTGCCCAAGAATTGCAGCAAGGAGACTCCACTCTTTCCTGTCCCTTCTTTCCAACTATTTTCTCTCTCCATGTTCTCCTTCCCTCTTTTCTTTTTCTTCTCCTTTCCACCCCATGTCCTTGCCCTTCCTTTTCTCCTTTTCTTCCCTCTTTTCCTTCTTTCATCATTTTCTCCCTCCTTCTTTTCTTCCATTCTTGCCAGTTCTTCCCCCCTTTCCCTGCTCTTTCCATCTATTTTTCCTTCACTCCATTTCTTCCTTCCTTCCTTCTTTCTGCAGTTCTTTCTTTGATCTCTCTCTTTCTCTCTGTTCCTTTAATTTCTCCTCTTTTCCTTTTTGTTTCCTGCTGTCATTACCCTCTCCTCTAAATTCTTTCTTTCTTTCTTTCTTTCTTTCTTTCTTTCTTTCTTTCTTTCTTTCCCTTCCTCTTCCTCTTCCTCTTCCCCTTCCCCCCTCTCCATTTTTCTTTCCCCAACCTTTCCTCCCTTTCCTTTTACCTTTCTCTCTCTTCCATTTGCTCCTCTCTTTCCATGTCCTCCTTTTCATTTTTCCTTTCTCTCTCATTCTTTTCCCAATTCCTCCTCTTTGCCCTCTATATTTTTCTCTTTCCTTTTCGCCTTCACTCTTTTTTCTGTTTTTTTTATTTTTCCTTTCTTTCTATTTGCCCTTGTCATTTCCTTCATTTTCCCATCTTCCTCTCATTTCCCCCACTTTCTCCTTCTTCTCTCGTTTATATGCGTTCTTCTCTCCACTTTTTCCTTCCCTTTCCAGCTTTAATGTCTCCTTTTCTCTCCCTCTCTCCTTGCCATTTTTCTCTCTCACCTTTCTCATTCTTATCTTCTCACTCTATTTTTCTGTTCTCCTCTTCCCATATTTCATTTCCATTTTTTGTATCCATTCTTTCTCTCTTCATTTTCTCAGTCTCTTTTTATTTCCCATTGCCTGACTTTTGTCCACTTACACTTTTCCCCTCTTTTCTCTTTCTCCGTTACCCATTTCCCCTCTGTTTTGCTCTATTTTCTCCTTCCCTTCTCTTTCCTTTTTGTTGTTCCTCTCTTCTTCCCTCTTTCCATATTTTCTTTCCCTCCTTCCACTATTCCATTCATTCTTTCTTTCTCTTTTTCCTCCTCCTCTCTTTCCTGCTCTCCCTTTTTAACTCCTTCTTTCCCTTCTCCTTCTTTTCCAGGCGGCCAGAACGGGTTCAATATCCCGCGGGTCACGCCTTGCCCAGAGGTGGCCGACTATCTGGAGATGACCCCCGAGGAACTTCAGGCCCTGGACCCCAAATCCCTGCTCCCCTGTGCCCGACGCCTGCTCTGCGATGCTTACATGTGTTTCTACCACAACCCCACCCTTGAGCTGTACAAATAGTCCCTTCTTGCTGGGTGGAAGGATATAGCAATCAGGAAGAGGGCAACAGTGCTCCACCAGCCCCTGCACCACTGCCCACCGAGGGAACTTGATTTGCACCATGAAGGGGGGGACCCTGTGCTGTTGCTAAATGGCTGGGAATTACTTGGACCTATATCTCCACGTTGGTATCCGTACACCCCTTAAAGGGGCAGGATTGACGCTAGTGTCCCCTGGAGGGGGAAGAGCTTGTGTCCTATTTGCCCCCCTCCAGGCAGTTTCTGGAGTGAGAGTCAGCATATGGGCTCCAAGTTCTTATATGTCCTGTCAGGGCGGGTCACAAAGGACCCTGAACTCATGGGTCTTAGGGTGTCCCTGGACCCTCACAACTTGTGCTCCTTCCCCCTATGGCCTGACTACGTGGTGATGACCCCGTTGTACCACCTCCATTGAAACCAGCAAGGGCTGCAGCATTCTGGAGCAGATTTAAGACTCCTCCTTTGCAAAGATGGGTAACTTATTAGAGCCCAGCGACGAAGACAACTGGACCTGTCCTGTTTTTATCCTAGCGACCAGCTGCCAGCACTGCTTTGCTGCCGAGGCTTGCACCCAGCAGTTGCTGGAGACTTCCTGGAAAGATAGAGGGTGGCGTGAATGACCCTGGACAAGGGCAGAATCTGGGATGCAATTGTGAGGGCCCTCCCCTGCCCACCCTCCCGTTCCAGAAAGAGGAATTTAAGTGGGAGCAGGCACTGAGAAGGGAACAGAGAGCTGGTCTGACAGGAAGGGAAGGAATGAGTTGGGCTTGTTTAGTCTAGCGAAAAGACAGCCAAGAAGAGATCTGGCTGCTGTCTATAAACACATCAGCTGGGGTGGGGGTAAATACAAGGGAGGTTAGAGAGCTGTTGAAGCTAAAGGACAATGGTGGCAGGAGAACAAATGGCTGCAAACAGGCCAAGAACCAACCTCAGCTAGAAAGTAGAAGCTTTCTAACCCTCAGAGGGGCAAGATGCTGGAATGGCCTTCAATAGAGGCTGCAGAGGCAAATAATCAAGTAGTTTTGAGGCTGAGCTGGGCAAAATGTATGAGCATGATTGTATGCCAGGCTTGGCCATGATGGAGCGAACCTTGGAGTCGATTGTTCACTGTTCCTAATGGTCATGCTGCAGGGTTCCAGCTAGCCATGGGCAGGAGTCAGGAAATAATCCCCATCCAGTGCATTCTGGGAAATTATTTTTGAATTGCCTTCCACAGACGTACCAAGAATGCTCCATGGAGGGGCTGTTGGCCAAGGAGGGGCGGTATGGATAGTCATTTTCTGCACTATTTTTATGAATCCTTTGTCCACCTCAATTTCCTTCTGTACATTACCTTTCTGCCCAGTGTGTGGGCACAGGAGGTAGAGTTCCTTGACTGTCGGGGAGGAGGGGTGGAAGGGGGGGAGCAGCGAAGCACAACTTGGAGCCGACCCAGCTCCACAGAGGATCCAGAGAAGGAACATGATTCCCTTCAGGACTGAAGCAGTAGCAGGAAACCCCAGCATGTGGGACGTGAGGACTGAGCTGGGGAACAAAGGGGAAAAGGCATCAGAGGGCTGGGATGAGAGGAACTGTTTTCTCTCTAGTTTAAGGATGGAGAGACAGCCAGAGCTAGGGGCGGAGCTTGGTTTGTTGCGCAGGCTCAACCATGACAGACCGTGCATTAACAGCTGTCTCTCTTTGCTAACCTAAGAGCTTGCTGGTGCCATGGGGCAGGGGAAAGCTTTCTGTGGTCTCCACAAATACCTCCCGCAGGGATCGGCTGGACCTAATACCAGGAGCCAGGCAGAGAGACGGGAATTGCCGGTATCTGTGGTCAAGTCTTGGAGGCTTCTTTGGAGCTGTGCGGTTCTTGGGGCCCGGTACACTAAATTTCCCATATCTTTGCTTTCCACCCACTCTGCTCCCTGTGCCAACTCCAGGACCTTTTGTGTGTCCCTCCCACTTCCCTTTTTTCTCCTCCACTTCCCCCCTTCTTTAGCCCCCCAAAGTAAAACAAAGGAGAAAAGCAAGGAAATTTAATGCCAACAACTTGGTAAACACTGAGAAACAGGTGACAAATGCATTGTGTTTCTGTGGCAGATTCAACCCCAGAATCATCCCAACGCAGAGTTCAGGTGCTGGGTGGATTAGATTTTCATCAGTAAATGTCAATTTCAAAATCAAGAGCTAGGCCAGGTTAGAAAAAGGGTGTTTGAGAAATGACTAGAGTTGGATTCAAGGCTGTTTATGCTGTATATTTGAGCATGAGCTGTTGACTCTTTTTATTTTCAATGGCTATAAAGCGTTAACTTTTTGAATCTCAGTGTCCACTGTCATTAAATAATTATCATCTGTCCTGCCCCATTGTCTGATCCTCCCACCCCCCAGTTTCCCAAAAATGTGAAAATGTAAATAGATTAAAAATAAAAAGTTCTTGAAGTAAATAATTTTGCATAATTAGGAAAATTTAAATGGATCAATAGGGAAGCAAATGCTTACCAATAAATAGCAATGCAATCTGCTGAACTTCGAAAAAAGAGGTAAAAACTGAATTCTGTTATGATTAGCCGTGAGCATAAAAGACAAAGAGGAGAGTTAATTAAATCATCCGTGGTGCTAAGGATCTGAGGACAGCTGCTCAGGAGAGGAGGATGAGTTGGGTCAGTGGCAGGGAAGCAAATTTTGGGAAGCTGGAAGCATGGATTCTGAGGGATTGATTTAATCCTAGAAATTTGTAGTAGGCCAATACACTGGCTCAGGCAGTTGCCCATGGATGGTCAAAGTGGCATCCATGGGCTCCGTCTCCAAATCTGCAAATGACACTACGCTGGGGAGAGTGGTAGATACACTAGAGAGTAGAGATAAGATGAGTGACCTAGGCAAATTGGAGGAGTGGGCTGAAAGAAATCTGATGAAGTTCAACAAAGACAAGTGCAGAGTTCTACACTTAGGACAGAAGAATCCCATGCACTACTACAGACTGGGAACCGACTGGTTGGACAGCAGTTCTGCAGAAAAGGATCTGGGGATTACCGTGGACAAGAAGCTGCATATGAGTTAACAGTGTGCCCTTGATGCCAATAAGGCTAATGGTATAGTGGGCTGCATTAGTAGGAGTATTGCCACCAGACTGAGGAAAGTGATTATTCCCCTCTCCAGCACTGGTGAGGCCACATCTGGACTACTGTGTGCAGTTTTGAGCCCCCCACTACAGAAAGGATGTGGACAGATTGCAGAGAGTCCAGTGGAGTGCAACAGAAATTATTAGAGAGCTAGAGCACATGACTTATGAGGAAAGGATGGAGAAGCTAGGTTTGTTTAGTTTGCAGAAAAGATGAGTGAGGGGGATTTGATAGCAGCCTTTAACCACCTGAAACGGGGGTCAGGAAGGATGGAGCTGGTCTGTTCTTAGTGGTAGTAGATGACAGAACAAGGAGCAACGGTCTCAAGTTGCAGTGGAGGAGGTCTAAGAGGGATATTAGGAAAAACTTTGTCACTAGGAGGATGGTGAAACCCTGGAATGGGTGACCTAGGGAGGTGGTGGACTCTCCATCCTTAGAGGTTTTTAAGCCTGGCTTGACACAGCCCTGGCTGGGATGATTTAGTTGTGCTTGATTCTGCTTTGAGCAGGGTGTTGGACTAGATGACCTCCTGAGGTCCCTTCCCAACCTCACATTCTGTGAGGCTCAGGAGCTTAGGTTAGGGTTGCGGTAGATGATAACAGGCTCTTGACCTAGGTTGAGGTGGTACTGCCATACAAAGAGGTGCCTCACAATCACCCTCAGTGTCTTCTCATTCTCCTGACCTTTAGTCCAGCCCTCCTGCTTCATCTAGGATCCACTACCACCATACCAGGTTGGCAGGGAGAACTGGGCCAGGGTGAGAATTCTTGTCTCCAAAGAGCTGGTTGTGGCCGTCCTCAGCAATACCTGATGCTGGACAAATCCTGCTTGCTAGAACCAACCCTGTGAGTCTTTTTCTCCATCCAGGCCGGACTTGCTGTCTTGATGCAGTTGTAGCTGCAGAAAAATAAGCCCTTTGGTGAGGGTCAGGTCCTCCCCCTCCTCCTGCAGCAGGAAGCTGGGCACATTGAGGTGTATAGAGAAGATGCACATCTTTTGGGAACAGGAGGATGCCCTGCTCCAGGCCCTTGAAGTTGAAGGTGCAGTGTGAAGCTCTTGGCCTAGCAGTGGTCGGGGTGGGCAGCATCATGATGGAGGTGCCCAGCTCCACGCTCAGGTCCTACACTGGCTGCAGGGAGCCACCCCAGATGATGTAGACCGTGGAGGCCATTGACGGAGACGTGGTGCCACATAGGGGGGTCAGACAACAAAGCCTCTGTTTTTGCTCCAGAACATGCTTGTCTCCTTGGCCTCCGTCTTAGGGACCAACTTGGCATTGGGGAGCTGGATCGGGGGCAGACACAGAGGAGTTATGGGGGGTTGCACAGCAGAAATGGTCATCTGGCGAAGCTCCCACCATGGGACTGAGGTGACTGACCACCACTGATAAGGCACCAAACAAGACCCTGAGATATGAACCAGTGCAATGGGGCGTCTGGGCCTGAGGGTAAGTCATGGGTTTCACAGACCCCTGAAATTCCAGGGTCCTCAGGAACTACCATGGGTGCTTCAGGGCCTCCAGCCTCCAGGTACTGTCGTAGGCCTTGCTGCATCATGGTCACCATGAGTTAGTCAAATCTTGATGGTCAGACAAGCCTCATATAGGTCTCATGGTCCCAACAGGCCTACTACTCCCCTGAGGGATGTCTTGGGTCTCTTGGGCTCCTCATAGGCTGCATGGATCCTCAGCTTCTTCACAGGCCTCAAGGCCTTCGAGGGTCATACAAGTCCCAGAGGCCACACATCCCTCCCACCCCCACCCACAAAGCCTTGGCACCTCACTCGGCACATCCTGATCCCTTCTTGGAAGAGATGGAGGTGCTGGTTAGAGGGCGTCTCCAGGAGTTTTCTGGCCCAAGAGTGGGGAGGTATCATGAGCTGGGTTGTCTAACCATGTGGGAGGAAGGGAAGGGTCAAGTTCTTCCGCAGCAGAGTCCATTTTGGCCTTATCTTCGCAGACTGGAGAGAAGCAGTGAGCTGGTGGGGCTGGCTCATGTCATGGTTGTGTTGAATTATTTCTACTGCAATAGTCTCCAAGCAAGATCAGAGTCCCACTGCGCTAGGCCCTGTACACACACATTGTGAGAGAAAGTCCCTGTCCCGAAGAGCTGACAGTCTACATCAATCAGCCAGAGTGCAAACTGAGTCACGGAGCAGGGAAGGGACTTGCCCAAGGTCTTGCCTTGCAGCAGAACCAGGAAGAGAACCCAGATGTCTTGACTTCTACTCACTAGATAACACTACTGGCTATGGTGGGGCAGGGCGCCTTGTGAGAAATCTGGGACCCTGGTACACAAAGTTTGCTGGTGCCCCACCTTCCCTCATTTCACCCCAGTTACAGATCTTTTGGGGGGTTCGCCTGACCTTTGGGCACTTGTACAATTGCTTCCACTTCTCCCTTTCTCCCCACTCCCATATGGGGCTTGCCTCTTCCAAACTTCTAACTCTCTCCCTCCCCATCTGAATCTCCAAGCCTGGCCTCCGGACACTGTGTTTACACAATTCCTTCCCCTCCGCCTTGGCAGTTACACAACATCTGCTGAGTAGCCTCCACCACTTCCCAGCCAAGAGAGTGTGACGTCAAAAAGGGGAGGAGAGATGTCAGGAAGAAGCTAACTGGGCAGTGGCTGTGTCTCAGAACCCTGGTGGGCTCCTGGGTCTTTGTCATGCCACATCCCCCGATATTTTCTGTCAGATTCACGTATTTCTGGGTGTAGATTCTTCCTGACATATTGCCAGAGAGCAGGAAAGGAGGACCTAGCCTGGCTGAAAAGGTGTCACGGCCAACTCACGCAGGAGAGCTGGCCAACTGAAACCATTTTTCTATAATCCTTTTTTGCCTGTTTTCTCTTCATTGTCTTCTTCAAGGCCTGGGTTTCAATGGCCAGGATTGTCCCCCGGAAAGAGGCTCCTGGCACTGACATCTTCCGAAAGAGACACGGCGACTTCATTGTCCGCTCTGACCTGGGTTTCTACTTGCAGACAGAGCATCTGGAAACGGGACACAGCATTCAGATCCGGGGTCTGCATCCCTCGTGCCGAGGTGGGGACCACTACCTGGGCTCTGAGCGAGATCCTGACATCTACATCATCAAGGGCGATTGTTACCGTGTGGTGCAGGACCTAAGCACAGATGAGGGAGCCAAGGTCTACAAGCTGCACCCCAACTGCTGCGGTGGGGACCACTACGTGAAATGCACTGACTTCTTCTTCATCCTCTTCTTTGGCCGGGGGGTCATGCGTGGTGTGTGTGATTTAAGCACGGACTCCAGCGGGGAAGACCTTCCCCTTCATCCCCAGTGCTGTCTGGGGCTCTACTACTTTGGCATTGGGAACTACTGGGCATTGGTGAAGGTGGACCAAAGATGGGGTGTTCAGTTCTACCTTTACAAGAGCTTGGTCAGCGCCAACTTGGCTGCAGTCTACTCCATTCACCCTGATCTGGTGAGTTTCCTTCCTGGTGGGCTGGCCTTGACCAGGGGCCCCTCCTTTGGTGGCTGGGAGTGCATCAAGACTATTTCCAATGACTCAGACACCCCCATCACCTGGACCCATACCGTAGGCCGGAAAGTGGGCTTTGCCAAGGAGAAGGTGGCCAGTGTCGGGCGCAACTGGCAGGTGGGCGCCTCCGCCTCACTCCAGCCCGGTGAGTTGATGGCAGCTGTCATCAAGGCCCAGTTCTCCCTCTCAGCCCAGTATGGTGGGAGCAGTGTCAAGACGGAGCAGGAGGACTGGACTGAAGCTCGGGAAGAAGAGGAGACCCTCCAGGCTACCCTGGAGCCCAAGCAAAGTCTCTATGTGTGGCAGTACTGTCTTGGCTTGGGCCAGGAGCCCGTTTTGTTCTGCCGGGACATCAAGTTCACCAGAGACTCCATCCCGCCCACCACCATCCCGCTGCCCCAGTTGTTTTAGGACCATCTTGAGGTGGATCAACCAGTGTTGGCTGGGACATTCTTGTGGATCCACACAGTATGTCCTCACCTTCTGGTGGTTGCAGGGTCACAGCTAGGCTCAGCTATCCAAGGTGAGTCTTTTAGCCTCATGCACTCAGATCCCAAAGTTCAATCCTTGATCCCAGCACCCAGCTGAGGGGCATGCTGGTTGCACACCTTGAGCTCCTTTGACTTCTTTTGTGTTAATGTTTGGCAATCGGGGTACGACTGGGGAGTCCAATGTAATTAGCTGGTAATAGGAAGACTGGTACATTAGTTAGGCCTTTGGAGTGGGGCTCAGAAGTTGTGGGGTCAGTCCCTGGCTGGGACTCAACCCTCTCCATGACCTTTGGGTGGATCAAAGTAGGGAAACTGAGGCAACAAGTGACTTCAAGATGAAAGCAACTTAGGCCCCCGAAAGTATCCATGTGATCAAATTACTGCTGAAAATGGGGTTTTGCCCTCTAAATAGCTTTGAAAAAATTGACCTTTCAGCATGGGGTAGCTCAGTTTCCCCATCTGTACAATGGTGATAGCAGCATTTTTGTACTGCACAGAGCATAGGGAGGATCCTAGGCAGGGTTAGGCATCAATTTTATGAATTTGCTGAGGGCACCTGGTAGATTTTAAATCTAGCAAAGGAGATATGCCAACTGCAAAAATATTATAGCCATAATGAAATAAAATTGAATGAGAATAATCCCCTTATTATTGAGTCTAGGCAACTTATTCAAATGCTAGGTTCTGCTCAGGAGAGTTTGGAAAACTTTTTCCAAATCAGGACACTTGTTTATTCTTAACCAGTCAACAAGTTCATTAATTCACAAAGGACCACATAGGTGAGGAGTTCACTCAATTTAAAAATAATGTTCAAATTCCAGGTATGGACTGAACCCCAAATACATCTCGCTGTCAACTGAAACAGACCAGCATTGGGCTCAGCCATTATAGACTGATCAATAAGATTTCTGTAGACCTTTCCTTCTAATCCTCAGTCTTCAGTTCTGTACCATTTCTGCTATATTTTTTCACGCTCCCAGGAGCACAGATGCTCATTTCTGAGGAATTTTTCACAGCTCTGTTCAAAATATGTGTTTTGGGTGTGCTTTTTTTTTTTGTTGTTGCTTTCAAGCTACGTGCTCATCATCCAGCTTTTAATCAGCAGATTCCTGCTCTTGGCATAGCTTGATTGGAACGGAATGAATTTAAACAAACAAAAGGAGCTGTTTCATTTTAGAGTTTCTTTCCTTCAGGTTAGTTGACCTTTAGCCACATGTATGTATAATTAGTAAAAAATCCCAATGACCAGCTCTTTGGTCCATCACCAGGAAGAGGAGGGGTTAACGGCGAAGCTGTCCACTGCCGGTTTTTAAAAGACTCCCAGAGAGAAATGTTATCTCCAAAATAAAATCTCATTGCTTCTGCTCAGTCCAGGTAGCCCTGTGACAGAGGGCATCTTTCCACGTGACTGGTCGAGCACTTCTGTGGGCCCTGTGTGTGGGTGCAATGGGAGATAAGCTATCTTTCAGCTTCCACATCTTCAGTTTTATACATCCTGTTTCAAGGACCATTGGAAACTGTCCAGCTCCTAATTTCTGATGGCTAAATGGCTCTCGGCTTTTGGCTGTGTGCAGTGTAGACATGTTGGTCCCAGCAGGGCCAGATTAAGGAGCCCTGGGCTGCCCACTTTTGTAGCCCCTCCCCACCTGGGACCCTGCCTAGGGCCCTGGTCTCCTACCACCATGGGCTCCCCCACCTGGGGCCCTGGCCCCCACCACAATAGCACCTGGGGGCGGGGTGGCGCTAGGCGGGCCAGGACCCTGGTGGGGCAGGCGACAGAGTTCTGGTGCCTGGAGGGCTGCACCGCAGGCTGCACCACATGCCAGCTGGCCCTTCTCTCGAAGTGCAGTAGACACACGCTGGCTAGCTCAGTCCCTGGGGGCAGAACAGCCAGTGCAGGGGTGGGGCAGGAACACCAGGAAATGTGGCCTCTGGCCTGAGGGCTCCTCCCAGTGCCCTGCCAGCCTGAGCAGGGCTTGGGGGCTGGAACAATGCAGAGGCCTTCAGGACTGCAGCCTGGGGCCCCCCTTTAGGCCAGGACCCGGGGCTGCAGCCCCTATAGTCCCTGCATTGATCCAGCCCTGGGTTCCAGGATATGAGTGAGACAAGATGGGCCAGATACTACCTGTTATTGGACCAATTTCTGTAAAAGAGTTAGCTGCAGCTCTGTGTAGCTTGACTGCTGGTCTCTTGCACTGATGGAAATTGGGCCAGTAAAAGATACTAATTACATCACCCAACTTGTCTCTCAGCCCTAGCTAACTTCTTCTTCTCTTTCCATTTATGTCCAGTAGATGGTGGTGGTGTCTAACCAGTTTCTTCAATTCCTTCCTTGGAAAGTTATAAATTTTGATTATTTTAATGTCTGTATTTCTCACCCCAGCTATTAGTTGGGATTCCTACCCCAGCTTTGAAGCATTTCCCATTTCAAGGATTTCAGATCTTTTTCCTTCTTGCCCCCAAGAACCCTATAACTCTGAGGGTGCAACAATCATTGTGAAACCTGTAGCAGGGTGCAGGCTTAGCCTACCCTGCTACGTGAGCCCTAAAGGGCAGGGGAATGAAACCACCTAGGAGAGCTTGCAGGAAAGGGGGCTGATGAGGAGTAGCTGAGCGGCTCCTTGAACCAAGCCCTATAAAGGTTCCCTGGTAGAAGCTCACTGGGAGGAGGGAAGTTGACCAGCAAGCTGCGAGGGAATGTTAGGTTTGTGCTGAGGCTGCTAGAAAAGGGGCAACTGGCTAACCCTGGGAGGGTGTAGGAGCATCCAAAGAAGGGGGCTGCCTGCAGTAAGGGCTGGAACTGTGAGGCCCCAGAGCTTGAATAGTGGTTGTATGAAATCAGTGGAGGGGACACATGTAAACAAGGGGCATGCTGGGAGCAATAGAGAGATGTCTGGGCATGCTTTGTGGACATAGATGATCGGAACCAAAGGGGGTGAGACTGGAACCCCTTTATGAAATGTGGTAAACTGAGTCCTATGATTCATGTCGTTGCAGCCAGCTGAGGCACAGTTCTTTCACCTCCAAACCCTCAGCGTTATGGATGCTCAGTCCCTCCTACCTTGGGGATGGGGTCTCCACCCCCCAGGCTGCTGGGTCTGAAGCCCTAAGGGCCATATGAGCAAACTTTCCCTAATTGCCTGTACCTCCTAGGTGCTGTCAGTAAAAGCTACTGGTCAGCTCTCGTCCACACACTAAATTCTACTCCAAACAACCCCACACCCAAACTGCCTGGCTGCTACAGGGGCTTTTTATCTTCTACCCTTATTTGGAGTCAGCTGCCGTAATTGGCTCAAAGCAGCCCCGCCCCAGCTACCAATGGACTTTTCTCCACCCAGGTGCACATTTCCCTCCTTTGCCATTACCTGAACTTTCCCTCCCCTCCTAAACCACTTTGGCAGGAGGGCTTTCCCACCCTCTGTATCACCCTCCAGCTAGTTCAGAGCAGCCTACCCCCCCACCTTTATTCTCCACCCCCCAGTCCCATTGTAGCCTGGCCTGCCAGCCCCCTATTTTGCTTACTTCGTCTTTCCCCATCTCTTGCCCCTTTAGACTTTTTGTTTAGTTCCCTTGCCCCATCCCAGTCCCTGAGTATTAGATTATTTGGGTTCCCTGCCCCCCCCTTCAGCATTTGTTTGGGTTCCTGCCCTGCCCTCTCAGCCTCCCTTGCTTTCCTGCCCTGCCCAAGCCTTGACTTCCGCTACTCCCACTGCCCCCCTCCCATTTGCCTAGTGGACCGTATACTGTCCTTTAGGTGCACCCACGCTCCACCAGGGCCCATGAGCCCCTGCAAGCCTTTCACTGCACCCCCGATGCCATTGTGACCCCCATTTACCCAGTGAAGCTGGAGGAGCTGGTACCCCTTTCATCCCATACTAGGACCCCACACCCCTCCCTTCCTGGCGCCTTCCTCCCCTGCCTGCAGCCTAGAAGGGAGGAGTGGTCTGCCAGCCTACCTTTCCCTCTCTGGTCCCACCCCACCCCGGTTACACCCTCCAGCCCTGTTGCCGTCTAGTGGGGAGGAGTGGTCTCCCCGAGCCCTTCCTTTCTCTTTGCCCATTCCCTTGGCATCCGCCCCATCCATCCCCACCAATGGATGTAGAACCTGCCCCAGCTCTCCCTGCCCCCCTTCCTAAGCCTGCTCCCCGGTCCACTTCTGTGGCTGCTCCTGCTACCACCGTTACCCCCACATGGGCACCAGCAGCAGCGGGCATGGGAGGGACCTCCACCTCTGCTGCTGCAGCCTCTGCGGCTGGCCAGAAGAGCAAGAGGAAAAAGGCAAGCAAAGGTTCTGCCGCCACCATAGAGGAGAGGGCACAGGCCATGGTGGCCCCAAATTTGGGAGAGGGCTTGCCCCAGGGGAAGGGTTCCCAGCCCCTTGCTTCCCCTCCCTCATCCCTTCCACCCCAGGCGTCTTTACCCTTGCCGCCTGACCCCGCACCTGCTGGCCAGCCCTCCGATGACACCTTGGAGGGCTGGGCCCTCATCCAGGGGAATGTGGCAAGCAGAAGAAGGCCCAGACCCTCCCTGCCACGGCAGATGGGGAGGAGGCCCCCAGAAAGTCACTATAGGGAGCTCATGACACTGATGTTGCTGCTGGGTCTTCTACCGCCATGTCCCCTGACAAGGTCCAGCGGGGGCTACAGGTGAGGAACTGGCCGCAGAAGCGCGGGGGGGGCGACATTGCCCCCATATGGGAGGCCCTTCTAGACTCTCTCCTTGGGGAGGCCACAGAAGGAGCTGACCCTGCCCCCCCCCCCAAACCTGTTTTTCCATCCTTGCCAATTGTCAGCGCTGAGGCAAGAACTGCCTTGGTGTCCAGTGAGGTGGCCTCTGTTTAGGCGGGGGCGACTTAGGCTCCATTTTCACAGAGATCGAGGCCCTGGGTCTGACCCTAGTTGCCCCAGGGGAGGATGATCCTCTGCCAGCGGGCTTGGTCTGGGCTGTGATCTGCTTACACCACCCCAGCCCCAGCCCCAGCCCCAGCCCCAGCCAGCTGTCTGTATCCTCATCCTGGGGGTGCCGCGGCCAAGCCTGCCAAGGCGATGGCTGGCACCGAGCAGCCGGGCCCCGGGGTGTCGTCCTTGGTGGGACAGCTGCCCCCTTCCCCATCTGCTTGCCCCGACCTGTGTCCCCACCATCCAACACTGAGGCCATAGATGCTGAGTCTTTCCCTGCATCTGTCCAGCGTCAGCGGGGATCTGCCCCCTGATCCCCTGTCATCAATCCCTGTGCCTGGTCAAGGGGAGCTGCACCCTGGTTGTTCAACCACTGGGACCCCCACTCGTAGCCCCACCCCTACCCTTGTCTCTGACACTGCCCCTGACACCGTCCCTACCTTTCCCTCTATAGTAACCCCAAATTCTTCCCCATGCACCTCCGGGTCTGCATGGAGGGGCTGGCGTTGAACTTGGTCAATGTCTACACCTCTGCATTGGGCATGGAGAGGGTGCCATTCTTCCAGCAGGTGGCCGCCTTCCTCTGCACACTGGATCCTCAGGAATGCCTGGTCCTGGGCGGGGATGTCAACATCACCCTTGAGGAATGGGACCGCACAGAGATCGAGCAGTGCCCGGCTATCGCAGACCTCCTCAGGGAAATGATAGACCATCACTTTTACATCCACCCAAGAGGTCTTCCACGAGACCTCTCTGAACTGCCGGTCTTCTACCATGACTTCCTCTGGACTTGGCGGCTCGTCTCAGCCTCCAGGTCCCTTGTGCCCACTGAGGGGGAGGACCTCCTTGCAGAGTCCCTGCTACACAATCCCCATCTTGGTGTGCAGGTGGCGGAGGCTGGTCCTGGCAGTTGTCACCAGGGTCGGAGACCTCCTGGACTACGCCCAGGGGGACTGGGTGGATCCTTTTGTGCTGGCTCAGCACCCTTCGAACCCCCCAGCACCTACTCCAGGAGGTGAAGGCAACCCTGCCTCCCACTGCTCGAGTCTACCTCGAGCAGATCCCGCAAGAGGGTATTCCCTGCCCTCCCCTCAGCCCTGGCCCTCTGGAGCTTTTCATCAGGCTCCAGCCCCACGAGCCCCCCCCAGCCCACGCACTGAGCCAGCTGCTGGACTTGCAGCCAGCCCATTTTCAAACCACACCTCGCAAATATCTGTACATGCTCATGCTCCACACCATCCATTTCCTCACCCTCATGTCCCGCTCAGACACAAAAGGGCAGGACCTAATTCCACCAACAGAGGGCGAGGACGCCGGTGGGCCAGCCTGTACAAGGCCCACTGGGGACATCAGTTGGCGGCTCCTTCACGGAGCTGTGAGCACAGGCGTGTACTTGATGCGGTTCACCCCTCACCCTGACACCTGCCCATTCTGCGGCGTGAGGGAGAGCCTGGCGTACACCTATCTTGAGTGCGCCAGATTGCAGCCCCTCTTTCGGCTCCTCAAGACCTCTTATTGAGGTTCTGGCTGCACTTTGCCCCACACTTGTTTTTGTATGCACACCCCATCTGTGGCCCCACAGAGTCGTGGGACCTCCTCGTCAACCTCATCCTAGCCCACACCAAGGTTGCCATCTATAAAACCAGAGAGAGGAGTTTGGCTGAGGGGGGTGTCTGAGTTAATAGTATGCCCCTGTTGCCAAGAAGGCCAACAGCATATTGGGCTGCATTAGTTGGAGCATTGCCAGCAGATGGAGGGAAGTGATTATCCAAGCACGCCTCCGGGCAGAGTTCCTCTGGGCAGCGTCCGCTGGCTCCTCAACAACTTTCGGGAACATTGGCCGCTGTCCGGGGTTCTCTGCTCGGTGTCCCCCTCAGAATCCTAGTTTTGAGCTTTTGACCCCCACTCCCTTTCCTGTTTTCTTCATTAGTTGTCCCCTGTAATTTGTTGAATCTGGGCTCAGTGCCTCCTCCCCTTAGGCTGCGGGAGGGGTTTTAGCAGTGGGCGGGCTTAGGCCCACCCACCACCTGGAATTAAAATAGGACTACCCTCTTGTAGTCATCAGGCCTGGCGCCGTCACAGAAAGCAAACATAATCATAGACTCACAGAAGATCAGGGCAGAAGGGACCACAGGAGGTATCTAGTCCAACCCCCAGCTCAAAGCAGGACCAACCCCAACTAAATCACCCCAGCCAGGGCTGGGCCTTAAAAACCTCTAAGTGTGGAAATTCTACCACCTCCCTAGGTCACTGATTCCCGTGCTTTACCACCTTTCTAGGGAAAAAAGAGTTTTCCTAATATTCAACCCAGCCTTCCCCCACTGCAACTTGAGACCACTGCTCCTTGTTCTGTCATCTGTCACCACTGAGAACAGCCTAGCTCCCTCCTCCCTGGAACTCCCTTCAGATAGTTGAAGGCTGCTATCAAATCTCCCCTCACTCTTCTCTTCTGCAGACTAAACAAGTCCCCTCAGCCTCTCTTCATGTGCTCCAGTCCTCTCATCATTTTTGTTGCCCTCTGCTGAACTCTCTCCAAATTGCCCAAATCTTTTCTGTAGTGGGGACCCCAGTACTGGGCACAATATTACAGATGTGGCTTCCCCAGGGCCAAATAGTTGGGAATAATCACTTCCCTCCATCTGCTGGCAATGCTCCAACTAATGCAGCCCAATATGCTGTTGGCCTTCTTGGCAAGAAGGGCACACTATTAATTCATAACCAGCTTCTTGTCTTCTGTAACCACCAGGTTACAAAGGGGAGATGAATGAGCTGAAGCTGCTGGTGAAAGGAGGATCAAAACAGATTACCCAGAGGATATTTTTCATAGATTCAGCAGTCCCAATGCCTGAAGGGACCATCAAGGTCATCTAGTCTAACCTCCTGTACTGAATTCCCCACAAATAATCCCTTTTTAACTGCAGTCAATCTTTTAACCAAAATCCTGTTGAATAAAGGAACACTTTTATAACTAATGAAGAACTGGATTGATTTCAGGACTCAAGAAATGCAGTTCCTAGAACCCAGAAGACTGTTTGTAACTAGTTTAAACTCGCCACTTACCCACCCATGTGTTGGTCACAATTCTCCCACAGGATAGAACAGAGCACATTGCATAGAAATACTGGGGTCTAGTTCAGCTAGACCAGGGGTCTGCAACCCAAAAGATAAGAAGAGCCATTTTTGAAAATTCCTTCAATAACAAAGTGTTTTGAGAGCCACAATGGGTGTAGCCTCCTGGTGGGAGGTGCAGGGAGGTGAGCCAGGATTTGTGCTGCAGGGTCCTCTTATGCGGGGGGGGGGGGGGGGGGCCGGGGGTGGTTGGGGGGGGGCTGCGTGGGGGGCCCCGGGTGGCTGGGGGAAGCCCAGAGCCAGGCATGGGTCTCCTGCAGGGTACCCCAGTGGTTGGGGGAGCCCAGAGCCACAAGGGGGCAGCCAAAGAGCCGCATGTGGCTCCAGAGCCACAGGTTGCAGACCCCTGAGCTAGACTGAGAGGGGGAGAGATGTTTAATCGGCGTGTGAGGTCAGGAGAGATCAAGGGGTTTAACAGTGATCTTAATTAGCCATCTGTGAAGAAATGGAGATACTTTTGGGATTTTCTCTGTGAGCTGGGTGTGTGCCTTAGTTTCCCTACATGTGTTACTCATCTATATCAGTGATGTGACCTGGGTGCATGATCATTTCAGAGACCTAGAGGAAAGATAGGGCTCCTCCAGCCACTTGTCGGCAGATCTGGCCAGGACCTCCTGCTTCGGTCCCAATCAGGTGCAACAGGTTGGGGCAGGTGAAGATCAGGGGAATGGCCACCTAGAACAGGAAGGAGACAAAGGACTGGGAGGGACAAGGGCACAGGTTTGGGGGTGGCTGGGAGAAAGAGGGCAGTACTCTGTGAGGGGCTGGCAGGGAGGAAACTCGAGAAGGGGGCTCCCCAGGTGGTTGCTGCTGTAACTTCTAATTAGCCTGCTAGCGAAGTCTTTCTATGCTGTGATCCTGAGACCTAATAAACCCTTCTGAGTTCAACACTGGCTGGTAATTGCTTTTGACTGCGGACTCAGGAGGGGTCCATGGCCCTTTGGGGCATGGAGGAACTTTCTGACCCTGCAAGGGGAGGGGGATTCCCACACACTTCCTGACTGAGCAGGAAAGTTCAACCCTTTGGGGTCAGATGACGGAGATGACTTCATGGGTGTGGGGAAAGCCCAGGGGTGACAGACCCCTCCCAAAGCACTTTTGTCCTGTCTGACTGTGCCGAGAGGAGTCCAGAGCACCCCTGTGAGATTCCATCACAGGATCTCACAGGGGGAGTTCCAGAGGGAGCCGGGGCTGGACCTACTGGCTATGTCTACACTTGTTAATTTAAGTCGACTTTAGCTAAGTCAACTTAACTAAGTCGATTTAGCATGTCCACACTTAAATTTAAAGTCGACTTAGGGGGGAACTTACAAAGTCGACCTAGAGCATCCACACTGGACGCCTAGGTCGACTTCTAGGGGCTAGAGCAGGGGTCTGCAACCCAAAAGATAAGAAGAGCCATTTTTGAAAATTCCTTCAATAACAAAGTGTTTTGAGAGCCACAATGGGTGTAGCCTCCTGGTGGGAGGTGCAGGGAGGTGAGCCAGGATTTCTGCTGCAGGGTCCCCTTATGCGGGGGGGGGGGGAGAAGCCTGGAGCTTGGCATGGGCTGCCCGTGGGGTCCCTGGTGGCTGGGGGAAGCCCAGAGCCAGGCATGGGTCTCCTGCAGGGTACCCCGGTGGTTGGGGGAGCCCAGAGCCGCAAGGGGGCAGCCAAAGAGCCGCATGTGGCTCCATAGCCACAGGTTGCAGACCCCTGGGCTAGAGGGTCCTTGCGCAGGTCCACGGTGGCAGGGGGGGCACCCCTTGCCCAGTGCCAGGGGTACAGTGCCTGGGTACAATGGGGCAAAGGGGGACAGGGACCCTGGCAGGGCATAGGGGCAGTCGACTTAAGGAAAGTGTAGTGTAGACGTGGATTAAATTAAGTCGTTTTAAGCAAGCTTAAATCGACTTAATTTCTACGTGTAGATGCACCCACTGAGGCTGGATTTGGGGGCTGGTTACACTGGTGTGTGGAGACCCGGCATGGGCTGGGGCAGACTCCACTATGGCAGAGTCCTGATCTGCTAGGAGAAGAGGGCACCCGAACTTGATTCCCATGGTGCTCTGTCAAATCCATCTCAGATTCTGTTCTTGGCGGACTACAATCTCTAACCATACAGAGTCATAGAGATATTGGGGGTAGAAGGGACCTGGGGAAATCACCAAATCCTGCCCCCCTGTGCTGAGGCAGGACCAAGTAAACCTAGATTGTGGCTGGTGGGTGATTGTCCAATCTGGTCTTCAAAACCTCCGATGTTGAGGACTCCACAACCTTGCTTGGAAGTCTGTTCGAGAGCTGAACTCGCCTTCAAGTTAGAAAGTTTTTCTATTAACCTTGGTTTCCTTTGCTGCAGATTAAACCCAGTGCTTCTTGTCCTCCCTTCAGTGGACATGGAGAACCATTGACCTCCATTCACTTTAGAATCAGCCCTTTGCATATGGGAAGCCCATTCTCAGGCCCACCCATCACCCAGTCTTTTTATTTCTCAGGATTAAAGATGTCCTGGTTTTTTACATTTCCTCCCAGGTCAGGTTTTCTAAACATTTGACCATTTTTGGTGTTCTTCTTTGGACTCTCTCTCAAATTTGTCCAACTCTTTCCTTAAATTGTGGGGCCCAGAACCGGACATACCACTCCCCAGTGTGCAGCAGAATGGAGATAATTACTTGTCACGTCCGACATACAACACTCCTCTTAAAACACCTGTGATGGGGTGGACTAGGTTGCTGGGTCCTGCCACACTCCCCCCTTAGAAAGGTGCAGAGGAGAAGTCCTCCAAGTGCCCTAGAATAGTAGTGTGGAGGCAGCCAATGAGAGATGCTTCAGGGAGCGGCCAATCAGGGACTGGCAGGGTCATATAAAAGGATCTGCAGCCTAGCCCAGCCCCACAGTTAGTTCTTGCTGCCTGGGTAGGGGAGAACTGTGCAGACTTGCTGAAAAAACAGCTAGGCCTAAAATAGGCCAGTGGTGGTGTGAGGTCTGAAGGAGCAATGAAGATGCTCCTAACTGGCTGCTGGGACTGAGTGAAGACTGAATTTGGAGGGTTACAAGAAGATGGTGTCTCCAGGGAGGAAGTGCTGGGGGTATGGACCCGTAAAAGGGACAGAACTATTTAAAGACTGAGCCTGGGGAGGGCTAGAGAGATGCCATTGGAGGGGTACTGAGTTAGGCCCTGGTGGATGGCATACCCCGGAAGGGTTTGTTTCTGATTCACATACAGACCATGTGTATGAATCAGCTGGAGTCACTGAACACCACCTGAGAAACCCGCAGTGGCAGTCACCCAAACTGAAGGATTATGGGCACACCCAGCTCCATTACTACACCCAGCTGTGTCATGTAGTTGAGTCAGGTTCAGATTAGGAGCCACTATGACAACAGACCCTTCCCAGCGGTAATCACACCTTGCCAGTTACTCCCCTTGTCCTTAGTGAATTTCATCTCCCTGATACCAGACTCTGTCTCCAGCTTGTCCAGGTCTGTTTGAATGTGAACCTTTCCACATAGTTGACACATCCTTTCAGCACTGTTATCCAAGTCATTAATGAAAATATTGAGTGGCGACTATCTGTACAAGAGATTCTCTGCCAGTTTGACAGCCAGCCATTTGAGGGCTGATGCTATTTGCTTATTGTTGCTGGTTTCCGGCTGGGCTTCAGGTCAATTACTTTTCCTTTGAGGACCAAGAGGAAGTAATTCATGGTTGAGGCATATTACCACATACATCACTAACAGTATCTAACCCATCGAAATGCCTTACAATCTCAAATACTAGGGCGATCAAACAAGTGACTGCCTGAATATTGAGTAAGTGGGTTATGCCTGACCTGTTATACAGGAGGCCGCAGCAGATAATTTAAGTGTGTTTTTTAATCCATGACTCCAAGCACCTATATGGATGATTTTCCTGCCTCCTGAAACTGGCCTATGGGTTTTTAATGACCAAAGTTACCGAGGAAATGTCTGCAGATTGTCAGCCATGAATTAACAATGAATGAAGTTTTCCCATGAACAAAGCACTATTTGGTTTTGATTCCCTGTGGGATTTCCTTGGTTATGTGATTGTGTGCTGATTTTTTTTTTTTTTAAAGAGTAAGATTTGGGAATGGAAGAGGAAACAAGAGGGAGGTGCAAGAGGTAGAGGACTGGACTGAGTGTCTGGATGCCTGGGTTCTATCCTTGGCTCTGGTAGAGGAGTGGGGTCTAGTGGTTAGAGCAGGGGGAGGCGGGGAGGGGAGGGGGGGAGAGCTAGGACACCTGGTTTCCATCTCTGTATCTAGGAAGCAGTGGGGTCTGGTGGTTTGGGGGGCAGGCTGGGAACAGGACTCCTGGGTTCTAACCCCAGATCTGGGAGGACAATGGGGTCTAGTGGTTAGAACAGGGTGGCACTGGAAGCTAGTGCTCCAGGGTTCTCTTCCAGTTCTGGGAGGGCAGTGAGATCTAGTGGGCTCTTACCCAGGTGCCCTGCCCCAGAGCTGGCTGCATTTCAAAGGATGGGTGAATGACGCCCTAGTCTACAAAATGCAGCAGCAGGAAAGTGTCCATCTCACTGAGGCTCCTTTGGGGCAGTTCACAAAGGGTTAAGAGGGGGCTGGGTTGGGGAGGCGGGAACCCTGGGGAGGAATGGAAGTTACTTCAGTCATACACCAGCCCTGGGAAGTGGCAGCAACTGGGTGATGACCCAGTGCTGGAGCAGGTGATTGGGACAGCTCCACCACTTAGCCCCTGGGAGGCATTGAGGTGAGTCCCTGCTCATGTCTGCCTCAGTTTCCCTGTCCCCTTTGTCTATTGGGCAGGTCCTGATTCCTTGCAGTGCCTGCTTACGGGGGCACCGATCGCTGCAGTGGGGGATCTGGAAAGAGGTGCTAGTCTCAGTGGGCAGAGGATGCCAGGGCTTCCTATTGTCAACTCCCCCTCTCCCCCCCCCCACGGGTCAGGGACTCTCTGAGCTCCTCCCTCAAAGTGTCACAACTTGGAATTTCCCAGCTGGGGAGGGAGAGAGAAGGAAGGGGCCCTCTAGGGGGGAAGGGGGGGGAGGAAAGCAGGTACAGACAATATGCGGACAGAAAGATGGACGGACGGTGGGTAAAGGGGGGTATGAATAGAGGGGCTGAGGGGTTAGGATGGGGACAGACAGACACATAAAGAGGCACATGGCTGGCTCGGTAAACCGATGGCTGGATTGAGGGTGGATGTGGACAGACAGTGGATGTGGAGGTTCGGGTGGATGGATGGATGGATGTACAGACAGAGGGGTTTGGGGGTGGAGCGACGAACAGACAGAAGGGTTTGGAGGTTCATGGACAAGCAGTCAGAGGGGTTTGGGGGTGGTTAGAGGGGTGGATGGACGGACAGATAGAGGGACGTGGGGATGGATGCACAGGTAGACGGAGGGATTTGGGAGCGGTCAGATGCACAGACAGAAGGGGATGGACAGAGAGGCGGACACATGAGTTTGGGGGTGGGTAGGTGGACAGACGGAAAGGGTGGATAGCTGGGTGGACAGACAGGTAGACGAAGAGGTTCGGGCCGGGGACTGACGGACAGGCGGAGGTACAGCCAGGAGTGGGTGGGCGGGCAGCGGCCTCCCGGGGAAAGCGGCACTTAGCAGCAGCTGGAGCCTCCCTGGCTCGGCTCGGGGCCCCGCGGGGCGGAGCCGCTGCTGGAGCTTCCGCCACCGCCAGCTTCGCGGGGTTCCGCGGCCAGAGCCGAGCTACGGTGGGTGCGTGCTGGGGGGCCCGGGCGCCTGGGGTTCTTTCCGGGCTCTGGGAAGGGGAGTGGAGGGCCGGGCCTGGGATTCCGGACTCCTGGGTTCTCTCGCTCCGGGAGGGGAGCGGGGTTTGGGGGGCGCTGGAATCCCGGACACCTGGGTTCTCCCCGAGCGCTGCGACGGGCGTGGAGTCTGGGGGTGAGAGCTGGGCCAGGGTGGTTGACAGCCAGGGATCCTGGGTTCTGTCCCCTGTTCTGCCACTGGCCTGCTAGGCCATCACGGGCAAGTCCCTTTCGTCTCCATGCCTCAGTTTCCCCCTTAGTCCAGCGGGGAAGGTGGTTTTACCCCCACACCCATGACGTGCTGTGAAGGAGCCGGGAATTCCTGGTCCCATTTCAGAACTTGTACTGTCTTGATCTGCTCTGGTGTTGATAAAGTGGCCCCAGCTCTGCCACTTAGTGGGGTGTGCAATCATGCCAGTCTAAAGGTGCCTCAGACCAGCATGGCTTACTGGGAACCAGCTACCACAGGCTACAGCCTTCGCAGTAGGGGTATTGCCTCGATTTTATTATGTGTGTGTGTAGGGAGGGAATCACTCCACAAACCGAAACAGCTATCTCACTAGAAACACCGCCCACTTTGGAGATCCACAGATGACTATATAGGAGTGAGGGCATGCTTATTGAATATTATTTATTCATTATTAATTGTTATTATATAAAAACAAACGAGGACTCCCGAAGAACTTTGAAAGACTAAAAAAAAAAAATATTTCTCCCACAAAAACTCATGTGATAAATAAATACATTTGTTAGTCTTTAAAAGTGCCACAGGATTGCTTGTTTGTTTTGCTGAATTAGACTAACATGGCTACCCTTTGGAACTTGTTATTATATAGCGTCTTTGATGAAGTATTTATCAGTTATTACATTACATTTGTTATTTTATAGAATTGCTATTTTGTTCTGTATTATGATCTATTACTTAGGATCTTATTTAATAGCCATAATTAATTATGCAGAATGTATAATGCATGAGAACATAGGGCATATTAATCACTATTAATGTCCTTTATTAGGAATGATCTAGTGTTTACTATCTATTATCGCTTTCGTATATACCATGTCTTACCCTTAGGCATCACAAATTCCTTTAGGATTATTTCTTATCTCTGATTATATGTGATTGATTGGTCATTAGTTGCTATGTGTAATTAATGGGCTTTGTGAGCTCTAGATTAATTACTGTGATTATTATTAACCAGTAAACCCTCGATTCTCTAAAGAATCGCAAATTGAAGAATGGTAATCACCGCTGGGTGTGAGGGAGGGCAGCCGTGCTTGCGAGCTATCTAATCCACAGACTTATGCACGTGGATTCAGCTGCTGCGCGCGCACAGCTGTGTCAGTTATATGCGCGCGCAGGAGCTGCGTCCACGTCCCGCCGTGCATATATACAACTGTGGTTTAGTTATATAGATTGACCAATCAATCAAGATCGAGCAATCAATCAATCAGTCGATTAAATATTAAATCAATGGATCAACCAACCAATCAATTTATCATCTATAATTCCCCTGCGACTACGTGGCTTGCCTGCCTGGCGCCCACTCCCTTCCTTCCTGTGTTTTAGTGTCACCCAATTAACATGACTTAATGATCATCATTAACATCCCCCCACCCCATTTCTCCAGGCAGGCACCGTGTCGCCAGGCGATGCCATGGAGACTAGTGTTGCAGTGATGGGGGCGCTGGATGAGTTTGCGGTACCCGAGGAGGCCCAGGCGGCTGTCACGTCGCAGCGGCCTCACATTGAACGACTTTTCGGCGTGGGGCTGAATGTTCAGGGGGTTCTGGGTTCTGGGCAAGGGCCCCCTCATGCCCCAAGGGACATCGGGCAGATCTGGCTGCAGCTGCAGGGGTCCCGTCAGGATCTGCAGAGAGCAAAGGTAACTGGGAGGGGGAAGAGGGGCTCTGGGTTCACCCTGACACCTCCCCATACCTATCCCCTCACTCACTCCTCCCTACTCCTCTCTAATTATCTATCACTATGCACACCCCGATTGCTAGATATGTATTCTTCGATTCCCCATCCATCCATCCATCCATCCATCCATCCATCCCCCACACCCCTCCTACTCATCCACGCATCCATCCCTATACATTCCTTCCCTCTATCCATCTGCCCTCTCCACCCATCCAAAAGTCCCTCCACAGTTTCTAAACACATTGTAAGAAGGCCCAACCTTTTCCAACTTTTGTGCAGAAACATAGATCCATCCTCAGATTATGTACAACAGCAAGCGGTGAGTGTGCCTGGAATCATAAATACTTAGTGCATGTGTGTGTGTCTTATCACAACCCTGTGCGTGTGTATCCTGACCCTGCCTGCATAAATATATCACAGCCCTATGTGTGTGGATATTTACCAACCCCAGCTATTGATACTGATCACAAAACAGCAGGGTTGGAGAGCATGGGGCTTTCTGTGTGTGCTATATCACCACCGTGTGTGTAACATAACACTAAAGGGGTTTAATCCATAAGGAATATAAAAAACACTTCCCACCCCGAACTGTGTATCTGTCATAACTCTGTGTTCGGCTGTTTCATAACTCTAAAAGGATTCAATCCCTGAGGAATTTAACACACAATCCCAGTGTGTGTGTGTGACAACACCTTGCAAGAAGGTTTCAGACCATCCTGTGTGCTTGCCACTTCTGGGTGTAGCTCCACCAATATCTCTTGTTCATTTCAGCCTCCCGAGTCTCTTTTGCTCCCGTTTACACTAATTCACATCGCTCAAGAGTCCTCGCACCCATCTCTCCACCCTAGGTGCATTTAGACACACCCTGTGCCTTGTAGATTGTTGCTCGCCCCCAGAGCAGCTATCCCATAGGCATAATAAAATCACCTCCCCAAATGGTAGAAGGAATGTTGGTGCGAGAAGCTCTCCTGCAGACATAGCGTTGTCTGCCACTGGTGCTTAGGTTGGTGTCACTTACATTACTCAGATGGTTTACCTACACCCCAGAGCGACAAATTATGCTGACATAAGCTGCAGTGGAGACATAGCCTGAGTCTCTGCATCTGCCTGCCGTTGAAATTGAAGGGCAAAGTCACATGGCCTCTTTAACACCCCACAATTGTCTGGCAGTGCGTAGGGTGGCCAGAGAGCAAGTGGGAAAAATCGGGACAGGGCCTACGGGCATAACAGGCTTGTGTATTGGGGCTGTCCCTATAAAATCAGGATATCTGGTCACCCTCCTGGGTCTGGAGGTTACAGTTCGAGCCCGGCGTTTTGCCCCAGTTAACATCAGTCCCCTGCCTTCTTCACTTTATACAAGTTAATATCTTTCTCCTGGTGATTGACTAATATGGCCGTGCCAATTAGTGTAGTGAGAGATGTTAATGCAGGCTGCGACTCATAACTCTCATGCTGATTTCAGTGTCAGCATCCCGTGCCAACCCCCAATGGGTTAATCTGTGCTGAAAAACTAGGCTGGCTGATTGTGGAAGGGAGGCTGTGCTAGGAACTCACCCCAGGAAGTGTTTGCATTTCAGGACACGCCCCCAGCTGTTTTTGCTTTCGATTTCCACCCCAAGTGGCAGGGAAATTTTCTTTGCCGCGGGCGTGAAAACCCACAGGGGAAAAAAATTGCAGCCAAAATAAGCATCTCCCCCCCACCAGTCATGCCTACATGGTTATTTGCTGTGCACACTGTAGTTTAGGAAAAACAAGCAGCTGTGCAGGCCTAGGGCTGGAGTAGCAGGCCTTGCAGGTCAGGCGTGAGGGGCATCACCACACAGCCTATGTAGCCGTTGTTGATTCTGATGCGGGCAGCTAGTGGTAACTTTGTATTTCGGCTGCTGCCATTTCTGTTGTCAGAGGGATAAATAGATAGAGGAAGGCTATGTGGATAGAAGGAGGCTAGATAGACAGGTGTGATCATATAATTAGGACCTGTGTAATGTGTATACCTAGGAGGGGGCAGAGTTAAGGTTACCCAGACATCTGCAGTTCTGGCATTTTCTAAGAGCCAGGTTTTGCAGCCTAAAAACCTGTCATTTCAATGTAGATTTTGTTTGGGTGGATTGACAGTAAATTAGGGCCTAGATGCTCTGACTGAGATCAGGTGCTGCCCACACCACAATGCAATCAGAGCCCCTGTCATGCTAGGTGTTGCCAAGACAGTCCTTGCCTCAAAGAAAAATCCAACCTGGGCCGCTGGAGATTCTTTTTCATTACTTCAGTACAGGGCTCATGACACACAATGAACAGTTCAAATTCCAGCCAGCGGTGGGCCCCCTCACGGTAGCTGGTGTCCCGTCAGATCATGGCCTAACCCTGTCCTTATGTCATGTCCTTCAGGAGTACATTAAGGGTCTCTGCAGCCCGGAACTGAGCAAGGAAGTCTGCTACCCTAAGGACATGCAGTGCATTTTTGTGGGTGCCCAAGGACTCTTCCTGGACTGTCTCATCAAGGGGACCTCTGCCAACCTGGTCCTGCTCAGCCCTGGCTCCCTGCTGATCTCAGGCCTAGCAGAGGCCTTTGTGATGGCCCAGAGCCGCATCCAGGAGTTCGTGGAGAAGTACCAGAGGACATCCCGACTGCCAGAGGAGCGGGAGATCCTTGTGAAGAAGGCCTTCCGGGAGCTGGTGGAGTCCCACGATGACAAGCATGCCATCGACCTGCTCATTCTGCCAGCCCCACTCAAGGAGTCGCTGCTCCACCTGGTGTGGGATGTCCAGGAGGAAACCAGGGAACAGGCGCCGGGGAATGGTGCCTGGTTAATGCTGGGCTCTGGCTGGGACCCACTGCTGGGGCCTCAGGGGCGGCCCCAGGACTTATTTGATCTCAGTAAACATCCAGACCAGACCAGGCCTCAGGGCCCACAACCTCATGTCCCAGATAGCCCTCCAGAGAGGATATTATTTTACAAGCGGTCCTCTAAACCTACCCCAGGTTTGGATGCCAACCAGCAGGCACAAGAAGATCTGGTGTTTCCTGGTACCCAGGACCAGTCCAGAGGTGTGGAGGAAAGGTGGCCAGAGGAGAGTAGCCAGGAGGAAGAGGAGGAACGATCGGCTGGGGCCCTTTCATCATCGTGGACGGAGAAGGAGTTTAAGATGATGCTGAACTTCTTTAAGACAATGGGCTACGAGGAGCGAGTGGTGAAGAAGGTTTTGCTGGAGGGTGGCGTGAGGGAAGCACCGTCGCAGATCCTGGACAGGGTCCAAATGGAGCAGGCCTCCTCTTCCGAGCAGGAGCGCGGTGCTGTGCCCTTCCATGTGTCTGGGGTAAGGGAGACCTCTCCTCCTCCTCGTCTTCCTCTTTCTCCTCCAGCACCAGAGATGACCCATGATGAAAATGAGTACTTGCTGGAGGTTATCAAGTCAGCTGCTGCCAACTGTGGTCACTCGCCCAGTGAGATCCCGGCAGAGATCCAGACAGGGGCCCCATTGGCTGGCTTGTTGAGAAAGCTCAATGAGAAATCCAACCAACGAGAGGACACCAGGGTTGAGACCAGGCAGGGGCACAGAGGTGGCCACAGCAATGGCGAGCTGGCCCTCTTCGATGACAAGGACTCTCCCCGCTGTCGACGCTACTATGAGTCAGGAAGGAAAGATGGGTCTCCTATCCACACTGGTGTCCGTGGCCCACCTCACATCCCAGAAGACTCTGATTTCCCCATGGATGTGACCCCCATTGCTTCTCCCTCATGCGCTGCTAATGAGAGCCAGCCAGCTGAAGATGTGTATCCAGGGCCAGCAGGCCCAGTGCCGACAGTGACTGGAGCTCAAAGGTTCAAGGAAGCCATCCAGACACCCTTCCAGCTCATGCTGGCCAACACACCAGGGAAAAAGAACCTACGGAGGGTCATTATCGATGGCAGCAATGTTGCCATGGTGTAAGTAGCCTGCACCTTCCTCAGCAGCCCTCGGGCCCGGTGGGTGAGGAGCCAAGCCAAGCAACCAGGTTAGCTAAACCCCAGTTAATGCTGTTGGCTCAGACCTTGCAAACTTGCCTGCAGGCATCAAGTAGACCTTAAGAATCCAGGCTTCATTTTCCTGCAGGCCTCAAGACAGGATTAGGACTGGAGAATCTTGTCCAGAGGCATCAGTAGACCTCAAAACTAGACCAGACCCAGGGTCAAGCTATCCCCAGACCTCAATACCAGATGCCCAGGCCTGGAAAATCAAGGTTAGCTGTGATCTTAGGGCTCATTATGCCTTTAAAGCAGCGAGGCTTCATGACTGTAGGCTTGACTTTCTTGTAGGTCTCAGGACCGAAACAGGCCCCAAGACTCCAAGTTTCGCTTTCCTCCAGGCCTCAAGACCAGATCAGGCTCCAAGTCTCCCCATTTGATCTGACCCAAAAGTCCCAAGACTGGACTAGTGCCATAGACTTGGCATTCCTGGAGGCCTCAAGCAGGGCCAGATTAACAAAGGGGATATAGGGGCTTGAGTCCCAGGCCCTGGCCTGAAAGGGGGCCCCAGGCTCCAGCTCCTATGGCCCCTGCTGTATCCCCACCCCATGTAGCCTCCACAGCACGGGGATGGGGGTGGAGGGAAGACAGCAGAGATGCCCCTACTCTGCTGGTGCTGGGGGGTGGGCTGGGGTGCCCTGGGCTAGAGCCATTCCTGCCGTCCACCTTCAGGGGCGAGGCAGGCCAGGCCCGTTCGCTCCGCTCCGCTCTGGGGCTGGGGCGGGACCAGAGCTGGCTGATGCTCCTTGGTATGGCCTCTGGTGTGGCCCTCCAGGGCTACAGCCCTGGAAGGTTGCACCGGAGCTGGCCCCAGTTCTGCCCTAGAAGCAGAGTGAACAGAGTCGGCCTGCCCTGCCTGCTGGGGTGGGGCAGCTGGCCCAGGGCCTCGCCTCTCCCCCTCCCAGCACCAGCCCAGGTGGGGGACCCCATGGTGGTAGTGGGGCTGGCAGGGCCCCAGGTGTGGAGGAAGATGGGACAGGGGCCCCACGGGGGGGGAGGGGAAGCCTGGGGCCCCAAGGGCCCTTAATCCAGGCCTGGCCTCAAGGACTCTAGGCTTGATTTGACCATAGGCCTCAAGACTAATGTAGGCCGCAGGGTCCCACATTAGATTTTCCTGGCCTCCAGCCTAGTCAAGGTGCCATAGGTTGACCTGTCTCTAGGCCGTTAGGTCTAGTCTTGTTCCTCAGGCTTACAGGAATGTCAAACTGAATATCCTGAGGCCTAGTTTGGTCTTGAGATGTAGGAATAAGCCAGACTCAGGTTTCCAGGGCCATGGAGCCTATGGGAACATCAGGCTCTTGGTCTTGGGCCTCTATCAGGATTTGAGGTCTCCTAAGTCAACGATGGTTGACTTGTCCATAGGCATCAGCTGGTCTCAAGACTGAAACAGCTCCGTTTCCTCTCCTGCACGTGGTTAGCGTTCAGAACTCTAGGCTGTCTGGGTGCATTGGCCTGTCTTTCTCAATTTGCCCGACCCCATGCCAGGAGACCAAATGCTGGCCCCTCTGTACCTCAACACTATCTTCCATCCCTCCCCTAGGCATGGCTTATACCAGTTCTTCTCCTGCCGGGGCATTGCCCTGGCTGTGCAGTACTTCTGGGACCGCGGGCACCGGGAGGTGACGGTCTTTGTGCCACAGTGGCGGATGGAGAAAGTCGCCCGGGTGGAAGGTGAGAAGGGAAGCGAGGCGATGAAGGACCTGAATTTGCCATCTGTACTTGAATAGCCATATTGCTGATGTTGGCCTTTATCGCTGTGCATGCCTTTGCCTGAGCCTGCCTCCCAGGGCCCCTAGCTACCCCTTGGGTCCTTCACCACTTCACAACGCCCTGGGCTTGCAACACTTAGGGCCCCTTTCTATCCTGCCATGGGGTTGCACCCTGGAACTTCTTGCTGCCCCTGGACCTGCCCCCCAGGGCCTCTGGCTACCTGCCCCTCCCCTTGCATCCTCTTGCTACCATAGCCCTGCCCCCTAGGAGTCGATGCTGCCCCCACAGACCTGCCTGCCTCCCAGCCCCTTCTCCTGTTCACCCTATCTCACCTCTTCTCCCCAGAGAGACATTTCCTGACCCAGCTGCGGGATCTGAGCCTGCTCTCTCTGACGCCCTCGCGCCATGTGGCTGGGAAGCGCATCGTGTCCTATGATGACAGGTGAATGTGGGGCTTCCCCTGTGCTTCCCTCCTCCCCGCCCTGGGCTTTTCAAGCCCACTAGGTGCTGCTATGTCCCCATCTGGCCATGGGAGGGAAGAGGGTGTAGTGGTGAAGCAGAAAGTCTGTGCCTGCAGCTAGGGGGCAACAGAAAGGAGACTTCCCTGGGTCTCAGCTCTGGAGGTGGGGGGAGGGCAATAAAAAAAGGAACACCTTCCCTCAACCTCCCCCTGCTTTCGTGGTGCCCCTCACGCCCAACCCGCAGCCTCCAGCCCTGCTGCTCCCCCTCAGTCCTGATCCGTAGCCCAGTCCTAGCCCAGTTCTGGGCTCCCCTCCCCAGTCCTGCCAGTGTCCCCGATTCTCGACCCGCAGTCCCCTTAGGGAAGGTAGAAGGGGCCATCTCATCATCATCACACTGTTTCCTCATGGGGTGGACACTGTTTCCACTCATGTGGTTCTGCTGCCACCTTGTGGCTAGTCTTGGGTACAGCAGCAACCTGGGGCCCAGAGCAAAACCTGGGGGTTTCACATTCTGCCCTCCTCTACCAATCCCCATGGGGTTAGGTTCATGCTGAAGCTGGCAGAGGAGACGAATGGGATCATTGTCACGAACGACCAGCTCCGGGACCTCGTGCAGGAGTCCAAGAAATGGGTTGACATTGTCAAAGAGAGGTGAGGGCAATGGGAATGGGGGGACGGGGCCTTTCCCCTCTAGGGGGTGCTGGCTCCCATCCAAGCATTGGATTGTGAATGTTTTCCTCCCATTCAGGCTGCTGCAGTTCACCTTCGTGGGGAACATCTTCATGGTTCCAGATGACCCACTGGGCCGCGGGGGTCCCACCTTGGATGAATTCCTGCAGAAACCCCTCAGGTACCCAGCCCATCCTGGGAATCACCCTGCCCAGTCAAAGTCCCTGTAAGCAGGGAGGGTTGGATGCACAGAATTGCCCCCCATGGACCAAAATCCCTTAAAGGAAACCTTGATTCCTTCCCTTGAAGCCTGGAATATTGGACTGCCAGATCCCTGCTCTTTCCCGCCCCCCTGCTGGCCCGACTTGGGAACTACAGGGTTGGGAGCTGATGCTAACTTTGCCTCATTGCTCCTCTCCGTAGGTCGAAGCCTCCCACTTGCCACTCCTTCTCAGGGCGGGGGGGTCCCTTTCCCACTCCTGGCTGGCCAGCCTCCCAGACAGAGGTGCTGCAGCTGAGGGACAGGAAGCCCCCTGGGGAGCGGCGGCGGCGGAGACAGTTGCAGGAAGAGAAGAAAGAGGAGGTACGGAAGCCAGGGGAGACAGAGCAGCTGAGGCAGGCACTCCTAGCGATCTTCACGGGTCAGGATCAGAAGGTGGACTTTGTCCTGAACAGAGAGCCCTGCAGCCGGGATCTGAACAAGCTCTCGGAAACCCTGCTGAGCCTCCGCTTCTGAGAGGCCTGTGTCAACCACTTCTGAACCCTCTGGGGGATCTACCCTCATTCTCCCACAAGCAGGGATTGTGCCTGTCAAAAATCTCAGCAGAAGTCTGTTAGCAACAGACCAGACCAACCTCGCATGATACATCACAAACAAGGGCTGGGCCAATAACCTTCACGGTTACAATCATGGACTTTGCCCCATGTAAGACCACTGGCCGATTGCAGTAGGAAGCTGTTATCCTCTCATGTGGACAAGCCCCCTCTCCCCACAGGTCATCAGCAGGGTTTGAACCCACAATTGTCAGGACTGATAAACAAGGTCCACGGACAATTGAACCACGGGAGTAAGCCCATCAGCTAGTAGCAACGATGGGTTGGTCTTCTGTGAGGACAGGTGGGTCACCAGCTAGGATTGAAGCCAACATCACAGACTGAGCTGTGGGTATAACTCCTATTGTTGGATAGCAGCAGTAGGCTGTTATCCCATTATGTGGCCCACACACGTTGCAGGTGGGTTACCCACCATGTCTCTCTCCCTTCATGCCTCTGAGGTTAGGCCTGGCACCTGATACTGGTCAAACATTACCATTAGCACCTTGTCCAACCGAGAAGGTCCACCTCTAGTTTATCTAAGTTGTCATCCCAGAGAGAGACATCCAGCTGTAGCCAGGAAGGTTGGCAACACCTGCCCCAATTTGCCTCCTCACCCAGGATGGAGAAGGGACTGACCATGGTGTATTTATTCTGGAAAACTGATGGCTAGACCTGGAAGCTAAGAATGAAGCCACCCGGGGGAGAAGTGTTGGCTGATCACTTCTTTAAGCCCACCATCTGCCGTGGCCTTCCTGGGGGCAGACAGAATGCAGGTGGGCAGTCTTCTATGTCCTTCATTGCCACGAATGGGCGTAGGGAGGGAGCCAAGGAGGAAAGAAAGATTGGAAGAGCCCAAGGCTGGGTCCATCCCTCTCCACCCCACCTGTCCTCCTCTCACTTTTAGACACAGTCTGGTATCCCCCTCCACTGGGGGGCACTGATTCTGCTCCAGTGTCAACAAAGTAGAATATGTTGAGTGGGCTTAGGATGACGCTACATCCTGAGCTGAAAGATGCCCTGGCTGTAGGATGCTCAACATCTCCTTGCCAGAGCTCCTACCTAAACTTGAGCCACCAAGTTTCTTCCATGCTACTGCTGTCTCCTCCTCACCTTGGCCTGCTTCTGTCGTCTACTTTCTGTGATCTACCTCTTGCCTCAACCAGGCCAAAATCTCACTGAGAGAGAACCCCCTTTGCTCTACCGTCTTTCCTGGAATCCTTCAACATCCTATTCATGTTCTCCCTACCAAGGGCCTCCAAGATCTCGTGCCCTCATCAGCTGAATTCTCTCTAAACCGCTGTGCTTAGAGGTGATTGGCTCAGCCTGGCACATCCTGCAATCCAACCTCACCTTTCCAGAGGTTCCTCCTGCATTCCCATCCCCCGGGCCTTGTGTTCTTCATCTTTCTCGCCTGGTGTCTGTCTTACCATGGCCGAGGGCTCAGCTGATCATTATCCAGCCAGACCAGCCTTTATACGTTTAGTGGCAATTTGTCAATATATTTTTTATGAGAATAGCGATAATAAATTATGGGGCCTGTGAGATAAAACAGGTTTTTTCATTCTGCTCCCCTGGGGGAATCACACCAAAATTCCCAGGCTCTCAGCAGTGGTGGGATAGAATTCAGGGTAACCACTACCCATTCCTTCCCTCCCGGAATGGGATATAGAACCCAGGAGTCCTGACACTTCATCCATCACTGCAAATGTCGGACTGCGCATATTCTGGATGCTTCCACTCTTGTGTAAACTGAGTGACTGACTCCAAAAGGTCCGAATCCAATCCTGATGCCAACACAGTAGGGGGAGACTCTGGACTGACCCTGGGGAAGCCAAAACCAGATGGAAGAGCACTGGTTGCCCCAGTCAGAGTTAGGATGGTCCCCATGACCTTGGAGACAGGTATACAGGCCTCTGGATGGGCCCTGCCTAAAAGGAATGGAGGTGCGTGAACGGAGGATGGGGAGTAAGGAAGCTAAATGGCTGGATGATGGGAAGGATGGAGAGGTGGGAATGGAGATGGAGACACAGAGATGCAAATCTATGTGTGTTGGGACAGCTCCTAGAATACCTGGACCAAGACCAGGGCCTCTGTCAGTCCAGACATCGCCCAGACTCCGACCGAGATCACAGCCCCCCTGCCATTCTCCTCCTCCCCCCCCACCGCATAGTTGTCACCTGGATCTAGAAAATGGGGGTCCCTGTTTGGGCAGATCTGTTTCTGTCCCCACTCCCCATGACCTAGATAGCACGGGGGTAAAACCAGGGCACGCCTGGGGAAAGAAAATAATATCCCTGGTCTCCATGATGTCTCAGCTCTCTCCCTGATTCTGGGGAAAGAGTGTGGTCTAGCAGTTAGAGCAGGGGGGCTGGGAGCCTTGATTCCTGTGTTTTACCCCAGGCTGTGGAAAGGGAGTGGGTTCTAGTGATTACAGCAGGGGAGACTGGGTGATAGAGGACTATGTTCTACCCTGACATGTTCAATCCCTCAATTTCTCCCCTATGGGGAGAAGTGGGGCAGGGTTCTGAAGCCATCTACACTCAGCCACTGCCTGCTTAACAGAACATTTATTCAGGGATAACGTTAGCCATTCCCCCATGCCAGCCTCCCCTTCCCAGTCAGACGTCAGCATCCCACGTGTCCGACGATGGCAGCGGGACAGTGGTAGGTGGCGCGGGGCTTCGGGTGACTTTGAGGCAGCGGCAGAAGAGAAGAGGCCGCTGCCCCAAGCCCAGGACATACTGCCACCAGTAAAGCTTCTGCCGGGGCTGGAGAATGACTCTCAGTTCCTCTCCTTCTTCGGCCACCATCTCCCACTCCTCTTGTTCTGTCCTGAGCCCCAGCCCGCCATAGGCAGGGGGCAGGGAGAACTGAGCCTGGAGCAGGGCCATGGAAAGGTCCACAGGTGCAGAGGTGAATGTCCAGTTGGCCAGTTTCTCCTCCACATGGCCCACCTTGCGGGTGATCTCGTGGCTGCTGGGGAGTGGCTCGTCTGTCTCATTCTGGATCAGCTTGACGTGCTCCCATGCCCCGAAAGAGTTCCCATGAACCAGGGCCAGGCCACCAGGGAGGAAACTGGCCACATTTGCATGGATGGGGAGGACCTCCCAGTGGCCTGTACTAGAGAAGATGTGGCTACATAGCCCCTGCTGCTCGTCCACATGCAGAAAAGCCAGATGGGTACTGTCAGGGGCATAATAGTAGAGTCCACAGCGGGCTGCAGGTATCAAGGGTGTCTCCTCTGCCTCAGCGCCCGTGGTCAGGTCAGCAACGGACAAGACCATGCCACGGGTCAGGAAAATGATGGAGAAGCGGCCATCCCATGAGGTGTAGTGGTCTCCGCCGTGGCATGTGGGATGCAGGGGGAGGGCATCAGGACTGGGGGCAACACTCAAGTCCAGGGTTCGGTGAAATGCATCCCCCCGTAGGATGTAGATAGCGGAACTGGTGGTGTCACCCACGTAATGTTCCCCACCCCGGCAGGTGGGGTGCAGGCTCCGGATCTCCACGGCCTCTGGGGTATGGCAGGAGGGCGCCTGGAGGAAGCAACCTGCATCGGATCGGACCACAAAGAAGCCATGGTGGGTAGCAAAGACATCAGTGCCAGGGGAGCGTGCCCGTGGGGCAATCCTAGCCATGGGGGTCTGAGAGCCTGGGGGACACCAGAGAGTAAGAGTGAGATGAGGGTGGATGTTGGGGAAGACAGACTAGGCCTGGGAGGGAGGGGGGAAGGGGGGCATACTGAGTCGGGCCAGGCAGAGATCAGACTCTGAAGATGGGCTGGGCACCATCGACCTCCAGGGCACAGGTTGGTGGAGTAATCGGGTTGGCTGATGCTGACACCGGCCAAGCCCCAGAGGAGAAGGTTCGGGAGAGGATTTGTCTATGGGGTGGGGGAGCTGCCCTGCGTGTGTCGAAGAGAGAGGGGCCTAGGCCCCAGCTGCAGCTGCGTGGAAGTTGGCTTTGGAGAGGGACCAGGCCTCGCGGTAACCGGCCGCCCAGTGGGACTTCTGCTCCCCACGCCCCAGAAGAAGGGGGAGGAGGAACCGCCTGGAAAGACCCCACTTACACAGCCTTCAGAGAGGGGCTATGGGGCAGTCTGGAAGGGGGCGGGCCCCCGGATCTCACCGCGGCTGGGAGTGGAGACGTAGCAGTGCGCCCCTCCTCTCCAAGGGGTGCGCTCCCAGTGCCGTGCGCCCCTCCTCTCCAAGGGGTGCGCTCCCAGTGCCGTGCGCCCCTCCTCTCCAAGGGGTGCGCTCCCAGTGCCGTGCGCTCCCAGTGCCGTGCGCCCCTCCTCTCCAAGGCGCTGCGCCTCAATCCATCCAGCGGGACAGCAGGAGGGACTGGGACCCCGGAACCACCTTTCCCGGCCGGGACGGCGATCCGCCTCCCACACGGGAAGTCGTAAGTGGGAGGTGAAGCGGTCGGTCGGCTCCTCCCCTGTGCGTATCCATTATTTAAAGGGCCAGCCGCGGACCGGGGGGTCCGGGAGTCTGGGGTGGAAGCGAAGCAAAGCGCCTGAATTTTCTCTTCGCTCGGTGGGGGGAGGGAGGTTGTCTATGTCTTCTGGTTGGACTTGGTGGTGCCGGGGTGGGGTAGGGACTCCTGGGTTCTCTCGCGAACACGGAGGACGGAGGAGTCTAGGGCTTGGAGTTGGAGGGGGGTGGGAGCTAGGATTCCTGCGTACTCCACTCTGGGAGGAGAATAATGGCTAGTGGTCAGAGCAGAGGGATGGGAATAGGGCTTTTAGATTTCATTCCCAGCTCGGCCGTGGATTGCATAAATCCCTTCTGCCTTGCTGTGCCTCAGTTTTCCCTCAGTGAGTCACCCTGAGCTAAGAGCTAGCTGGCCCAGATTCTGCCATGCTTGTCTGTTAACAAAAGGATCCCTCAGGGCCATCACCCCCCCAGCCCCGGAGTCTATCTATCCTAGCTTCTGGCATCTGACAGTGGCACCCCCCTTGTGGACAATTGTGGAATAAGCCAGTTTTCCCCCTTCCCTTATAGATGCGCCAGGCCCTGAATTGCAGGCTCAATCCCTCTTCCTGGCACATGGCTCCTCTGCTATTCTGAGTGTGATCCTCACCAACCTCTGACTGGCCTTTGAGTCCCTGCTAAATTCATCTAGCGGTGAGTTCCACAGGCAATTCCTGTCCCCAAGGCTCCCAGTGTCCCATTCCTGCTGTCCTTCCCTCATCAGCTCCATCCTGTGGTGACACCTAAATAGCCACTTACTAGGGGCTCAGGAGACAGGACTGGGCAGACTCTGGGGTTGGGGAGGATGGGGTAAGCAGCTGGATTCCTTGCTTGTGCCTAGTGTGTCTCCTGCCCTCTGCTGCCCATTGTAGGGTGTAACAGGCTGGATGAACTGGGGTTGTGTGGAATTTAAGGATAAACTAATATTGCCAACATGCTGTGTTGGAGGCTTTCAGGAATCATGCCTGGGTACCATCTGCTTGTCGCTGATCCGGACTCTGCTGCAGAGGATTCTGCCCCAATTCACCCCAGGGTTCCACACAGGAATGTAGCAGCACCCAAATCCAGCCTCTGATGATCCCATCCCTGCTCTGCTTGTAACGACCCCATGGGAGCCCTCTCCCCTGGAGTGTCCTGGGGAGTTCCTCCATGGGCCAAAGGCCCAGCACCCTGCTATCCAGTCAGAAGAGATTCTCAGTGGGGATTCAGAAAGGTTCATTAGCTCTCAGGATCACAGCTTAGAAAGACTTGGCTAGCAGGTTAATTAGAGGTTACAGCTGTGACCCACCGAAGGGAGCATGCAGCCATGCTCCGAGGGGCCATTCTCCTAGATCCAAGCCATGATGTTGCCCCTTTGCCCCAGCCATTGCCAGAGTTTTCCCCTTGGCTACTCCCCCATTCTTTGTTTCCTGGCTAGGTGGACACTGGCCCTTGGGCCTGACCTGCCACAACCCGTGGCTGGGCTGAGGGAAGGGGGCTTGGCCAGTCTGCTAGGCTATGTGTGGCCTGGGAAGGCCCATCCACCCTCCAGTGGTCCCTGTAATGATCACACACCCGGCTCCCATCACCAGAATATGTGAACAGAAAAGCAAGGGAAACTGAGGCACTACACATAACACCCAGAGAAAATCCCAAGAATCTCCCCACTTCCTCACACATGCTCATAACGCTTGCAGCCTCGTATGAAGGTAATTATTCTAATCCAGTCTCATTCTTCAGGGCTTCTCTGGCAGGAGCCAGGCAGGAAGAGTTACCCTCATACCTCATTGGCTGCTGGGACCTTTTCCCCCCACCTTCCTCTGAAGCATCAGGGATCATCCACAGCTAGAGACAGCACATGGGATGAGGAGGGCCAGGGCTTGGCATGGGAGGTGCCAGGCTGGTGTGCTCAGGGTCCAACTGATCATCAAAATCAGCATGGAGAAGGAATCCCCTCTCCCCTCCCCCACATCAGATTGGCAGGGACATGGAGAGGGTTCTGTCACTGGAAGCCTCTCCCAGCGAATCAGCTCCTCACTCTCTCCTGTTCTCTGCCAGTGGCCACAAAAGCCTAGCCTCCTGCAGTAATGAACACTTTGGTCTAACTAAAATCTTTAATATTCAGGCCTGAATCACTCTGAATAGCCTGTGCACCATGAGAAGTCAGACAGGGCTTGGATGGTACCTTCTGGCCTTAAGCATGACAGGTGAAAGTTGCTGTGATACCCAGATACTGCTGTGACCCAAGGACCTCTGGAGGCACATGGGATGCAGAGATCCTCTACACCAAAGGTCAGGTAAGGGCTCTAATGAAAACCTTCACCCCACTCATCATCAAAACCCTGAGGAGGGATGCACGTGGGGAAAAAAGGAGGGGAGTTGTGTATAGAAAGTCTAAATTTTCCATGGGGAAATCAAATGCCATTTTCCAGCCAGTGGTGATGATGATAATAAGAGGAAGGGAAGGACGTTTAATTACACCATCTTCGTTGCAAGTAAGATTTGGGTAAAGCTGGGAACATGAGGAATAACTGGAGGGGAAATGGTTGGGATGAGGTGGGAGAAATTTTTGACAGTTCAGGGAAAGATCTGAAGGGGCAAGACTAAGGCAAGGAGGCACACATGCCGGAACATCACCATGGTGCAGGCGTTCTCCATCCTTCATCCATTCTCCATCCACGCTCAGGGGACCAGAGGCAGTGGGATGCGGTCAGGTGGGTTGTTTTCTTTCGTGAACTGGACATCCCTGCAGAACAAGACGGGTTTGTGGCCTATGCCGAGGTGGTACTGCCAGATGTACAGGTTCTTTTGAGGCTCCAGGGTCACCTGGATTGACTCTTCTTCCTCTCGGGCTTCATTCCAATCCTCCTGCTCCGTACGGACACCTCTCCCACCATACTCGGCTTTGAGGGAGAACTGGGCCTGAGTGATGAGCTTCGTGAGCTCTCCAGCCCCCAGGGACATCTCAGTGGAGATGCTCCAGTTGTGCTCAATGCTGGATATCTGCTGCTTGGCATATCCCACCTTGCGGGTGACCTTGTCAGACCAGGTGATGGAGGAGTCAGAGCCATTGTGGAGGGTCTTGATGCATTCCCAACCACCGGTGGAGGTGCCCTTAGTGAGGGCCAGGCCCCCAGGGAAGAAGCTCAGCACATCGGGATGGATGGAGAAGAAGGAGTCCAGTTTGTCCTTAGTCGAGTCTGGGTACAGGTAGAAATGAGGCCCCCATTTTTCATCCATCCTGATCAGGGTTAGGTACTGATCGATCCCGAAGTAATACAGGCCCTTACAGCATTCAGGATGCAGATCAAAGTTTTTTTCACCTTGAGCCGTGCTCAGATTAGTCACCCAGCGGATTTTGCCCTCCTTTTGGAAAATGATGCAGAATGTCCAACCCACCCTCCCATAGTGGTCCCCGCCACAGCACCTGGGGTGCAGCTCATAGACCTTGGCTCCCTCGTCCGTGCTCAGATCTTTCACCACCCGGTAGGAGCTGCCCTTGATGATGTAAACATTGCGTTCCTGCCGGCTGCCCACGTAGTGGTCTCCGCCCTGGCACGAGGGGTGCAGCCTGTGGATAATGATGTTGCGCCCCCTCTCCAGGAAATCGCTCGTCTGCAGGTAACATCCCAGGTCAGAGCGGACGATGCAATCTCCGCTGTCATTGCGGAAGACGTCGGTGCCATGCGAGTCTTTCCGAGGGACCAGTGACCCAGTGGCTAGCTTGGAGCCCTGGGGTGGGGACAAAGAGGAAGGGGAGAGTGGGGAGCAACTGGCAGAAGCATCAAGGGACTTGAGAAGATCGTGTGCATGTCAGGTTGGACAGGGTCACAGGAGGAGACTTCTCTTTTTCTACTCAGGAAAACCTTTCAGCCACACCACACCTCATGACAACGACAGCTCACTCAGCCCCATGGAGCTGCGGCTGATACCCCATCTGGGATCTGTCCCACTTACCCGCAGTGGAGCTAGGGACATTTCACTGGAGCGCATCTGTTCTGTTGTGGATCTTTGAGACTTGAAACCCCCCATGTTCAGCAGCACCCAGATTCCAGGAATAGGAATGAGGCAGCCCTGGGAGGAGTCTTCAGTGATATTTCCCCCATATGCCCTGGGCTTGCATCGACTGGGGTTGTCCTAAGGAGGGACAATCCAGAGCATGCTGGATAAGAGACTCCTAGAAGAAGGTTGGAAGGGATCTCAGGAGGCCATCTAGTCCAACCCCCTGCTCAAAGCAGGACCAACCCCAACTAAATTATCTCAGCCAGGGCTTTGTCAAGCCAGGCCTTAGAAACCTTTAAGGATGGAGATCCTACCATCTCCGTAGATAACCCAGTGCTTCACCACCTGCCTAGGGAATTTATTTTCCCCTAATATCCAACTTAGACCTGCCATACTGCAACTTGAGACCATTGCTCATTGTGTCATCTGCCACCACTAAGAACAGCCTCGCTCCATCTTCCCTGGAACTTCCTTCAGGTAGTTAAAGGCTCCTGTCAAATCCCCTCTTCCCCCTGCTCTTCTCTTCTACGGACTAAACAAGCCCGGTTCCCTGAGCCTCTCCTTACGTCATGTGCTCCAGCTCCATAATCATTTTTCTTGCCCTCTGCTGGACTCTCTCCAATTTCTCCACATTCTTTTTGTAGTGGGGGGCCCAAAACTGGACACAGTATTCCAAATGTGGCCTCACCAGTGCCAAATAGAAGGGAATAATCACTCCCCACCATCTGCTGGCAGAGGCGGCTTTTGGGGTAGGCGAAGCAGGTGCGCACCTATGGCTCGGATCAGTAAGGGGCCCCCTCATCTGCCCCAAAAGCCATGGCTGCCTTGGTTGGCAGCAGGAGGAGGAGCGGGCCCCTGGATCTGGGGCTGGTGGCAGTGGGGCCCCTGGATCTGGGGCTGGTGGCAGTGGGGCCCCTGGATCTGGGGCTGGTGGCCGTGGGGTGTGTGGTGCAGCTGGTGGTAGAGAACTGAGGCGGCGGGGGGGTTGGGGAGCGGGATAGGCAGGGCTGCCGGCAGGTGGCCCTTGTGGGCCTCTAGGGAACCCGTTTCTTTCTACAGACCTGCTGCCGAGCCAGTTGGTTCCCTGTCTGTAGCAGTGCCTGGGATTCTTCTGTCCAACCCCAACCTTACGCTGTTAAAATGATGCATGTTTTTAAGGGATTTTGGAGATTGGAAAGAGTAAAATTGAGGGAGGGGAAAGCGCAGGTCCTACCCCAGGAGGATCCTACATCCTGTGGGATTTAACTTACCACTGCTGATATATGGGACTGGGCCATGGCTCCTCTGCCTCACCCGATAGGTCCGACGGCTGTTCTGCATGGAGATAAAAAGGTAAGGAAATAGGAAGGTGATCCTGAGGTGCCCAGCCAGGAGTCCATGAATTGACCTCGCAGGAAAACAGTGCACCCAGGAGTTTTCAGTCTTGCAGCTGCACAGCAGGCATTTCTCTTAGGAAATCTGAATCTTTCTAGCACTGAGAAGCCGAGGCGTCGCTGGTGCTGAGCACACGGGGCACATGCCATGAGTCCCCGGGCCAGTGCATGAGTCTCGTGGGGACCCGGGGCCTGGCCACCTCAGGCCCCCACCAGGGCCGGAGATTTGGGGATGTGGAACCAACCGAGCACAGGGATCTGGGGTTGGCTGCTGCTGGCAGCCCAATGCACCCCCCACCGGGGCCAAGGATCCGGGGCCCAGCCACCCTCGGTGGCCCGATATGGCCCCACCTGGGGCTGGGGATCTGGGGCCTGGCCGCCAGTGGCCCAATCCAGACCCAGGGCCTGACCGCTGGTGGCCCGATCCAGCCCCACTGGGGATCCAGGGCCTGGCCACCAGTGGCCTGATCCAGCCCTCGCTGGGGATCTGGGGCCTGGGTGCCAACAGCCTGATGCGGCCCCCACCGGGGCTAGGCCGCAGTAGCTGAGGACCTGGGGGATGGATCAGGCACCCCTCCCGGGGATGGATTGGCCCCCCTGGGATGGATTAGGCCCCCCAGGTGGATCAGGCCCAGGGTTGGGGCCCAGGTTCAGGCCCCGAACCTATTTTTGGGGCAGCAACCCCCCTGCCGAGAGGACTCCTCTGAGGTAGATTGGAGCTAAAGAGTAAAAGGAAAGAAAAGGTCTGTGTGTGTGTATCTCAGCCTGAGGTGAAGCACCGGAAATGTGATTTTCTTTGACTGTTGACAGGGTTCCCAGTTGTGTTTCCTGTTGTTTAGTGCAGTTAAGAGTGTATTTAATCTTTCTGGCTATGTTTATGGGTGTGGATTAGTCTTTGCAAGAGAGGGTCAAATTAAAATGATATGGGTATTTAAGGAGTTCTGGGGTTCAGAAGGGGTAATGTTAAGATATGAGAAATGTAAATAATCACAGTCGCTTTGGGGTCCATGACCCACCATTTGACTTGGCTGGAGAGTTGATTTTTTTTGTTTAAGCTGCCAGAAAGGGTGCATTCTTTCATTCCCCACAGCTGTCCTGGGTGGTGCTCAAATTCATCTATCACTAACTTGTCCCAGCTGCCCCGTAGGTCCCGACTGGGTCCAAAATCTCTCGATCAATTAAAAGCATTGAGGGAAAAGAGGGGAACTCGCCCCCACCTTTCTGTTGTTTCCTGGCACTTTGAAGTAATTGTTGAGGCTAGTCTGTCTGTGGTGTTATTTCTTCTTTTGTGTTATTAAATGGACACTTTCAGATTTACAGTTAAAAATAGAATACAATATTTATTACTGAGTGCTGAAAATTCAGCTTGCCAATAGCGTTTGCATGAAGTTTTAATTTTGCAATTTGAATGAACTATTGGCAGCTGAAGAAATGAGTAATTTGGAAAGTACGCAAGAGATGTTAGTGAGAGAGATAAGATGAATCCATATCTAGTGCTGCTGGAGTGTAATGGGGCCACAGAAACACCAGCTGCATGCTCCTTGAGAGAGAGAACAAGCAAAGAGGGGCTGCTGGTGACTGAAATAGTCAGAAAGATTGAGGATGAATTAGAGGATAACGGAGCATTGGTTCCCATCCCCGTTGGTATGGGAAACCCGATGGAGGTAGACCAACATGCGGGGCCAGTCAGCAGAAGTAGGGCAAGAGAGTTAGTTCAGGCAGACACGGTACCTTTAGGAGCAGAGTTGGAAGCGATGTTCTAGAAGTTGCAGAAGAGGAAGTTAGCAGCAGAACAGCTACAAGCAGTCTGTCGGCAGACAAGGGAAGTCTCAGAGTGGGTCAGCAGGAGGTGGAGTCAAACAATCTTAGAGGAGATGAATGCAGAGGATGAGAAGAGCGTAGCAAAGGGGCAAGAGACGTCCTCTTTTCTGTTAGTGTCTGCCCTCGATAGAGAAGAGGGAGTGCCTGTGGATACTGATTGCACAGGGTCTAGAAGAGGCAGTCAGAAGTTGTAAGATGAGGCCATGGGTATTTTTAGCTCAGGGTAGGCCTTGTTCATGGGGTAAGCCGTAGCAGCCGTAGCTAAGGAGCAAGAGGTTAGATCTTCACATTTCTGAAATTATTTCAAGACATCTGCTAAGCTGATGATTCTATCCTTATAGCACCTATCATCACCAGAGGAAAAAACAGATCTTGAGGTGCTTATAGAGAATGTTTGATAGCATTCTGTCTAGAAAGGAATCGCAAATCAACAGTGGGGGTTGTAAAATCTACACTTCCCTTCTTACAGAATTGACTGCCCTAGAAGGAGAGCCCAGGGACCACTGCAGAATATCCAGCATTATGCCATCAGGTCCTGAACGAAGCCCTAGCTCAGGGGTGGGCAAGATCTGGCCTACGGGCTGGATCCGGCCTGTCTATCAGGTCGGTCCAATATGCCATGACCCCCAGCCAGCTCTCCGCTGCTCTGGGACCGGCTCTCTGCTGATTCCAGATCAGCTCTCCGCCACCATCCCGCCCCATAGCTGGGGGGTCCATGCCTCTGTACAGCCCCACAGCTAGCTAGCTCTCAGGGGCTGGCTCTGTGCCCCCACACCAGCCCTGCCCCAACCTCTTCTGGCTTCCTGGGTCTTTGTAGACCTGCAGCCAGCTCTGCATGGCCCAGCACCCACTGGTTGGCTCGCCGCTGCTGCTTGGCCCCACATTCTGCTCCATATCCCTGCACTGGCCCTGTGCCCCCTCCTACCCCACCAGCTCCCCAGGGCCAGCTCTTTCACAGCTGGCACCCTGGGGCCAGCTCTGCATTCCCCCAAGCCCTGCCCCCTCCACACCAGCTCCCTGGGGCCCCTTTATACAGCTCTCCCCCGTCCCCCTGCTGGCTGTGTGTCCGGTTCTCTGCCAGTTCCCTCCCTCCCCACCCCCTGCCACCGAGCCGGCCAGCTCAGCAGCCAGGACTCTGCTGGCTCCACAGACCGCCTGTCAAAATTTTTTCCCACCCCTGTCCTAGCCCCTTTAGGGAGGGATAGTCCACAGTATCTGCCATGGTGGGGGGCTGCCACATGAATTTTATTATAGATGTCAGGGCAGCGATTAGTGTTGTCCAGGTAAAAGCAATGAGAGTCTTGTGGCACCTTAAAAACTAAGGGTATGTACACACGGAGAGACTTGTCCCGCAATAAAATTATTGCGGGAGAAGCCAGTGTTATAAGACAGCACCCCTTATTGCGAAAAGGAGCGTTCACACACTCCTTTGACTTTTCGCTATAAGGAGCAGTGCTTGGTGGGCACCTAGCCCACCGTGGACTGTGGCTGCCAGCTGCGCTGTTGCTGGGGCTCAGCTGCTGCGGCTGAGCCCCGCCGCCCCGCAGGGCTCCAGCCGCTGTCAGCTGAGCCCCGGGGTGTGAGGCTCAGCCCACAGCAGCTGAGCCCTGCTGCCACAGCGGGCTCCAGCAGCTGAAGGCCCACTGCCCGCAACAGGGTTTGCTGGAGCCCTGTGGGACATTGATGCTCAGCCGCGGCCGCTGAGCCTGGGGCTCAAGCCCCGGTGCAGGCAGGGCTCAGCTGAGTCCCGGCGCGAGTGGGGCTTGAGCCGCGGGGGCTCAGCTGCTGCTAGAGCAGTGAAATTGACAAATTCAACAGCTCCCATGTCCTAGAGTGCCCTTGACAGGCACTCTGGGACACTTCCGGAGGCTGTCAACACGGCAAGGACTGTACGCACTGGCTCTACTATGGATCAACTGTTCCGTGGTGAGCCTAACCACCCTTGATTTGTGTGGTTTAACTGTTAGGCAGCAAGGGGCTGTTGCCGTGCAACAAGCAAGATTATCGTGTGTTCAGCTCCCTGCCTTATCCCGCGGCAAGGCTATCGTGTGTACATAGCCTAAGAAATTTCTTCAAGCATAAGCTTTCATGGGCTGTAACCCACTTCGTCAGCTGCAGAAGTGGGTTGGGGCCCATGAAAGCTTATGCCGGAAGAAATTTGTTAATCTTTAAGGTGCCACAGGACTCTCACCTTTTTTCTGTACACAGATTAACATGGCTACCCTCTGGAAATTGTCCAGGTAAAAGATCCTAAATCTTCTTCTCTTTCTTCAGAATGTACAAAGATGCTATCAACTTTGCAAGCAGCCAGGTCGGTGCCATGTTTTCTAAACCTATCCTGGTACAGATAGGGCACCTGAAAAAGACTCATGTCTTTGCTTTGATGACATTGTCAAACCCAGGGAATAGTTTACCTGGATCTGAATTCTTACACATGCAGGGATATGTTGTTGGCCTGGTTAAGCAGTTGTTATATCTTACTACAGAGCAGGCAGTGGACCTGCCCACCAGTGATTGTGCCTGAATCTGGCTTGGTGTCTCCAGTGCAGGAACCAGAACCAGACAAAATAGCGACTGAACATGCAGACCAACCTGAGTTACAGGCTTTACTTCACAAGCATGGAGGATGCCTTGGTTAAACACAGATGTGACTGTGGAGGTATGTCAGTTGTTATTGTCCTGGAAGAAGATGTACCAACCTAGAAACAATGTTCTTACCTAGACTAAGCCAAACCACGAATCATAGAAGATTAGGGATGGATGGGACCTCAGGAGGTCATCTAGTCCAACCCCCTGCTCAAAGCAGGACCATTCCCACTAAATCAATCCAGATGTCACAGGGAATAAGAGGACCATCCCAGGAAGAGCTTCCTGCACAATAACAACTAAATTTTTTAAGGAGTCCTAATTTAAAAATGATCAACTGCTCCCTTTAAACAATGGTCAGGAAAAGGACCAAGATCTAGGAAAAAAATGATCTGCTCTGTTTATGGGGAGTATGTTTCAAACACATCACTGAGCCATTGCAATCTCTCAGATTCCAGACCTAACCAAAGGTGAGCAATGGTTGTGTTGATGTTGTCCTAAATGTTTTCAAAGGCTGGGAACGGATTGATCTGCATTTGGATTCATGTAGGCAATGAGACAGATGGGCTCTGTGACACTCCACCCCAATCATAATAGTTGTTATTTTTCCAAAGATTGTCTCCTGGCATGGTCCGTGTTTCTCACTCACCATCTCTTTACCACTCCTTGACTCAGAGAAGGATGTGTATGGGTAGCTGGGAGCTGCCTAGTCCATAGGTCACCTAGAAGATGGCATCTACAGAGAATGTGTCAATAGTCCTCTCTTGGTGGTCTATCACACGCCAAGCTCCACAGATGGCCTGTTGCTCTGAAAAGGGGTCCACTACATCACATGCTGTCAACACTGGACTCCAATTGCTGATCTGGTATGGAAACAAGCTACCTTCTGTAGAAATCATGAACTAACATTATAAATAGATTAGTTATGTTCAGCACCAATGTGGACACAAGAACAAATGAATATAAAGTGACCTTCAGGAAGTTTTAGAGTTGAAATTAGATGACGGTTTCTAAGCATCAGGGGGTGAAGTTCTGGAATAGTCTTCCAATGGGAGCAGTTGGGGCAAGAAACCTGGCTGGCTTCAAAACTGAGCTTGATAAATTTATGGAGGGGTTGTGTGATGGGACAGTCTAATTTGGCAATTGACTAATCTGTGACTACTCGAATAAACATACCAAATGGCCTGTAATGGGATGGGTTCTGAATTCTGATGGGTTCTCAGTTACTACAGAGAATTTTTTCAGTGTGTTTGGCTGGTGAGTCTTGCCCACCTGCTCAGGGTTTAGCTGATGGCCGTATTTGGGGTCAGGAAGGAATTTTCCCTTAGGGCAGATTGCCAGAGGCCCTGAACAAGTTTTCTCATCTTCTTTTGCAGAATGGGGCACATGTCACTTGCTGGTGGATTCTCTGTACCTTAAAGTCTTCAAACCATTATTTGAAGACTTCAGTAACTGAAGCTTAGGTAAGGGGTCTATTTCCGGAGGGGTCGGCGAAGTTCTGTGGCTGCATTGTACAAGATGTCAGACTAGATGGTCATAATGATTCCTTCTGACCTTATCATCTATGAGTCTAGGAAAGCATGATCTGGGTAATGCCCTTATCCCTTCCCTGCAAATTTCCCCAGAGTTTAAGGTACGGGCATTCTGGGGTTCCAGCACATCCAGGGCTGTCGTTTGGGGGGGTGGTGAGCAGGGCAATTGCCCAAGCCCTGTGGTTTTGCGGGCCCCACACTGCCACCTGATCATCAGGGAAGTGTGGGCCCACACCGCTGCCCCCTCACTGCTGTGCAGCCCAATTCCCCTGCCCCCTGCCTTTGGACCAACCGTCCTAGGGGTGGAGCGGGAGAGCAGAGCCTGGCCTCCTTTGGGCCAGCCTGCTCTGCCTCCGCTCCTGCTGCCTGGTCCCCAGCTGTGGCCAGGCCCAGGTCCACTGCTGGCATCTCTGGATCCCCAGGGGTGGCCAGGGTCCCTGAGGGTGGAGCAGGCCGATCTGCCCCACCCCGCCCCCTGCCGCCAATTGGCCCTGGGCCCCGCTCCTGCCAAGGGATGGTCCTGGGCACAGCAGGTCCATATGAATATTAAAAAGCTATTTGAGAAGAAACATGGAATTAAATTTGTAAGGCTAAAGCAGAGAAAAAGTAACCTGGCAAAAATAGTAAAAGTAAAAAATTGTACAACACGCCACAAAATTGGTGGGGCAGCTAACAGAAACAAAGAAAAAGTTAAGAGAAAAAAGAAAAGCTACAGAGCCCTGTAATGCTCCCACTCTCCTGACAGGGCAGGAAGCAGTCAGAGACGTGAAAGCACAGGAACAGAATAAAGCATGGGAAATAATCATACAAAACCTGCAAAAAAGAGAACTGCCAACCCCTGTTATAAATATATGTGGTCTACAGTAGGCTTCATGTAGCACTCTGTGTCTGACAAATGGGGAGAGAAATGGAAAAAGATGGCCCTAGCAAAATTAAAAAGTGAAATGGGGGCCCCCACGTTGCAGCTTTCACTGTGTGATAAATGCCAGGGTCTGATGTAACTTAAACAGAGACTTGGCTTGGTGCCTGTCAGAAGGGAGAATTAAGTGCCCAGGATGGGGAAGTAACAAACAGGACTCTCACTGGATTGGTGAATAGGGTAAAGGAAAAAAGGGCACAATTCACAGAGCATGTGCTGAGACTTGGTCACAGGGGAATGGATAGGAAGGAATTTCAAAGTGAAAATCTGAGAGAAGCATTTTAACCTTTAGAATTAATAAATTAATTCACATGGAGTCTCCCAGAAACAGTAATCTACAGCAGGCAAGGGCGCTCCTGCAGCACAGTTGGCATGGACACAATAGCAACAGACACTGGGGGAACAAATTCAAGTTTCCAAAGAGCATTTAATGACCCCCACTGTCCTCTCAGAGACTGGCTAAAAACCAGAGATGCAAGGTCCCAAGCCCAATTGCTTTAACTCATCCCCACTGCTCACTCAGAGCTAATAATGTAAACGAAGTAAAAACTTGACTTTAAGTCAAGTATGTCAGTTATTTTAACCCATCAGGAATGCAACAGCTGGAAATAATCCATCTCCAGTAGCTCCTCCCCCTTTTAACTGACTGCCTTCTCCAAGAAGCTCCTCCCTCCCCCACTCAACACATCCTTCTTCTTCCCAAGTGTCACATGGGTCGATCAAGCCCCTCCTTTATGTTATCGTGTTTCCATTTATGTCCACCCCTATGAACGGCTCTTTGCCAGCACTGCAGCTGTTGCAGCAGAGGGTGGGGCCCCTGCCAGACCCTTATCTGCATTCTCCATATTGTGGCCACCTCCTGTCAATCTGTCCCCTGTCTTTAGCTGTTTGTGCATTTCCCATGGTGAAAGCAGGAAGTAATCAACTGGGGATGCAGTTTCTCCTGTTTGTAAACAGGTTGATGAATGTATCGGGGTTGGGGGTGGGTCTTTCCCCCCAAGGTGATCTGACACTGATCCAGTCCCAGGATAGGGAAATTGGTAGGTCAAGGAGGCAGGGATGCAGCACAGCGCCTATCCCCTCCGGTTGAACTGGAGGATTAGAATTTAAGGAACTAAACCACTGCAGCTCAACATGCTCACAATACCGGCAGCCCTGTATATTATAATACAGTCTCATGCTTCAAGGCTTTCCCAGCAGGGATCAGGCAGAAAGGCTTACCCTTATGATTCATTCATTCCCTGTATTTTGGGATTTTTTTCCCCACCTTCCTCTGAAGCATAAGTGATCATCCACAGCTGGAAATGGGGACACAGGATGGTGAGGGTCAGAGCTCAGAAACAGTGGTATCAAGAAACCTCTGTCCAAGTGCCTGGCTGGTGGCTTCAACTGATCATCAGAATTGATGAGGGGAAGGTCAGATTGGCAGGGAAGTGAGGAAAGATGGATCTGTGTGGGGCCGAGGCTGGCTGCTGTGATCCCTTCCCAGCGAATCAGCCCTTCCATCCCTCTTGTTTTCTGCCAGTGGCCACAATAGCCTAGCCTCCAGAGTGAAACACTTTGGTCTAACTAAAGTCTTTAGAATTCACATCTGGATGAATCCTTATGGCCTGTGTTCTGCAGGGTCAGACTGGGTGCTCAGATGATTCCTTCTGGCCTTCAAAGTAATGAATAAAGAAAGTGCTGCACTATCTGGATGTTGCTGTGACTCCAAGACTTGTGGATGCACAGAATGATGGAGGGGTAAAGAGATACCCACTGCTATAAGGTCGTGAGGGTGCTAATGAAAGCCTATGTTGCACTCATCATCTTAATCCTGGAAAGACGTGTATGATAAATATGAGAGTAGTTATGTGAATATCCTGAAAACTGCGGTGTGTGGTTAGAAACAGCTCAGTCAAAAGGAGGCTGTCTTGAAGCAAACTCTTCCTGACTGGGGGGTGGGAGGCACTTAACTTCAGGGTTGCCACATCATACCATCCATGTCTGTTAGAAATGGAAAAGCTGCCATATAGGAACAGACTCCAGGACCTCAACTTATTCAGCTTAACAAAGAGAAGGATAAGGGGAGGCGTGATCCCCATTTATGAGTACCAAAGTGGGGAATGGATATTTGATAATGGGCTCTTCACTCTAGCAGAGAAAGATTTAACATGATCTAATGGCTCCAAGTTGAGGTAAACCAGTTCAGATTGGAAATAAGGCATACATTGTAAACAGCGAGAGTAATTCACCATTAGGACAGTTTACCACGGTGGATGCTCCATCATTGATTTGTTTTGACATCAAGGCTGGATGATTTTCTAAAAGATCTGCTCTGGAAATTATTTTGTGGATTTTTTTTTCCTAGCCTGTGTTTTCATATAATCATAGAAGATAAGGGTTGGAAGGGACCCCAGGAGATATCTAGTCCAATTGCCTGCTCAACTTCAACTAAATCATCCCAGCCAGGGCTTAGTCAAGCTGGGCCTTGAAAACCTCTAAGGATGGAGATTCCACCCCACTCTCCCCCACCCCAGATAACCAATTGCAGAGTTTCACTGCCCTTCTATGGAATAAGTTGTTCCCAATATCCAAGGGCCATGGCCTAGAGAGTAAAATTCTCTCATCTGTAGTTAGCGCTGAGCAAGCGGAACAACTGAGCAGGTGCAGGGAAAGGTTGGCTCCATAAAATACCTGTGATGAGACATAGGATGCACAGTGAATTCTCCTTCACTGTCTATTTGGTCACCAAGTGTCATAGAACACGAGCACCTGAGACATGAGGCTTAGTATAATAGGCTGGGTCTGAGGCTTGAGATAAAGCAAGGGCCAAGCCCTGCTGTTATAAAGCAAAGTTAGCAAAAGTCATGCACGATCACAGAAACTGGCAAGAACAGAACTGGTGTTGCAAAAATCCACCTTCATAAAGAAGCGCCAGGCACAGAGTGTCAGCAAGCACAGTTCAGAAAGCCGATATCAGAGCATCCTAATACCAGGAATGGTACATGGTCACGTATCGAAGATAATGAGGACACATGAACCCCTCTCTAATGCCAGATTGACATGATTATGGATAGAGAAGTCTTGATAATATGCTGGATAGGGACATATTGACAAAAAATGTGGGACAAGGTAAAGGGTGGTATCTTATCACAGGAGAAGGTGGCAATTACATACACCAGGAAGGCAATATGCAACTTATTTGTATCAATGAATAAAGGAGAGTCTTAAATGGTGTGTTTCGGCTGACTGAGAGTGGAACGGAAGGTCATGCTGTTTACTGAGTTGATCCATTGTCACAGGGATAGAGGTAGTAAGTGTATATGGAAGGATGTATAAGGTGCTTTGTACTGTGATTGATTAGCAATATACCTGGTCTGGTACCTTCATTGCTGAAAAAGAACTCTGGTCTTATTGGATAGTCCAATAATGTTCTGGTATCTCAGTTATCTGGGCAGAATAGGGACAGTTTATGCACAGGGAGAATACTTACGCAGAGAATACCTGACATCACTAAGGCTGGGTGTTTTTCTAGATGATCTACTCTACGAAATATTCTGGGGACATTCTCTGGCCTGTGTTATCATAGAATCAGAGGAGGTTAGAAGTTGGAAGGGACCTCAAGAGATTGTCCAGTTCAAAACTCTGCTCAAAGTAGGGCCAACCCCAACTAAATAATCCCAACCAGGGTTTTGTTAAGCCTGGTCTTGAAAACCTCTAAGGATGGAGATTCTACCACCTCCCTAGGAGTATGTCTACACTGGAGGCTCTGTTAAGTCGATTTAAAGTCGACCTTGTTAAGTCAACTTAGAGCATCCACACTGAAAACTTCAGTCGACTGCCTGCATCCAGGCAGGTGCCTGGTTGACGGAGGAGTGGTGAGGAAATTTGGGAGGCGGCCAATGTTCCCTCTAAGCTGATGATGCCACTGAGCAAGATATCTTACTTGTTGAGCAGCAATTTATGAGGCATGGTGCCTCATGGGCAACAGTCTTTTGGTGCTGGAAGCATCAGCAAGCCTAAGTAAGTATCTCAAGTCAAAAGAAATGCATAAATATTGTCTTTTCATTTGAACTTTAATAAAAATGTTAAAATCAAATATTGTAGTTCTATTAATTTACTATGGGTCGGGCTGGAGAGAAGAAAAAGAGCTGTGTCCATCGGGCTGGGGAGAGCCGTGGCTGGGGAGATCGAGCTGGGGAGAAGGAGAGAGCCATGGCTGGAGAGATCGGGCTGGGGAGAAGGGGAGATTGGGATGGGGAGAAGGCAAGAGCAGGCTGGGAAGAAGGGGAGAGCCACGGTTTCCCCCTTCTCCCCAGCCTGATCTCCCTGGCCATGGATCTCCCCGACGGCCACAGCTCTTCTTCTCTCCAGGCTGACCCACAGTAAATTAATTAATTGATGGAATTGGTAAATTGATTAATTAATATTGGAGGCCAATTAGGTCGACTTAAGGGCTATTTCCCATCTACACAGGCTCAAGTCGACTTAATGAGGTCGACTTAAGCCTTAAGTCGACCTTCAGAGGTGGTGTTAGGAAGTTGACTTAATAAGTGCCCAGTGTATATGCAGCAGTCTGTATGTCAACTTAAGCGTCCTTAAGTCGACCTAAGGTTCCAGCGTAGATGTACCCTAGGTAACCCATTCCAGTGCTTCACCACCCTCCTTGGCAAAAGCTTTTCCTAATATTCAACCTAGACCTATCCCACTGTAACTTTAGACCATTGATTCTTGTCCTGTCACCAGCTGAACAGCCTAGCTCCAACTTCCCTGGTTGGTACCCCGTTCAGGTAGCTGGAGGCCACTATCAATTACTCCTCATTTTTCTCTTCTGCAGACTGCATAAGACCAGTTCTCTCAAATGTGTCTTATAAGTCATGGGCTCCAGCCCCCTCATCATTCGTTGCACTCCGCAGGAGGTCAAGGTGAAAGGATCACAATGAGCCCTTGGAATCATTGAATTCAGTGAAGAGCTCGTGGAGATGTGCAAAAGAAACTCCCAGAAGAGGTCAACAGCAGTGGTGGGGCTACGTGGGGTGATGATGAAAGTTTTGCTGGGTGTATTTAGGGGGCAAAGAGACACCCTGGCATCCTACACTAAGGAAGCAAATAAACAAAGTGTTTGCATCATGAAGAAGAGATCTCAGCCAGACCTGGCTGAAAACACTGGCGATGATGTGGGGTGAGAGGGAAGCATCCCTCTCCAGGAAGAGAACTTGTGAGTGAAATTTGGCCTTTAGAAAGTACGTATGTAAGAGAAACAAATCCTGTGTAATGGGCCTTCGGACAATGGAACCGCTTTGTGTTTTGCGTTACGGAGAAATGCAAACTCCTCCCAGGAGGTGTAACGTGGTCTGGGAGTCCTGCCTTGATGTGCTGTCTAGGGTTGTGGTTGTGAGGCTTGCTTTTGGGTCTTGGCAGCCTCTTAAGCCCAGGAGGCCCTTGAAGGCACTGGGACTGGAAGACCCTGAGGTCTCCCAACCCCAAAGGCCTGTGAAATGTGAGGCCTCCAACATCTCTTTCATTTACTCCTCTCCCCAAGCTCATATCTGGTTTATTCACAGTACCAAATTTCCCCCCAATTTCCATATTTCTTCTTGGTTCCCCATCATCATCTCCACAGAGACTCCAGCTCCGGCTCATCCTGGATCCCTCCTGTTTTCCTTCTTTTACACCCGTTTTTACCTTTCTGTAGATGCCAAACAATGGAGAAAACCAAGGAAATTCAACCCCACAACTTGGTGAATGGTGAGTAAAAAATGCATTTTTTATTCAGGCGTGACAAATTCTTTGTGTTTCAGCAGCAGATTCAAACTCAACATGGTTCCAAAGCAGCAGTCAGGCTGGGTTATAATGAGAGAGGATAGAGAGAATATGTCACAAAATCATCAGCCTTGGTTTTGAGATAGAGAGAGAAAATGGGGAAAAGAAAGCAGATGAATTAAGTTTTTGAGGAGGGCAGTGGGTAGAAGTAAGCATACATTTGAAGGGACTGATTTGTTTCCATTGGTTTGTGGGATGGCAGCACAAGAGTCAATTCAAAGCTCTTGCTCTTACAGACATCCACGACATTCCCAAGAAACCCACTCACTGCCTGTCTGCACCGTCAAGCATCTAAATAACTGCAAAAAGCAGGTGCTGTCTCCAGTTAGAGGTATTAGAAATAATTGTGTTAGTTTTCTTTCAGATTTCTTGTGGTCTCCTGAAAGTAATAGTAATTGTCTGTCACAAGAAGGGAAATGAATTATGGAAATGCAGAAGCATGCAATTGTGCGTGACTTTGAAACTTTAATACAAAAACTTAAAAAGGTGTGTGTGGGGCGGGGGGACCGGGGGGGAGGGGGGCAGAGGGACAAGTCATTGGATGTGTTAATACAGAAATACAGTGTTTGAATGATTAACAGAAAAAGCCTTTTGTAAGCAAAGAATTAAAGAAAACATTGAGGCACAAATGCCATCTACTGGATAGTGTTGGAAGCTGCAGAGAAAGTCACAGTAAATCTCAGAGGTGGTGGCAAGGAACCCTATAGCGGCCCCCAAAACAGGGTGTGTAAAGTGGGGCCAGCACCATGACCCCACAGTTAACCAAACCTACCAACGAAGCTGAAGATCTTAGAAGTGTGATCAGAAATGGGGACATTCCATGCGTTCTTCTCTTTCTTATCTCAAGATTATGTGAGTTGAGGATTCATTTCAGGGAACTGTTTTGAGGGGAAATTGGATTTATTTGGTGAAAAATATTAACAAAATGTGTCTGTTCCCCCAAACAATGTCGCTGTTCCATCAGAAAATGGGAGAACTTTTGACTAAAAGTAAAGCATTATTCACATCCCATCAAATGTGTTGTTTGCTTGTTTTTGGTGACTTTCAGTCAATATTTCTTAGTTTTGAAATGTTTTGCACCATTTTTTGGTTTACAGAATATTTTAGCCCAATTTCTGGAAGTATTGCTGACTTTTCACCATTTCTTTTTCATTTTTTCAATAGAAAGTCTACAAAAATCAAACACCATTTTCCAACCAGTTATAAAAATAATAAGAAAAATCACAGGACAGTGAATTAAATCATCTACATTGCAAAGGAAGTTGGGGTGAAACTGGGAGCAGGAAGAAAAAGAACAGGAGACCCAGCTGGGGTGGGGTGGAGAAATTTTGGGCAGCACAGAGAAAGATCTGAAGTGGTAAAACTGGACAGGAGAAGCTCACACAGATCAACAAGAGCATCATGGTGCTGGCGTTCTCCATCCTCACAGAGGTTCAGGGCACTGGAGGCAGCGGGATGAAATCAGGCGGGTTGTTTTCTTTGGTGAACTGGACGTCCCTGCAGAACAAGACAGGCTTTTGGCCTAAGCTGAGGCGGTACTGCCAGATGTACAGGTTCTTTTGGGGCTCCAGAGTCACCTGGATCGACTCCTCTTCTTCCCGGGCTTCGTTCCAGTCCTCCTGCTCCGTGCGAACACTTCTCCCACCATACTCGGTTTTGAGGGTGAACTGGAACTGGGTGATAAGCTTGGTTAGCTCTCCAGCCCCCAGGGACATCTCAGCAGAAATGTTCCAGTTGTGCTCAATGCTGGACATGTGCTGTTTGGCATAGCCCACCTTGCAGGTGACCTTGTTGGACCAAGTGATGGGGGAGTTTGAGTCATTGTGCAGGGTCTTAATACATTCCCAGCCACAGATGGAGGTGCCCTGGGTGAAGGTCAGCCCACCAGGGAAGAAGTTCAGCACATTGGGATGGATGGAGAAGGAGCTGATGTGTTTGGAGTTCAGGTCTACATACATGTGGCACTGAACACCCCACTTCTCGTCAACTGTAATCAAGCTTGGGAAGAAATAATGGCCAAAGTGGTAGAGCCCCTTGCAGTATTCAGGATGCAGAGAAGTGAATGTCCCTCTTTCAGGTTGACTCATGTTGTTGACCTGGTGCATGGCACCCTGCTCTAGGAAGATGATGCAGAATCCATAGAAAGACACTAAGTAGTGGTCCCCGCCACGACAGCTAGGATGCAGCTCATGGAGCGTGGCCCCAGCATCTGTGCTCAAGTCCTTTACCAGTCGGTAGGAATCGCCCTTGATGATGCAGATGTCTTTTTCTAAGCCTGGCAGGTAGTGATCCCCACCCTGGCATGCAGGGTGCAGTCTCCGGATCTCAATGTCTGTCCCACTATTTAGGTCCTTTGTCCTCAGGTAGCAGCCCAGGTCGGAGCGGACGATGAAGAAGAATCCCTCATTATTTTGAAAGATGTCAGCGCCTGGAGCATCCGTGTGAGGGACCAATGATCCTTCAGCAGGAATCCAGTCCTGGGGTGTGGGCAAGAAAGGGGAGAAGGGAGGGGAGGAGGTGGCTAAGGGATCCAGGCACCTGGAGAAGTTCATAACCCCATGGGGTTTAGGAAGGGCTCCAGATGGGGATTGCCCTCTTTCTATCAGTGGATGAACTCTTCAGTGACACAACAACTGAATGCTGAGTGGCTCCTCTTCACTGAGTCTAGTGGAGCTACAGCACATTCACATCAGGTGGGGATCTGGTCCCAGTGACTCTGTGAGCTATGTCCTATTCACACCAGCTGAGCTGAACATATATGTGAATTGCCGGTACTTTGGGCCCCCCAGCCCTGGGATGTGGGTGCTGGGAAATCTCCTTGATACAACCCTGTCTTCAGGGGTAGGATGATTTCTGAAGGAGGGGGGGGGGGAAAGCCCAGGGTCCTGCACTGGGAGGATCCTACACCCCAAGAGCTCACACTTACTGCTCTCATGCGCTGTATCTCAGCCATGTCTCCTCTGCCTCTTACCCAGCAGGAGGTGCCGTTCTGCATGGAGACAGAAATGGGGACAGAGAAGAAAGCTGGAGTGAGGGCTGGCTCTGTGAATGTGGCTTACACCCAACTGGAGCTGCACAGAATTGCAGACAGTTCCATCCGTTTGACCCACAGCCCCTGTATCCCAGCCTTGGGCTCCACCTTCCACCGCTCTGCTAGTGCCCATCGCTCCTGATCCGCATTCCCCCTGCTCACCCAACTGTGATATTTCTGCTCTGCCTGCAGGCACTCACGGTTAGGGACGGAGTCCGAAGTCACTGCCTGTGTCAGAGTCTTCTCCGGGGGTTGACGGAGCTGTCTTTCCCTAGGAAGGATCCCCAGTGAGATGAGAAGCTCTGAAGGTGTCTCTGTTATATAGGGGAGAGCTGGGTGTGTCTTTCTCCGTCCTCACAGCAGCTGTAGTCTAATTCAGTTCCTCTTGGAGTTCAGGGCAGGGCCATCCCGGGTGGGGAATGGGGCCCAGGGCTAATTGGCCAATGTGCGGCTCCGCCCCCCCATGCCAGAGTGGAGCGCAGCGGGCCAACTGGCCCGCTCCGCCCCCAGGGAGCTGGCCCTGAGCCGGGACTGCAAGGCTTCTGGCTGTGGTGGGGAGGCAGCTCCGGCCCCGGAGGCTGAGGCCGCCTGCGGGGGGCACAGGTGTGGAGCCAGCTCCCCGGAGGTCGTCTGCAGGAGGGATCTGGCAGCCCCGGCCCTGCGCCAGGAGGCCTAGACAGCCTGTGGGCGGGAGCCGGCCGTGTGGGGCATGCCGACCCAGAGGCCATGCCCCCCGTGCTCCACCCTGTGGGGGGGGGTGAGGTCTATACCCAGAGTCTGGGCATAGCCCTCCCGCCCTGTGGGAGGAGGGGCTGCGGTACGCCCACGGGCCCTGCCCCACATACCCGCGGGGCCTGGGGTGATTGCCCCGTTTGCCCCCCCCCCCCAGGGACAGCCCTGCTCCAGGGAGCTAGATAATAATGCTGTGTACAGAGAGACTTTGATTTTCCTACATGACCTGCTAGCCATGATGGGTTAGTGGAGGTGGCACCTGAGAAAAGCGCTAAGGCAATGAGATGGGAATAATTCCCCAAGGAGTGTGGCAGAGTTTGAGATGTTTTGATACAATTTCTGCCCTAGGCAAGATTGGGCCTGCAGTGAGACTGGATGATCACCTGTGTCCCTTCAGGCGTGAATATGAATAAAAGCCCTTGGAGATGTCAGTCACTAGGGATAGGCTCATAGATTCATATAAACTCTAAGGTCAGAAGAGACCAATATGATCATCCAGTCTGACCTCCTACACAATGCAGGCCACAGAACCTCACCCACCCACTCCTGTAATAGACCCCTAACCTATGACTGAGTTATTAGAGTCTTCAAATCATGATTTAAAGACTTTAAGGTACAGAGAAGCCACTAGCAAATGAGCAGTGCCCCATACTACAGAGGAAAGTGAAAAACCCCCAGAGCCCATGCCAATCTGCCCTGGAAAAAATTCCCTCCTGACCCCAAATATGATGATCAGTTAAACACTAAGGGTGTGTCTACACTGGCAAGTTAGGTCAACTTAAGGATGCTTAAGTTGACCTACACAAAGCTGCGTCCACACTGGGCTTTGATTAAGTCAACTTAAGCATTTCCTTAAGTCGACTTGACTTAAGCTGTTATTGATTTAATAACACCACCTCTTTAGGTCAACTTAAGCCTTAAGTCGACTTAAAGCCAGTGTGGACAGGGAATAGCGCTAAGTCAACCTTATTAAGTCAACTTAAAGCCAGTATAACGGCTATGTCTACTGTTAAATCGACTTAACAAAGTCGACTTAAAGCATAGCTTCTCTATTAAGTCGACTTAACAAGGTTGACTTTAAGTTGACTTAAAGTCGACCTTGTTAAATCGACTTAACAGAGTCGACTTAACTTTGCAAGTGTGGCCATAGCCTAAAAGTGTGGGTAAAACTCATTAGTCAGACACCCAAGAAAGAACTCTCTGTAATCACTCAGAATCCACCCCATCAATCATGCCATCTCAGACCATTGGCATATCCAGCACCAGTGATCAAAGCTTGATCATTTGCCAGACTAGGCCATCCCATTATAGTATCCCCTCCATAAATGCATCAAACTCAGTTTTGAAGCCAGACAGTTCCCCCACCTCTCACAGCTCCCCTTGGAAAGCTCTTCCAGAACTTCAGTTTTCTGATGGTTAGAAACGTGTGTTTAATTTCAAGTCTGAACCTCCTCCTGATGAACAGTTTATAGCCATTTGTTCTTGTGTCCATATTAGCGCTAAACTTAAATAATTCCCTTCCTTGCCTGGCATTCATCCCTCTGACGTATTTAGAGAGAGCAATCAAATCTCCCCCCAGCCTTCTTTTTGGTTAGCATGTTGATTTTAGAGGGGTGGGGTCCTCGGTTTGCCCAGGCAGGGAAAGTGGATTAGAGCAAAGGGAAGCATGTAGGTATCCCTCCTTCACTGCACCCACAGAGAAATGATCGTTACCTGAGAAAACTTCAGTGTAAACTGATTGCTCTGCAGTGATTGCATAAACGCAGCCTGACCTTTCCACATGTTGATGTGACATCTGACAAAGTAAAGGTTGGGGAGCATTTTACTGCCTTTATTCCAATTGAAGATCAAACTGGACAAGGGTTATGAGAATCTCTTCTTGCTGCACTGGAAACACTTGGACTCCACATTGGTGATTGTAGGGGGCAGGGATATGACAAAGGCCTTTTCTTGCATGGGTGATTTAATGGTGTTGCTCAGAGAGCATTTCTGGGATTAACTGAGCAGATCTTCACTACAGCTGGCCATACCTGACATATCGTGAGCCA
>ML685771.1:22110474-22129677 GCA_007922175.1 Pelusios castaneus
TTTTTTTTTCCACATTGGATGCCATCATTGAAATCAGCTTGTTCTGAATACGGGGCCTGGCTGCTGCTCTCCTCCCAAACTCACAGCTGGACTGCTACCCAGCCCTTCTGGCCTCACGTGGGTGCTCAGCTGACTGCCCTACTCCTCCCCCACTCCAGCCCCGGCCTGTGCAGCCTTTGATGTCCTCCTCCCCGCTGCATCTCTGGCTTTGAACCTGAGGTCTCTGCCTCCCATGTGGAGTGCGGGGTCCAATCCTGCTTCTCCAGGCCTGATCATGTGTCCTCGCATGCCGCCGCCAGTACAAGTGTGTGTGTGTGTGCGCGCGCGCGGGAGTGATTACTACCACTGGCTGCACAGGGCTCAGCGAAGCGCGGAGCCAAAGGTGGCCGCCCGGCTCGCTCCCCCAAGGACGGCCCTGGATTTACCATTCCACGGATCATCCTTGTAGCCCTTCTCTGCCCCTGTTCCAGTCTGAATTAATCTTCCTTAAACACAGAGGATCAGAACTGCACACAGTATTCCAGATGAGGTCTCACCCGTGCCTTGTATAACAGTACTAACAGCTCCCGATCTCTACGGGAAATTCCTCATCTGATGCACCTCAGGACGCATTAGCTTTTTTTATGGCCACATCACTTTGGCGACTCAGTCATCCTGTGATCTGCCAGGATGCCCAGGTTCGCCTTAATGGCTTTAAGTCAACTTAATAAGGTCAATTTAGCAGTAATCCCCGTCCACACGAGCTTTAAGTCAAGAAGTCGACTTAAGGCCTAAGTTGACCTCAGAGGAGGTGTTATTAAGTCGACTTAAGGACGGGCTTAAGATGACTTAATAAAAGCCCAGTGTGGACGTGGCTTTGTTTAGGTCGACGTAAGCATCCTTATGTTGACCTAGCTTGCCAGTGTAGATGTACCCACTGTGTGAACTTGGAAAAGCTACCTCCCGTCTCTGAGCCTCAATTGCACCTTCTTCTAATAACACTACCCTGGGGCCTGATTTGCAGGCAGGGAAAAGAAGCATGTTGATTTTAGAGGGGTGGGGCCCTCGCTTTGCTCAGGCAGGCAGAGTGGATTAGAGCAAAGGGAAGCAGGTTGGTATCTCACCTTCACTGCACCCACAGAGAAATGATCGTTTCCTGACAAACCTTCAGTGTAAACTGATGGCTCTGCAGTGATTGTATAAATGCAGCCTGACCTTTCCATGTTCCGAAAATCTACTGTGCGTTTGCCCGGGGGGAAATTCCTGCTCTGAGTTTCCTAGAAAAGGATTATTGAAGCAGAAAAAGACACACCCAGGAGGGCAGGAGAACAAACCCAAGTTCCTATCCTCTCCCTGTTTAATTCTCCAGGCTGGTGGGAGGGAGAAAGGTCATTGCAGAGGTTCTTAGACAACCCCCTCAACCCTGACTCTGGTCTGTCAGACAGGACTGCTGGCTCCAGAACTCACACCTTGGTTTGTAAACCAGGACTCAAGACTTGGCTTCCCACTGTGCCAATGAGTTCAACTCTCAAAGGCGTTGGGTCTCCCTATTGGTGGGCAGGAGTTACTCAGGAGCCACAGCCTGGAGGGTGAAACTCCCTCATCTCAGAACTCGAATCTGAGGACCCGTACTGGGGGCACTGGTATCTTTGTGAGCAAATCTGTGCTGAGCACAGCGGGACAATGACCTCCCGTGTCTTACATATGCTGCTCCTGTTAAGAGCAACCCCTGAATGATGTGTGTCTTTCACAACAGCCTCAGTCCCAAGGCACCATACTGGGAACCCCCATCGTACAGAGGTTGGGACCCACCCTCAATCATCACAGACATGCATCTGTCCATTTGACACTGAAATGGATTGACCTACTCTGATTCACCCCTCTAAAGTCCACACAGCTTTAGATAAAACAAACACTAGTTTATTGATTAGATGTCTGATGAAGTGGGATTTTCTCCCACGAAGGCTCATGCAATAAATACATTTGTTAGTCTTTAAAAGTGCCACAGGACTCCTTGTTTGTTTGGCTGACCTAGACTAATAGAGCTATCTCTTTGGAACTTAAGACTTCTAAAGCACTTTCCATCTGATGACCTCAAGGCATCTAAGCAAAACAATGAAGTAAGCTACACAATACTTCTCTGAGACAGGCAAGTATTATCCCTGGTTTGAATGAAGAGACTGAGGCACAGGCTGATTACCTTATTCATTGTTCTATCATGGAATCATAGACTTATAGACGACGAAGGTTGGAAGGGACCTCAGGAGGTATTTAGTCCAACCCCCTGCTGAAAGTAGGACCAACCCCAGCTAATTCATCCGAGCCAGGGCTTTGTCAAGCCAGACCTTAAAAATCTCGAAGAATGGAGATTCCATCAGCTTCCTAGGTAACCCATTCCAGTGCTTCACCACCCACCTGGTGACAAAGTTTTTCCTAGTATCCACCCTATGCTTTCCCCACAGCAACTTGAGATCAATGCTTTTTGTTCCATCATCTGCCACCCATGAAAACAGCCTAGCACCATCCTCCCTGGAACCCACTATCAACTCCCCCCTCACTCTTCTCTTGCAGACTAAACAAGCCTAGGTCCCTCAGCCTCTCCTCATAATTTATGTGCTCCAGACCCCTAATCATTTTCATTGCCCTCTTGCTGGACTCTCTCCAGTTTGTCCAAATAGTTTCTTCTAGTGGCTTGCCCCAAACTGGACATGCTACTCCAGGGGTCGGCACCCTTTACTGACCCCTGTGCCAACGCCTTCTCCCTAACTGTCAGCTGGTGCCAGCAGCCCTCTCTGCCCAAAAAATAATGGCCACTGCCTCAAAATTCAGTGGTGTCCATGGCTGGAGGGGGGGTGGGTTCCCAGGCATGCTGCAGAAAGAAGCCATACAGAGCAAGATTCTACGGTGTGCCTGGGGACCCCAGCCACGCACCCTAGCCACGGCTGAAAGGAGCCACTCTGGGTAGCTTCTTTCCGCAGCGTGCCTGGGGACCACAGAGGGTGTCATGTGCTGCTACTCCAAATGTGGCCTTACCAGTGCCGAATAAAGGGCAATAATCACTTCCCTTGATCTGCTGGCAGTACTTCTACTGCAGCCCAGTATGCCGTTAGTTTTCTTGGCTGTGAAACCATCATATCTATACTAGATCAGGGTGTATCTGTACTAGCTTTAAAATATATTTCCATAACTATCTAATGCCTAACACACTAGCAGCAGCTCTACCACGCTCATACTCTGGTTTCCAATAGTTTAGTCCCATGTAGTGGGTCAGAAATGTTAGGTCCAGGACTTTGATTAAGGAATATCATTTTATGAATGAGCCTTGAAGGCATTTCCTCATACTTAAATAATCATTGATATATAAGTGATATATTTATAACATGTGTGAAAGCACATTAAATAACATGAAAATACCTACTACGCATTAACACCTGTACAAATACAAATATCTAAATCTAATCCATTCCTGAGGTTTTAAGAGCCTGATACAATCTTTTTTCCACCCGCTGCTGTAATTTTGCCCTTTACATTTGGTACCACCTGTAACAGTCCAAGTGAAGCAATTACAGTTCTCAACTGAACGATCAAAAGGATCTGACTGACTGATCTGACAATGGGATGTGAAGTGCATTGATGTATTTCCCGTTGGCACAGCAGGGTGGAGACGGTGCACAGAGCAGACTTTAGAAAGTCAGTGTAAGTTACGCAAGTCGTTTTCCACAGCTTGTGGAACTCCCGTAGACTGCCGCCAAATTTGCCAGCAAGTATAAATCAGGCCTCAGTCCTATGTATTTATCTGTGATTGTGGAATGAGGTGGAATTTGGCCAATAAATCCTTTAGGTGACCAGGAGAAATGATGAGTTCAGTGAGAATACTTACACCACTCGTTGGCCAGAAAACATGAGTTCCAGTCTGTTCTCCATTTGTTACCTTCATTCAAAACCCTGTTGTGTTTCTGCGACAGGTTTGTCTCTGCACTGTGAAATTACAATATCCAGTGCACAAACCACATCTTTTAGCCATACCTCATTGGCACCAGTCGAGCCCAGCCCATTTTTTGTACTGGGAACGTGAATAGTAACATTGTACTTGCTGTGATGGGACCTGTGGGATACAGGGACCCCTTAATTCTCTAGCCTGGGATGTCTCTCATGATGCTGTGCCATTGACAAGCAGAAAATGCCTGCAGATGCTGTGATCACTCAGCCAGGTGATCACTCAGCCCAGCTGAATTGCATTAACGTTCTCTAAAGTATGAATTATAGAGAGAGATGCACTGGCCTGCTAACCCAGGTCCCAGCCCTGCACCCCAGAAATATACTTCATCAGATGCTAAAACTTTTACACTGCTCAAGACTTTCTCTTGAACTGTGCAAGCTCATTAGTTAGCTCACCCCACTCCAGCAAAGGGTAGTGGACATGGAGTTGCCTTGGGAACCTGAGCTGAGATCCCATAAGCACTTGAATCAGACACAGACACTGGTCTAGGTAAAATAGGAAACAGATTTATTAAGTGCAGAAAGATAGATTTGAAGTGGTTCTTGGTAGTAAGCATCATGAACAAAGTTGAATATTTAAGAAATAATACTAAATTTCAATATAAATTCTATAGCCAAACTAAGTAAGATTCCACTCAAGCAGCTTTTCTCACTTGAATAAGTGTTACAGGAAGCTCACAGTTCTTAATACACAGGCAGCATTTTCTTCTCAGCCTGGGACCAATTTCTCCAGTTCAAAGCTGTAGTTTTCCAGACGATATTCCAGGTGTTGAGATGGGGGAGGAGAGAGATCCTGTGATGATGTCATTGGCCCTCAGTTATAGTTTCTCTCCAGGTGCCAGAAAATCCTTGCTATGACATGAGGACTGGGTATCCCCCTTTGAATATGTGCCTCTCTGAGAGTGTCTGGAAGAGAGTGGATTCTCACAATGCAGTTCAGTAACACACACACATAGCCAATTTTCATAACTATGGACACAATGGTAACACATACAATTCAAAAGAGAGTGATGTTCAACAGATTATGACGTCTCCAGTGATACCTCAAGACCTATTTGGTGCAAAACATATTATAATCATATCTCAGAGGTGAAGGGGGGGAGAAAGGGGGTTCCAGTGTGCTGTTTCAAGGTACAGAGGTCACACTCTGTGACAAAGTGGAGATACTCTTGGGATTTTCTGTGAGTGTTATGTGCTGTGCCTCAGTTTCCCCTGCTTTTCTGTTCATGTATTTTGGTGATGAGGCCTTGGCATGTGATTATTACAGGGCCCACTGGAGGGTGAATGGGCTTTCCCCAGCCACACCTAGGCAGACCTGGCCAGGATCCCTCCCCTCAATCCAGCCAGCCAGTTCATACAGATTGTGGATCAGAGATGGCTCTCATCACTCTTCCAGAATGAAATCTTACCAAATTTAGAAAACTAGAAGAAATTTGGGGTAATAGTCTCTATTCCTTGTTTCTATATCTCATGCTTTGAAAACCCTTCCAATATTTTAATTAGATCCTGAGTATTGTTGAAGCCATTTTGTAGGCATAACTGTATTGGAAAATTGTGATTTGAGTGGCACCTACATCCATAACACATTTTCTGCCATGTACTCGATTTGGTGTAGGAAGATTCCTGACTCTGGTCACACTTGCAAATTTGGGCCTTTCACTGAAGGAGAAGTGATGGTGGCAAAATAAGTGGTGGGGGGCAAGGTTGGTATCGGGGTTGGAAGTGCCCGTAATACTTATATGTGAGAAATACATTTTCTAATATCTGTGGAACTCACTCACTCAAGTTCCTATGAACCCATATTTCTAGATGGAGATTATGAATGTGAATGAAGGCACTCTGCTTATCTTCTAAAGAAAAGTTACTCTGTCTGGCCACACTGTGTGTGTGTGTTAATGATCCCTTCCACATGGCTAATTACTGGGTCGAGTGCTCTGGAACCAGTCAACTACTGTATCAGCATTCTCACGTGGATATGATTTAATAATACATGTAGAGTAAGATCATCTTCCATTAGTGATACAATTTGATGTTCCACTATTTCACGTATTGTATCTATGGTGAGGATGCCAGTGTTGTTTATAATGGTGAAGTCAGTATTGGGAATTAAAGTAAGGGGGATGTCCGGATAACTATTTATGACATTATCAAAATTCCAACATCATGCCTATTCCCCCTCCATCTCCCAGCACGCTGAGGTTATTTAAATTTCTACTCAAAGCTTTCCAGTTACAGGACATATTTCATTCATTTGTTGGGTATCAGCCAGTACCCTCTGCTCATTGGATCACTGCTCAGCATCCAAACCAGCTTCATAAACTGTAATAGCACAAAACAACTACTTCTCTCTCTGATTTTAAAGAAAAATATATGTATCTTTTAAGCCTTCTTTAATTCATCTCCATTGGAAAGGACGTGGTAGGAGAAAGTAAAAGGTTAAAATAGAAAGACAAGTAGAAGCGCCTAGGTGCTGGCCTAGGGTCTAACAAAGTAATCTAAAGCAGTGTGCCTGAACTGGATGTATTGCAGGCCTGAACTGACAAGACACAGGTTGTGAAAGTCTGACTTCATTGAAATAGGCAAGAAACAAGCTGAAATTGCAATAATAAGTATAAAAATCAGAATATACCTTGAGGAAGGTGGTGTTGGGTCAGGCTAACACCAGAGAGATAAGGAGAGCTGTTTTGCATAGTTTGGGCCAGGCAAAGGTAAGGTTCAGTCAAACCATGACACCTGGATGGATGGAGATGCCCAGTAATGCATGAACCAATCAATGCGTGAATTAATTAGAATATGGATCAATCAAAGTAAAGTCAGAGGAGGGTATGAAAGTAGGAGCCCTGGAGCGCAGACCCCGTGCAGCCGAAAGCAGTGATGGGCAGTCCTACCATCTCTTGTCAGTACCTTCAATTCAGGCCAGAGTACAGCCGGTTCAGGCCCGCTGCTTTGAACGACTTTATTAGGCCCTTGGCCAGCACCTAGACACTTCTCATTGCCTTTCTATTTTAACCTTTTACTTTCTCCTACAGACACCATTGGTTATACCCTCTTGCTGTCTGTAATTCACATCCAGTCAAACTAAATTTCATTCTCTGTCACGCAGACAGGAGTCTAGCGTTTGGCTGGATTACAAACCCTTGGTCATCCAAACATTGGGTCCAGCATCCAAAATGTGTCTTTTTCTTTCTCTTCCATTTACCATATCGATGTGTATCTAGTCCGCCTATGGTTACCCCATGACCTCTTCCCCACCAAATATGTGCTTTTCCGGTTAATTGTCTGCCAGGATAAGGCCTGCTTCATTCAAATCTTGTCATTCAATTACAGGCATCTTGTGTTAGTGCCTGGGGCTTCGATACACCTCTTAGGTCTAAAGTCAGTGAAATTCCATCATCAGTTTGTGCTGGGAAGGCAGATGGAGCCACGAGTATGAGGATGGCTGGATGCCCAGAAAAGCTCGCCAGGAGGGAAACACACACAGTAACAGAGACAATCTGCAGTCAGCATCAGGAGTTATTCAATCTTTGCCGCATTGGTGGGGAGCAAGCCTTTCTGGGACCCGGCGAGCTGGGTGGGGAAGGGATGGTTGGTCTGTTTGTACTGAACTTTGCTCTACTTCTGGGCCTCATGTTTCCCATCAAGAGAAGCAGACAGAGCAGCGCAGCACGGGTGGCTGTGCTCCCTCCATCTCTCTGGATACTGGCCGAGGCCTCACCATGTACAGTTGAGAAAAGCTAACAGAAGAGGTCAACAGAGGTGGTGGGGAAACCTTGAAGTGATGATCAAAGGTCTGCTGAGTCTGTTTAGGAGGTAAAGAGACACCCTGGCATCCTGCACTGAAGAAGCGAACACACAAGTTTGTGTCATGTAAAAGGGATCGCGAGCAAGCCTGACTGAAAACCCCAGAGATGCTATTGGCAAGGGAGAGAAGCGTCTCTTGCCAGAAGTCCTTGTGAGTGAAAATTTGTCTCTAGCAAGCATGTGATGTTGTTGTTTCTTTTACATGGGAGCCATTTTTCCCCTTCTCTGTGGCAGCTTTTTATTTGAAACTCCAGTCTTTCTCGCATGAATTTCCTTGTGTTTTATAATTGAACTCAAGTGGCGTCCAGGCCAGGGTACAGCAGTGGGGGGCTGAGGTAAAACAGAAGAACTTGGGGTACACTATTCCTTTGGGTGCACAAAAGCTGGGATTTCTGAAGGGGCGCCATCACCAAGTAGTGGTGCTGGGAGGGAGCCAATGACCAGCTGGTACAAACAAGACCCCTCCATAGGCAGTGGTGACACATAGGCCTGGGTACCCAAGAACAATCCTACCCTTCTGGACTTATGGTGCACAAATATTAAGGCCAGAAGGGACCATTATGACAATCCAAGCCCTGCATAGCACTGGATGGACAATCCCGCCCGTCTGTCTTCCCCACTCCCAGGTTCCCATCTCAGCCCAGGATCTAAATCTCTCACTGCTGGAGCTGGCTGAACATTTCCAACATTTTTTTTTTCCCCTCAGAGGGAAACAAATCCCACAAAACAGGCCTTCAGCTGTGGAACTGCCTTGGTCTGGGTGTTAGAGAAACCCAACACTCCCTGGGTGGAGAAATGTGGACTGGAAGCCCTGCTCTGATGTGGCTTCTTGAGTCATGTGTGAGGTCTGGTGTTGGTTCTGGGAAGCTGATGAGGCTTACGGAACTCTTGAGGACACAGACTGGAAGACCTTGAGGTCCATCAGCACCTGAAGACCAGAGAAGAGCCCGGGGCCTGCAAAGCCTCTTTCATTTGTTCCTCTACCCAGACTCATATCTGGTTTTTTTTCACAGCATCAACTGGAATGATACAAATGGTTTGGTACAAGAAGGGAAATGAATTATTGAAAGCATGCAATGTGTGTGACTTTGAAACTTTAAACAAAAGAGGGACGGGGACCACGTCATAGGCTTGGAATAATACAGAAATACAGTGTTAGAATGACTGTAAGATAAAGAGCCTCCGAAAAGCAAAGAAGGAAAGGAAATGGTGATGCACAAATGCCTCCTACTGGACAAATTCCAAAGGGGTAGCCGTGTTAGTCTATTGTAGAAACTATTGTAGAAAGACAACAGAGTCCTGTGGCACTTTTAAAGACTAACAGATTTATTAATCGCATGAGCTTTCGTGGGAGAAAATCCCACTTCAAAGCGTCTGATGAAGTGGAATTTTCTCCCATGAAAGCTCATGCGATTAATAAATCTGTTAGTCTTTAAAAGTGCCACAGGACTCCTACTGGACAGTGATGGAGGCATCAGAGAAATTAACACATGGGAAATCTTAGAACTGGTGGCTAGGGGGCAATAAAAATGAGAGGATTGGTGTCCTCTAGCAGTGATTTTCAAACTTTTTTCCTTGGGACCCAGTTGAAAAAAATAATTTATGCCCACAACCCAATAATTACATCTTTGAGCAAAGCATTCCAGTCTTTTGGCAGTGGCACAGGGGACCTGCAACCGAGTACCCTAGGCGAGATGTGATTTTGGTGCCTCCCATTGCGGATTGCGGCACCACGGGCCCAATCCTGCTTTCCTTCCCCTCTCCTTTTCCCCCAAGCAGCTCACTTTCCTAGCTAACCAGCACCTCCTAATAAAATCCACTTCCCCTGGCATTCTTTCATGGTATAACCAAAGGGCCAATCTAGGGATACCTTAAACAGCCTTCTAAAAGGCTGGCCACTGCATCTTAGAAGATGAAATAAGAAGAAAGACATTATTGCTATATTAAATGAAGACAGCACAGTATTGCAAAACAAAGGTATTGCTGCAACTAAGGCTATGTACACACGATCAGATTAAAGCGCAACAAGGCAATCGCGCTACAAAACTCACGTGACCTTTATTGCGGGACAACGCGTACACACGTTGCTCCCTGCAACGCAACAAAATTACACGCATTATCGCGGTTGAGCGCAATGACTTCTGGGCACCTATCCCATCGTTCCATTTTCCCTGAATCGGCGCTATGAATCATGGGATGAAGGAAAGGAACGCAAAGCGCCATGGGTAAACTCTCAGTTTCCCATGGTGCTTTGTGTTCCCCTAGCGTCTTCCTCGTTGCCAATAGCAACTCGCGCCTATTTTCAACAGTGCAGTGACGCAACGCACCACTTGCAATCAATCGCTACAGCGACAGCATGGATCCTGCTATGATCTCCATTGTCGCCTTCAACATTCTGAATACATCTCGGCTTGTTGCTCAGTACGCAATGAGCTCCGAGTCAGATGAGGACACCGAGGAGCAGGGGCTGATCGATGCCATGCAGAGCAACAGCACCGCGTTGCTCAGCTCCTTCACCGATCATCTGCACACGGTGCAACGCCGTTTCTGGTCGCGAGAGACGAGCACCGAGTGGTGGGATCGCATTGTTATGCAGCTGTGGGATGACGAGCAGTGGGTACAGAACTTTCGAATGCGGAAAGCAACCTTTCTGGAACTGTGCTCAGAGTTAGCCCCTGCCCTGCGACGGAAAGACACCAACATGAGGTCAGCCCTAACTGTGGAGAAGCGTGTTGCGATTGCTGTATGGAAGATGGCGACTCCCGACTGCTATCGGTCCGTTGCAAACCAGTTTGGAGTCGGGAGGACCACCGTCGGATTAGCCCTCTCACAAGTGTGCCAAGCCATCAATCGCATCCTGCTACGGAGGACAGTGACATTGGGCAATGTTCGAGAGATTGTGGACGGCTTTGCTGCCATGGGATTCCCTAACTGCGGGGGAGCCATAGATGGCACACACATCCCTATTTTGGCTCCAGACCATCTCGCGACGGAGTACATAAACAGGAAGGGCTACTTCTCCATGGTGCTGCAAGCACTCGTGGATCACAAGGGTCGTTTCACGGACATCAATGCTGGGTGGTCGGGAAAGGTGCATGATGCCCGCATTTTCAGGAACACTGGTCTGTACCGGAAGCTGCAAGGGGGCACCTTTTTCCCTGATCAAAAAATAACAGTGGGGGAGGTGGAGATGCCCATAGTCATCCTCGGAGACCCAGCATACCCACTGATGCCATGGCTCATGAAACCCTACACCGGGAACCTTGATCGCAGCAAGGAGCGGTTCAATTACCGATTGAGCCGCTGCAGAATGACTGTGGAGTGTGCCTTCGGCCGTTTAAAAGGGCGCTGGCGCTGTTTGTATGGGAGGCTGGACTTGGCGGAGGACCAGATCCCTGCCGTGATTGCGTCATGTTGTGTCCTCCATAACATTTGTGAAAGTAGGGGAGAAAAGTTTTCCCCTACGTGGGCTACGGAGGCACAGCGCCTCGAGGAAGCATTCGAGCAGCCAGCCACTAGGAGTATTAGGGTGGCACAAGGAGAAGCTGCTCGCATAAGGGAGGCACTCAGGGAGCATTTCAATGATGCCCTTCCCTAGTTAAGTTCCATGACGCATGAGGTGCACCTTAGGATCATTTCAATAATGTGTATAAATAAATGCATTCTTCAAAGTATTTGTTACTGTTTTTATTGAAACCTGAAAGATGGGGGTGGGGTTACAGGTTGGTGTAGCTCCGGGTCTCGTAAAAGTAGCTTGGGGGGGGGGGACTGGATGTTGTCCTGTACCGGGGTGGAGGGTGGCCTTCAAAGAAATGCTTTGAGGGACTGCGGTGTGTGGGAGGCATACACGGCTGAACTGTCTGGAGTGGAGCCCGGACATTTATCGCCTGGGACTGCAAAGCTATCATGTTCTTTAGCAGTTCTGTTTGCTCCTTCATGACGCTTATCAGTTCGTCCCTGTGTTTCTGCCTCCTCTGCTGGGATTCCTCTCTCCAGGCTCTATTCTCCCTTGCGGATTCTTGTGTTGCTTTCAGCAGGTCGTTAAACATATCCTCCCTGTTTCTTCGAGAACGCCGCCTAATGTTTCTCATTCGGTCAGCTGGGGTAGACACCGGCCTTGTGAAGCTCAATTCTAATACAAAAATAACAATATAGACATTGTTAACACATAGCATAGATAGCCAATGTAACCTTCCAGTAGCACATTCCACTGGAAGGTACAGGGCGGTCAACACACTACGCTGCGCTGAAGCAGACAAGGTACATTCTAATAGACGGCTTACCGGGTGCTAAGAATCGGAAGAGGGCACACAGATGGAACCCAATATCCCTCTCCTCAGAGTGCCCCTTCCATCTAGAATACATCTCCTACATGCCGCCGGTAGCAGGCCGGGACCGTATGCTGCTGCACTGTGTGCTGCCATGGTTCCCAGGGCTGTGCTTTGCAGCTGGAGAGGCAGAGTGTCCGTCTTCGGGAGCGCAGACACAAACGCTCTCCCATCTAACCTGAGTATTAGGCTCTGGAGGTACATCGAGGAAACCTTTTCTGACCTAAATGCAGATGATTATTTTACAATCACTGCTTGTATTGATGCCCTGCTAATGAATGCAGAGTAAATAGCGTGCACAGCGGGGACCCGCAAGCACCCCCACCCCAGACAATGATATTTTAGCAGGAGCAGAGCTGAATGAAGGAGAAACTTACCTGAACCCCCCTCTGCCGCCTCAGAGAACAAGCTGCAGTTCAAGCCTTGGGTGGACGTCTCAGCGGGGCTGCTGAAGAGCTCCTGGCTACACGCGGTTGCGCTTTCCTCCGTGTCATCCTCCATCTCCTCCTCCTCCTCCTCCTCAACAACGTCCTCATCCTGCTCGGCTCTGGCAATCACCGGACGAGGAGGGGCTGAAGTGTCCACGGGACTTTTGGCAGTGGTTGTGGGGTCCCCGCTGAGGATGGCTTCTATTTCCTTATAGTACCTGCATGTTGCAGGCGCTGATCCGGAACGGCGGTTTCCCTCCTTCGCTCGGTGATAGGTAATTCTGAGCTCCTTCACCTTTGATCTGCACTGCACTGTGTCTCTATCATGCCCTCTCTCTGACATGGCCCGAGAAATTATGCCAAATGTGTCATAATTCCTCCTGCTGCCGCGTAGCTGCGCCTGCACGGCGGACTCTCCCCAGATGCTGATCAGGTCCAGCACCTCTGCCGTGCTCCAAAGGGGTGCACGTCTTCCACGGCGGGCCGCCATTGCTACTGATGATCGGAGCACAAACACACTCCACGAGGAAGAGAGCAGGAAGTGAAAGAGACTTGAAATTTGAAAATCCCGGGAAATAAGTTCGGGGCAGGGCGGGGACAGTTTCGTCACGGCCACAGAGCGGGTGGGGGGAAGACCAGAGAGGACGACTTGGGAATGCTGGGACAGTTCCGGACTCCAGTCAATGCGCGGTAAGCGTACACACGAGCTCAAACGCGCAATATATGATCCGCAACAGCTGTTACCACTCTCGTCGGAGTGGTTGTTGGATTGCGCGACAACAAGGCAGTTAACGCGCAAGAGCCCTGTTGCACGTGTGTACGCCGTTGTTGCTATCGCGCGGTAATGAGCTTTAATGCGCGATAATCTGATCGTGTGTACAAGGCCTAAGCTACAATCAAAAAAGTCTAAGAACTCAGTCCAGTGAATTACCGGATTGTACTGTACCACGAGCCTTGCTGATCCATTACTTACCAAATCAATCCAGACTCAGAGATTCATTACTTCATACTTTTTTTCCAGTAAAACTCAAGAACAGGTCCAAAATATAAAAGATTGCATTTACATAAATGTATCTAAGTCTTTGATATTTATATATAGTAACATTTGAAACAAATTCTACATCATAATTAAAGAGTAGAAGAGTAAATATAATAGCTGTACTATGGATTGACTTGGCAGAGAGAGCTTATATTTAAAGCACTGAAAATTAAGGAAATACAAAACAACAAGCAGCAGATTTCTGACAGCCTGAGTTTCTAAAACAATTCACATTTAAGTGAAAGGTACAAAATAACTCTCACTTTTGGTTATCTATGTAATGAATTGGCCTTTATTTCTCAAACATTGATGATACCAACACATTGTGTATTTGTGGAGGTCTGACAGCCACAGGCTTCTAAAACAGGGGTACACGGTTCAGATTTTGACAGCAATGGAGTGGAATTTAAAATATTGTGACTGGAATTTTTCCCAAAGCAGGTTAATTGAGACTCTATGAAACATATTAACAAAGATATATGTATTCAAATTCTTATTGTAGTATGTGTTCTCATCACCTGGCATAAAATAATGAGCAGTGAGGGTAGAATTTAACACCACACACCTTGTCTATCCCACACCCCATTGTTAGCTCATTCTTAATATGCAGAGCCAGGCAAACCTTAATGTCTTCCATCTAGTCCATTTTCTGTCCCATTGCTTTACTGCATGGGCAGTTATGACAACATCAGAGATCTGTAGTGCACATTATAGTGAGCTAAAATCCCCCATCTATAAGAAGTGGAAAGACAGATATTTTTTGTGAAAATTCAGGCCTTAGTCCCAAGTATCTTTCCTGTATGCCGATAGTCTGTTAGTCTTTAAAAGTGCCACAGGACTCTGTAGTTTTTCTACAATAGACTAACACGGCTACCCCTTTGGAATTCTAGTGCTTCATTCTCAGCTATATATAGTGACTTAAAAGATTGTGAGCTAGTAACTAACATATCAATTGACAGTTAAAAAAAGTTAAACAGCACAAGAAATGAACACTTTTAAAGACTAACAAATTTATCACATGAGCTTTTGTGGGAGAAAATCCCACTTTGTCAGACTCTTAATTTCCCCATCTTTAAAGCGGCCGATGAAGTGGGATTTTCTCCGAGGAAAGCTCATGCAATGAATAAATTCCAAAGGGGTAGCCATGTTAGTCTATTGTAGAAAGACAACAGAGTCCAGTGGCACTTTTAAAGACTAACAGATTTATTTCGCATGAGCTTCAAAGCGTCTGATGAAGTGGGATTTTCTCCCACGAAAGCTCATGTGATAAATAAATCTGTTAGTCTTTAAAAGTGCCACAGGATTCCTTGTTTGTTTCTCTGAACTAAACTCAGCACGGTTACCCCTTTGGAGCTTGAGCAAAAGAAATGATGATGTACACCTTGTAAAGCTCCCCAGGCTGTTTAGGCAATACAACACAATTATGGAACTGAAATAAATCCCTATCAGAAATGCAAAAGTGTAGCAAAAGAATACAAAAAAAAGGAGTCTTGTGGCACTTTCAAAGGGTACCCTTTTGGAATTTGTAGCCAATTGACACACCTGAGCAAGGAGACAATGCAAGCATCCCAGCATTTCATTACAATGCTGATTATCCTGGGTGAGTGCTAGCGAGTTTTCACATCTGATAACGAGCTCATTGCTTCATATTCACTTTGTACTGGCCACCTTTCCAAATGTTGTAGAAAGTACCAAAATAAAGAGTCCTAGCTCCTAGGTCACTTTTAAACAGCAAAATTAAAACTCTGCAGCAGGACCCTGGATTTAACCTCCCTGCCAGGGACCAATTCTCTTTCCTGCTCCCCACTATTTCCCCTTCCCCAGGCCCTGCTGCATTTCTCCCCTGGGCCAGCACCTGGCCCCAGGACTCACCCCCACCCCCTGCCCGTCTCCCGAGACCCCTTGCCCCGTCCCAGCTGGCTCCCTCTAGCCCCGTCCCGGCCGGCTGGCCCTCGCCTCTGCCAGAGTCCAGCTCCCCAGCAGCAGTGGAGCAATGGGCTGGCTCCTCTCCAGTCTGCACTCCAGCAAAGCAAGTTGTGTGCTGCTGCTTACTTTGCTGGAGTGGAGACCGGAGATCAACCAGACACTCGCCCACCCGCTCCCTCCCCACTCCCACTTTCACAGAGTCCTGCCTCTGTTGCAGCAGGGGCAGGAGAGTTAAAAAGAGTTCCCACTCCTCCTGTTCCCTGCTGGCCGGCTCCCTGGTCTGGTCCAGACCCCCCTCCCAGCTTACCTGGCTGGAGCTGCAGCCTGCAGGGGCCTCTGGACTGCTCCTTGGCCCCACTCCCTCCCTGAACATGCTCTGTCTGGTGGGAGATTTAAAATAGCTTTGTTGGAGGCTACATCCCAGTGGCTCCTGGGCCCCCCTCTCAGTCTGATGCCCTAGGCGATCGCCTAGGTCTCCTCTATGGAAGGACCAGCCCTGTCCATGGTCATGCAGGGCACTTGCTTAGTTTGAATTAGTAAATTGCAGGAAGGTCAATCTGCCAATTAGTTCGAAATAAGCACTTAGTTAAAACGAACATGGCCACATTTGACTTCGTTCGAACTATTTCAAATTAAGCGTTGGTTTGAACTAAGGAGTCGAATGTATTAGTTCGAATTAAGGAAGCCCTTAATTCGAACTAATGAAAGCCTAGTGTAGCCATGGCTTAGGTTAGTTCGAATTAAGCTTCCTTAATTCGAACTAACTTGCCAGTGTAGACAAAGCCCTTGTTGGGCTTGTCCTGTAGTTGTTGACTTCTGAGGACTCATCTAGCTCTGTCAGTCTGTTCCTTCACCAGTGGCATACTGAGTGTATAGCACCTGGGGGCCAAGCCCACGTTTGTTCCCCCTGACCTGGCATCCTGCAGCTCCAACCCCCTGTGTGGGACAAGAATGGTTCCAGGCCCGCCCTCCAGCTGCTCTGGCGGCTCAGTACCTGCGGTGGGATGTAGATGCCTTCGCTGCCCTTCCCTGTCCTGGGGCAGCAGCCCACAGCCTGGCCCTGGCAGACAGGGGACAGTGTCAACACTCAACCCCCACCTGGAGATGGGACGGGAGGTAGTCGGGTTAACACTTCAGGATGTGTGGAAGGTGCTGAAAGGCACCCCTCAATAACCCTGGCACCTCTGCTCCCTACGAATATCCAGTTCATACCCCTCCCTGGGCCAGATCAGGGCAGGGGCTTTAGGGGCTGCAGCCCCAGGTCTCTGCTGAAATCCAGCCCTTATCAAGTTGGCTCAGCACCGGTGTGGCCTGGGGGCATTGGAGGGGGCCCAGCTGGCACTGGAGCACAATGGCCATGTGACAGCCCACCTCAACCTTGTGGAAATAAGATGTTCCCCTCCCAGAATCTGGTCTGGGGTGCCACTGGGACCCTATGTTCTCCACTCCCAAATCCCGAATTACCTTGCTGAGCTAGGTGACCACCCATTCCTGGGTCAGTCCATACCAGCCTCCTGTGTGTAATTGGTCCTAGGCCGTGGAGGTGCATTCTCCAGCCACTTAGAGGATGGTCCCCCACTCAGCACAACCAGCCCAGATAACACACTGGGAACTTCTCTTCTAAAAGGATCAGGACCCTTCCCCAATTACTGTAGGCCTATAGACTCCAGTTCACCAGTTTTACAAAGAAATTGGAATGCCCCAGCTTGGTAATTGACGCTCTAAAGTTTACACAGCTTTCGATAAAACTAGTTTATTGATTAGAACATGATTTTCAGTGAGTATATAGCAAATCAACGCACAATCATTTACTGCATCAATTGGGGTAATCACTATCAAATAAAAGATATGACACATTCTAGCCTAACATCACTGTCTAACCTTGTTGTCCAAGATTACTCACAATGTTCGGCTAATGATGGTTTTACAGCCAGTCTCTGCCTATTCCTAGGCAGGGCCCAATCCTTCTTGCAGATGGAAAATGTTTCAAGCTGGTGTTTCTCTGGACAAATGCCTCTCCCAGTTCTGTATGTCGGTCTTTGTTTAGAAAGGGAGAGAGACCTCTCCCTTTCCCTCACTGTTGTGAGATTCTCTCTCACCTGAGCCAGGGAGCTCGATTTGCATGGTCTTTGTCATGTATCTCTTCAGCCTCCATGCTGAATGATAGCCCTGATGGTCTGAGCCATGTAAAATACCTGGGAACAAGCTTCACATTTGTAACATACATGATGCTGCAGGAAACATGGTATTATAACAATAATGCAGGTGCAAGTTACACAGATCATAACCCATTGTGCATCATGTGGCAGGGCATTCCAGCCAGCGTTGGGGCAGGGTAGGAGTGCTGCAGATCATGGCCTCTGGCCCCAGTCCCCTGCGCTGGCTGATCCCTCTCCAATGCCCCAACCCCAGGCTAGCCGCTGGTGGGGGACAGAGCCCATGAAATCTGATCCAGGGGGGCTGGCGATCCCCTGCAGCCAGGCAGCTGGGGACTTGGCCTCCCCCTGCCCATCCCGTCAGTACACCACTATCCTTCACTTTCCCAGGTGGGTACGGTGGTTGTAAGAATGCTTGATAGAGATCCTGAAGGTGTCTGTCTGTGTCTGAGAGATCGGAACAGATGCAGTTGTATCTTAGGGCTTAGCTGTATGCAATGGATCATGTGGTGTGTCCTGGATGAAAGCTGGAGTGGTTAGACTATAGTGGTTAGACTCCATGTTTGATCAAGCTCTCCAGGTCTGCTTCAGCTTTTGGTCTGATGGTATCTGGCACTGTTCTGGCTTCCAGAATTTTTGGTTGGCTGTCAGATTTAATGTTTAATTTCACAGTGACTCCCTTCATACTGCCTGGGTCCTCCCCCCCCCCCCCCCCAAAAAAAAGCAGCATGTTTCTCTAATACAGCTGCCAGGCCTGTTTCTTCTTTAGTCATTCTGTACACTTCTGCCCAATTCAGCTGGATCTTCCTAAGCCATGACTTTCCCATTAAGGCTGGGTAATTACCTTCACACACACACACAGTGGAAATTTAGCAGCCTGTCCATTGAACTCCACTGTCACATCAATGAACTCCACCTTTACATCATTGGCTTAAGTGGAAGACACTTTAACGTCTCCTTATACACAGTGTCTGCTTCTTCAGAACTGCTACAAATTGCACAACTGTTTCATTTTCTTCTTGATTTCTTTGGTGGAATCTATATCTTTCTGCAGTTACCAACAATTTTTGGAGAAAAATGTGCCCCCAGAATTTTAACTATGTCCTTATATGATTTTGTCTCCGTCTCATCAGGCTCCATTAAACTGAACATTAGGTAATGGGTTCTACTATGCTTAGAAAGATTGACACCTTCTTTGCCTCTGGATTTTCATTTGCAATAACAAAAAGCTGAAAACCCTCCGTATGTGTATGCCAACATGTCATCAAAAGATACCAGGGGCCCCCTAAGTGTAGCTGTTGCTCCCACCCCTCATTTCTTTTCTCTCCTTTTTTTCTTCCTTTCTCTTGTCTTCTAGTGTCTTTTATTCATGCATGTTAGGGTTGTTCACACACAATTGCTGGTGATTTCCCCTCCTAGCATCAGTTAGTTATTTTTGGTTTGGGTTTTTTTTTGTTTTGTTTTCTTTGTTTCCAGTCTATGTGCTTCACTCTGGTCAGAACAAAGCGGAGCCTGTTTTAGGCCTTGTACACACTACAGAGTTATCA